>CM033115.1:9759840-10359840 GCA_019321725.1 Paulownia fortunei | reverse complement strand
GCAAATGCGTGTTGGCTATGGAATTGTGCAAAAGTTTGTTAGTGAGTTTTGTGATAATATGAGTGCGATAAATATTTCAAAAAATCTAGTTTAATACTTTAGGACAAAACACATTGACATATATCATCATTTTATTAGAGAATTAGTTGAAAGTGGAACTGTGATAACCAACTGGATGACATATTTACCAAGGCTATTGATGCTCAAACATTTATTGCTTGAGAAAGTCCTTAGGTGTTTGTGCATGTTCAAGTCCAATATTGGAACAACATGAAGCATGAAGTATCATCAATTTGTGTTCCAACACTATGTTGACATGGTAGAATGTAGATTAAGACTTTTCTAGTATTTCATGCATGTCATGCTACGAATTGCATTAAGCATATTGCATTGAGAGTCTAAAATAATCAGATTTTGAAGTTTCTAATTCTAAAATCTCATTGGAAAGTCAATTTTGTCTGTTTTGATGTTGAACTTGAATAAATGTCAGGCATGTTTTAATTTATGTTTGAACTCAATATTAAACACAAGAAGTTGGAGGCCTTTGATAGAAAAAGATACCTACTCTAAGGAGTTAAAGCTAATTATGAGTAATTTGGACCTAGGTATCATAAATATCTAGATGATGATCTACCATGAGAAAAAGCTTCCTTAGAGTCAGAATGAAAGCTATTGATTGGCTAAATTCATATTCCCAAACCATATTCAAACACTAATAAAAACATGTTTCATTGTATTTAATGTCATTTATTCTTTGATTTTATTGAAAGAACTATTTTCTATCACAATATTGTGGAATGAAATCAAAAGTAATTCTGGAGTTTGATATCAAAATGGACTAAAGGTTGAATTTTCTTATTGATGTTTTAGAATCTTGAGATTTGAAATTAGAAATTGGCGCAGTTAAATTTTGCACGAGTCAATTTGTGTGTGCGTTATCAATTATATTTTAGGCATGATTTACGGTATAACATAATTTGTGTGTATCAATTAACATGGATAAGTATGAGAGCTTGTGTTGGGCCATGATTTCTTATCGTGATCTTATGTTTAAATAATTCCTTAGTAAATGTAGAAAACATGTGAAAATGTTAGTAGGGGAGTCCAACAGGTAAAATTGCTTTTAGGAGTAATTTTTCTACCTAAATTACCTTGGTTGAAGGGTATTTGTTGGGATCTGCCTGAACCTTCTCCACCTCATGTCCTATCTGATGTTAGAACATCTCAAGACAGAACATCATCCGAAGTTGTTCTCTACAACTGAATAGAATGCGATCTTCTTTAGGTTTGGCAGAGATAACATTTTTAGTTTTTGATATCACCTTGACACTTTAGGGTAAAAAAATAAGTGTTTCTAATGGTCTCTGCTGATTTGCTTGATTTGCATATGACTATTTTGTGCAAGCTAATTTGATTTTGCATTTGCACTTGAACCATAAACTTAGGGGAAGTTTATGTTTCATATAATAATTGATTAAGGTTAATGCTTGAGTATAGCTAGATTTGCTTGCTTATGTTTTGCCTGCACTAATTTTGTTTTCGATTGATAATATCTATAGGGGGAGTAAGTTGAAGGAATATTTTAATTAGTGTTCGAATATCAATCTAAATTTATTTCTAGGAAACTAAACTATCTGGACCCGTTTCATGTTCCTTCCAATGTTGGAACTTCATCTTTTATTCCCTTTGGAATATCTTCTAATGTAGGTCTATACAACTACCTATAGCATGCAGCAACCAGGGAGAGCTTCTACTCTAGTAGTTGTCATCAGTTTTGAGGCCCGTTTGTGGTGTTTCTTTGGCATTATTAGCCAAAAAGGGGATAATAAGTTTTGAATTCAATGTTGATGTTGTTGTTGGTGATAAGGAGAAAGATGATTCATTTGAGGGGGAGTAAACTTGAAATGATCATATTATGCTAAGCATGTTCCATTTTTAATGTTAATTCAATGTTCTAACATTGTACCATAGAATTTGATGTTCATGTTCTATTTCATGTTAGAACATCCTTTTTGTACATGTTTTGACACAATAAGGCAAGTAAGTTTGTTTTGACAGAAAAGAGAGAGATTATTAAATTTGTGACTTATTTTTTGTTGGCATTGTTTGTGCAAAATAATATTTGATTTTATTGAATCTTCTAAAAATGGTAAGTTATGTTTTTCATATTTAAGTATGACTTTTAATGCAAAACTAACTATTATATATTTGTTTCCTTATAGGAATCAAACTTTACATACTTACTATACTGGATAAATTTATTAGAGATAAGCTTTAAAATTTATGAAAATAAATTATCAAGATATCTCCAAATAAATTTATGACCAATTGAAGGAAAGACATGATATCTTGCACTTGCCTTTATCTGGATGAATCAAGCTTCATGGAACTTTCCATATTACAACTAACTGATTTCCTACCAAGATGGGGCATTCGAAATCTTGTGATTTAGAGTAAGAATATGTATTGTAATTGGATTTTATATTTTATTAAACATAAAAAGATTATGTTTGGAAAATCTTTGTGTTAGATTATGTATTTGGTTAAAAATCTACCTATTGAAATATGCGTATTTAAGCAATCTTTCATTAGTCTTAGGCTGCGGAATTTCATAGAAACATTCAGATGTGAGTGCGGCAAATTCCATCTCCAAAAGAATTCAGTGATCGTTAATCAAGAATTGAGTTTCAAATTTTTTTTCTGGAATTACATGTGTTCCAATCGGTGTTGGAATATTACATTGAACATCCTTTAGAAGAAGGATGTGAGTTCTCGAAAAAGAACGCTCGGCTGTTTGACTGCGTTTAACGTTTAAAAAAGTTCAACAAAGCAGATTCAAAATTGAGGGCATTTCGCAAACAAATCTCCCAATGGAGCAATACAAGAACAACATCAAAACAAAGAGGAAGTCTTTGATTTTATTTTTATAAATTCAATTATTGTAGTGTAAATTTGAATTGTTTTTCTTTGACCATGATTTCGAAAAATAAGATATTTAATATTTAAATATTGTTAAATTTACTGATGTCAGTTTTAATTTCTATTGTACATCTATATTGTTCTAACTGATGTTATAATATTAATTAAACCATCAAGAATCTAGTAAATTGAAGAATTAAATGGATTAATTAAATTAATTAAAATGGCACCTGATTCTAACAAAAACTATGACATTTATCAATACCAAATAGGACAGAAGATCACTCTGATGGGTAATATGGAGTTTAACACTGTATGCCACATTAATGCCTGCAAATCTGCATGAAAAATCCACTTCAGCTGCTAAAGACATTAGATTTTTCCGGTGGCCACCAGATAACCAACTTTTCTAGTCTGGAAAATGGATTGACGTCACAAATCCTTGTCCTGAACCCGGATAGATGGGAACAATTCAACATTGATTTATCCTTTCCATATCTAATTGTAATTCCAAAAGTTTAATTATTTCAATCTGAGAATGTCAAGTAGAACTCAAGCTAACCCCACCCCAGATGTAAGAAATCCCTTATGCTAAACCATGAAGCAAGCAAATAAAAATCTATTTAAGTATTATGCAAAGGTAAGACCGGAATAAATATCAATGTATAACTAGAGTCCATTGGAAGTAATAAGTATTAGATGTGAAGAATACATTGAGAAAGATATTAATATAATAAAGAAAAGAAATGTGCATATACAATTCAACCTTGGTGAACTGCCAGTAGGACTTAAATGATATACACTGTTAAGTATTAGGCAAACTGCGGGACAAGGCTTGCGGGATCACCATCAAAAGAAAAGCCTAAAATCAACGGCCAGTTATTAGAGTCAATTCCGCTTGTAAAGTAAGAAGTCCGGTGCATCAAGCTTCTCCAGGAGCAGCGGGTTCTCTTGATTTAGTGCCATAGCTCCAAAGGTGTTTCAGCTCCCCTCTTATCAAACCCAATACGACACAAGTTCCTGAGAATTGTAGAGACGTATAATTCAAGGAAAAAAAAATGGAAAAAGAGACAAAAAGGAAAAAAATTCTCTTATTGGTCAAATGGTGCAAAGAAACTCATACCCAGTGTACACGGGACTAGGTAGAGGAGAGCAGGTTGACCATGCCCGTCCATCAAATACAACCCTAAGTAAGTAAATAATAAGCCTGCAGTAAACAATCTCCTGCATTAATAACTTACACTATCCCATCATCTTCTCAATTACAGCTTGAGGCAAAACTAAACATAGTTGAAAACGCTCATAAGATGCTACACTCGGGTACTACAAGTGGTGGTCTTACACATGACAATTTCAATATTTACCTTCATAGCACCATCATATGCACATTCATCGGCTTACAAACCCACTTGGGTAGTATGACATTTCAGGGAAAATTAGCTAAGTAAACAATAATGAATATGTCCATTTTTGTTAAAATTATAGTTTACAGACAGTTTATCAGACATGATATAAGAGCAAAAACTTCAAGAATATACAACCAAGAAATAGAATGTCGGTGAAATTGTAATTACACTGAGAACTTAAAACATATACAAGCAACGAAACATGAAAGGACAAAAAATTATATATATGTATATATGTATAATGAGAACTTAACATATACATGCAACGAAACATGAAAGCACAACATATTATATATATATATATGTATATGCGTGTATTTGAAAGATGTCAAATATAAACAAAAGCAATATATGCATAATAGATTATGGCACGAACAACACCACTTTTTATCACAACACCACCTTGCTAGAAAAGTTCAATAATTAGCAGAAATCAAGGTGCATGAGCATCTTTGCATAGAGCAATCAAATAAATCAGTTCAATGATTTATCAAAAGGAAAAACAAAAAAAACAAGAAATAAGCACTGATATAGTGAAACAATTGGAGAATAAAGACTAGTAGTTAGAACCCAACAAAGCAATCTAAAAAGAAGTGTATTTCAAGAAATGAAAATCTAGTGCAAGCATAACAATTGAAGAAGATATTTACTCCATAAAGAATAGAGATGTCATATTCTTCCAAAAAATTATGGTTGCAAATGTGATTTAAAAAAACTTGAAAAGTGGTAAAGGTTTGGGACCAGACACTACAGATACCAAGAAGTGTTCTGGAAAAGTATTATTTATAGGTTAGCAACATTATTTAACAAATTCACTTTCAACTAAAATAGGCAGGACACATGGGGGAAAATTACATCAGCTTGCATTCATCAAATAAAGGTGATACTATAATTGTTTTAACTTCTGAAGTTAATGGCTGTGCAATAAAGCGGTAAAGCTTCAGGAGAGAGTAACTAATAAACTAGGATTGAAACGATAATACCAGGCAACAATTTGAGCTTATAGCAGAGAGATTAAGCATAGATTATTATGAAGACTAATTAAGCAATAGCATGACTAAAAGTAAGATTTTCATGCGGGCTTTCATTATCAAAAAAAGGTTTACAGTAGAGTACCTCAAGATGTTTTATGGGGGTTCTATGGAGGACGGTAGTCAAGATTACTAAATATATATATAATCAAGAATATGTACAAGAATATGACAACGACAAGAACCTGCTAGAGAGCAGTGAGTTCTGATTACAGTATGGCTGCATCAAGGGCCAGCATTGAGTCTGTAATTGTTAATTTGAAGTGCGGATATATTTATAAACAATCCATAATGAAGCCCATGGGTGCGCATTTTTTGCGGTTAATATTATCTTGATCAAAGAGGCTACTACGGACAATCTTTTGGGAACTGAAATCACCCAGAGAGTTTCAAAACAAATGAGGAAAACTAGCCAAAATAAAGCTGCACATATTGCGGTTTTGCATACAATGCAGACATGTAAGAGGCATTTATATTAACGCTAAATTTATCATAGAGTACATGAAATTGAAGATGAAATTATTCAAAGCACTGAAGCTAGTTGAGTCAAGTTAATGAGAGCCTCTAGGAGTTGGAGGTATTGCCAAGTTCCTAAAAGGGAAAAGTTTATGATACAGTCATAAGAGCAGCCATACAGGAGGGGACTCACTGATGGACTACTGACTGAAAAAATCAATGTAAACTAAATGTAGATGGGATAAGAACCTCAAGGTAGAGATGTAAAAAACATGAGAAGGGCTAAGTTAACAGATTAGCATATTCATAAGTCGGTTAAGATAGCACCAATAGAAAAATTGCGGAGGAATGTTTGAAAACTGATGCAACCAATGATAATGGTAAGCATAACAAAAGACAGCCTAAATTCACCTAGACTGAGGTTATTGAAGGATCTGAACCTGTGGCTTAGCATGACTTTGGGTGATGCATCATTTGTATCGATAGAACATTAAATAAGCACGGAATACTCCAAGACAATTAAGAAATTCCACTTATTTAATCAAATGGATTGCATATTACTCCCGGAAGTTGGAAACTGGGATACAGTTCAAATATCATTGGAGGCAATAACTAGTTCATAGATGTAAAGCTAACAGAAATTCATAACCATGCAGCAAATACTCACCAACTCCATAGCCAATTGTCAACCAAAGAAAGTATCCGTTTAGTACCCTCTTCTTATTGGCTTTGTCAAATCTGAAACAAACACCCATAAATGGATCTTGCAGTCAAGCAAAACAATTGAAAACCAAAAAATTATTTAATTACAACATATTTATTTTTCTCCTTGCTTAATATGTATATCCATCACACTGATATTGAATTTTTATTAGTAGTTCATCAAAGAATCAGTATTCAGTTTGTATTGCAACATTAAAACAGTACAAAAAATTGTACTGGGTATTAATAGGATTATATATTCAAAACCATGAACAGACATTTGAAGCACAGATATACTCCTGTCATATTATAGTGGTCAATCACACGATTATAGGGGTAGAAATAAAAATACCTAAAAGCAAAGGAAACTAGCAAACCGGGGAAAAGAATGTCCCCAAACCCTATCATGTTATAACCGTAATAAGGATCAGCAAGTCGAGGAACTCTCAGAAGCATGGGGATCGATTCTCCACCGCTTTTATCACCTTGAGCAACCTAACGACATTGAAAAATTTTCAGGTTGACACAACGAATTTAACAAGAATTGCAAGAGTAATGCCAATGATGTTTACCCAAATCTAATTATTGATAAGATCATATCAGTCCATTCTATTAATAAGCACCACAAAGAAATTCTGGCCAATGTAAAATGCATAAAGGATCCACAGAATAGCAAGCAATCTATGCATTGGAAAGGAATGATGTGCACCTCAACTTTGTAAAGCTTTAGAGGGCAGAAGATTTTAGAAGTAAGCAATGCACCAAAATATTTAACAACAGAAAACTATGACAGAGGACTCGGAATAGTGAATATGCTAATTTCCATTCTATTACTGTTGCCTTTTAGCTAGTTGATCTTTGGCCATTCAGAAGGAAATTTCATTAAAACCAAAACTGGACTTGTCCGTTTCGATCCCAAGTTCTTCAAATTCCTGAACACCTAGCAGCATCAATTACACTTGCAAAGCACATGCTATATTAAGCAAAATTAAAGATGAACAAGAGAGAGGACATCAGACGATTATGATCATGAACAGGACTTCTTGATGATTACCATTTAGGATAGTACTTATATTCTAGACATGTCGACATATTACAGTTGAGTTCTAGACTACCTTAACCTGAAATTATGGACCCTTAAGATTCTTGGCAATAGGGTAGACTGAAGGGAATAGAACAGAAATTCCAGCATATGCATTTTAACTTTCCAAGCCGAAGTTTCAAAAGGAAAAAAACTGCAGTAGGCAATTGAGGTAAAACATAAAGGTTGTTATCTTGTTGGTGTATCCTACCATGTCAATGTACCCACACATACATTCTAGATGATCACATTCGCTAAGCAACATTTTCATGAATGATCAGCAAAACTAGCTATCTGGAGCTTACTGCAGAGTCATTTTCACACAAGTAATTCAAAAGAATCGACTAATAGTTAGGAAGAACAGGACATGATGCTTCACATATAATATATACCAAGAGGAGCTGCCTACTGCTTTTTTCTTGATTGATATACTTGGACTAGAAGTTATTCCAGAAACATGGAAAAAAACTCGATACATATCACAAGACCAATGTATCCTATTCACGAAAAGATCGAAACATAAAACAGAGAAAACATCAAGGACAAAAGCTGACATGTTAAACAGAAAAAGAAGGTCTAAACCATATCATCCGAAAATTAAATAAGAATATTTGCGATTTTATTAGAGGCCAGCAGCATCCAGAAAATGACGGCGCCTCTTGAAGGCAGAGGACAATAGAAGATTTCCACAAAATTGATAGGCTTATTAAATGAAAGGGAAGAGAGAAATGACAGAGTATACATAAACTTACCGCAATCATAACACTGTCATGGAATATAAATGGAGATAAGAAAACCCAAAAGATGTCATATAAGAATGCGCAACATAGAAGCACTGTGGCAACCTAAAAGACCACAAAAGTAATCAGATGAAAATAAAAAGGCTTTAGCAATCTAGTAATTGAATATGGTTTATCAATATACCTTTATGTTTGGTAATTGAGCCAATTGCAAGACGGTTATCATCATACAAATACCCTGACATCCACAGAAATCATCAATATTTAGTAGATTTTGCAAACAATGATCAATGGCTGATGCATGATTCAGCAACTTAAACAAAAATGTAAAAAGGATAGATAAATGCAAACGACACAATACCACCAGATAGTTCAAGTGGCCAAAATAATTGCAAATGAATCCAAGGCTCACAAAGAGACTAGACATGACAATCCCAACATCCCACAAACTTTAAAAATACATAACAAGGGCAGAGGCAGCTACATATCAATAGAGAAATTGCAGGTGCATATAGTTGAAAACCTAGAGAGTTGCATTCATTTGTACATGATCTATACAGAATACATGCGTCCGCTCACACACATTTAGATGTGCAAATAGTTGAAAACCTAGAGAGTTGCATTCATTTGTACATGATCTATACAGAAATACATGCGTCTGCTCACACATTCAGATGCATATATGGTAAATAAACATTAACCAGTGTAAATTAAGAAAGTGAATACATCGATATCATCTAATCATTGGCAATTTAATACAAAATCATAGATAAATTAATTTTCTTAGAAGAAGAGAAATCTAATATTACAATGACATCACAGATTCAGTGGATATTCCATCCTTCGCAAAATTCAATGACCTTCTTGATTTTATTCGGTAATCCCGACAACTTTAAATCAAAATGTCATATCAATATATTCACTTTTATAGAAAAGTAGAGACATTATACAAAATAATCCAAAACTGCAAGAGTATAAAATTTTAGTATATTACAGTAAATTATCAAAAAAGAAATTCAATCAAAAAAAGTCCAAGAGGCCATTGGGTTTGTGGTGTAAGAAATATTTGTTTATATCATCAGATGCCACAATTCAGGACAAGGGCACAGGGTGGTTGGGTTTATGCGATAGCTTACAAGAATGTCTTGTCCAATCCAAGAGTACGATGCCTTTCGATTAGCTGCCCAGACAATGGCAAATACCAGACAGACTATCAAGACAACCAAAGAGAGAATGGAAACCTCCCCTAGAAGTGGCAGATTCACTGTCTTCTGCTCACAACCTTTGCATTTGCTGCTCAAAAAACAAGAGCAAACAGGTAAAGATTACATGAAAACAATGTATTGACTATAACAATATAGCATTACTCATTTCACAAACACAACTAAACCATACCTCAACACCAATGAAACAATACAATTATGCATTCCCTGATAACAAAAAAGGATCAATAAGTAGGGCTCGAGCGTAAATTAATTGTTTCCTACTGAATGATGTGCCTAAATTTTGAGTGACAAATGAATGAGATCATTGTAAGGATGCAAAACTAAGATCCGTATGCATGTTACAAGCAAGTAAAAGACGGATCAAAATAAGATAGTTATTGAAAGCAATAGAACTTTAAAGTTGCCTGAGATTTCTGCATCTTCTATAAATCATATGAACTTGACGAAAAAATTAATTTCGGTGATTTCATTCAGAAGGCACAAGCTGAAAGGAAAACAAGCTTATGGGACAAGACATCAAAAATAGAGTGGAGTCAAGGCACAAACTATCATGCAAGAATATAGTGTATTGAAGGATAAGGACAAGAAATACGCCACGGTGGGCAATTTAAAACTTTTCTTCGAAGTGAAAAATCAGCTCTTAATCACAAGGAACTTCCACAACAGATTCTGAAACATAATATCCAAGAGCTTAATATAACAACATTTTTCTCAGCATCTCATGCTAAGAGGAGTCTTGTAAATGTTCCAAAAATCTGTAGGAATTCAAGGTCAAAGATCGAGAATTTTCATACTTCAACACTTCAACACTTGAATTCAAATTAATTGCAATGGTAATTTTGTGATTCTGGTTAAATTCCATAATTTCCAGCCTTGGACAAAGGGGTGTCTCAGGGGATTTGAGTCTCGATTTATCGGCTTTATACTTAAGGTTAATTAGGAGAAAGGATTGTTTTCCCACAAGGTTTGTTACTTTGTGGAGTCTATTTATACTCTTGCCATTAACTCTTGTAATAATTCTAGTTTAGATAGTATGGATCATTGACTATGAGAATCTCTCTGGAAGCTTATAGAGCTTTCTTTTGGTAGTGTGATGCAATAAATCGACACTTGGAAAAAGGATTGTTGCCCCACCAGGCATAAATCTTAATTTTCTTCTAGTTCTTAATCTTTTGCTCACCACGGTTTTAAACTTCTCTTACAGGCCAGCCGTTTATTTTATACTAATATATACTTTATAATCACGTATTGAATTATATGCATTTGTGATTTATGTATTTGCATGAAAGATGTAATCAAATATCCCACAACAATCTAAGATCGTGATGGGGTGTAGGTAATGGCGGCTCACCACCACCCCATGAGAAGCCCACTACATGTATCTCCAATTGTGAGCAAGACCACAGGAAGACTACGAACAAGACCTTATTGCTCCGAAAATAGTCATGAAAATAATGGTTTTGGGATGTAAATACGTTAATGTAAAAATGATTGTGTATTTCTACCTAAACTCCTAGGACACCTGTTTATAGGGTTAGGATGAGAAGTATAACAGTCAAAAAATGGTGTCCAAATAATGACAATTAGAGGGGTGTAACAAAGTTAATAGAGAGATTACAAATTTAATCTTATGTTGTGTAAAAATAATTGAAAACTAATTTGATTCTGAAGGTTTAAAACTTCAAAATTGACAGACAAAATGGGCCCACACCATTAAAGCAGCTTCTCCAATCATCAAATTAGGCCAATCAATTTTTTAAAACCTTGGTCTTAATGGCCAAGTAATCCCATTAATTCCATGAAATATTTTCTTAGGTAAGTCCTAAACATCATTCTCTTATTTTAATTCTATAGACTTCTAAAGAATAGACTACCTGCAACGTTGTCCTTCATCGGGTACATAAAATAACATTATGTACACATGAACAATGCAACATTCAAGTTAGTATACAATTTTTTTCAATTCTAATTAATTTAAAAGTATTGAAAAGAAACAGTTCAACTTTGATCTCCATTCTTCTCAGATTCTCGGCCACCAGAGAAATTAAGTTCCATGTTGGAACATGGTGAATTATTGCAAAACAAACCTACCATCTAGAAAAAATGAGAAAGGCCCATTACAGTTGTTAAGTTTGTAAGTAACAAGTTCGGAACACATACACACAAAAAACATAAAAAAGAATAGAAGAAGATGGTTATAGGAACATAAATGTAACTATTGACGATGACAACGAACAAAGTGAGCATGATGATACCAATACTAACAATGATAAGAAAACCATTTTGAGCATGATGATATCAACACTAATAATGATAAGAAAACCATTTTGAGCATGATGACACCAATAATAACAGTGATAACAAAGAGATAGCACTGACGGATTACAAATAAGATTATGCATGACACTAATTTACCTCAAACAGTTTTTGTACAACAAATCATTTACTCTTTGTCATCAAATTTTATTTTTTATTTATTTATTTATTTATTTATTCATTTTTGAGGAATGAAGAAAACGACAGTGACTGTAGAAGGCATATAATAAAATGGTTAAATATTTTGTCAATCTCCGTACACTTGGAACAAAATTGATCATTGTAAACATGACACAGTTCTCAATATTTTCCTAGGATGTCAAAATTTATTTTTTTTGGGTAAGGTTAGGATGTCAGAATTGTATATTGCAAAAGATTGATTTTTTAATCAACCAGTCAATGCTGGACTAAAAATTAAATAGGATACATACTCGAAAAATGATGCATAAATATAGAAAATAACCGAGCAAAAAGGGTATCCATGGCCTCATCTCACTAGTTTACACTCATTTGAGAACAAAAAAGTATGCTATATACTTGAATCTTTTTCCTTTTACTTTCTTGGTGCGCACAAGCAAAAGGCCTGCAATCATCATTGCAAGGTAAATCGAATTCAATCGATCCTATGCCTTAATGCTTAGTGATTATATGCAACTAAATTATCATTACCTAAAAGTAAAACAAGTAATTAGAATAAATATTTACCTCAATACCTCCAATGCAGAAAAGTACAATTAACACCCAGACAAACCACGACGACATAAAGAAGTAAAGTAGCAACAGAAAAGTTGATGCCGTTATAACAAAAACTATAGCACTTTTTGTGTTAATATGGAGGATTTCCTGCTCTTCCTCATGCTTGGCTGCTGCAGCATCAGATTCCTAACATGGAAAAAGAAAACAATTAATGCAGCTATCACACTTATCAAGGAAAAAAGAAATGAACCTCCAATTTCTGAGAACATTTATTTATGAGAAACCAAAATAACACACAACGAAAATTGAAATAGTGTACGAATGCTCCTTTTGGATCTAAAGCTGAAATATAAACAACTAGCAGACAATTACATAATGACCTCATTAACAATGAAGACTATAAAGAACTCTTTTACACTATAAATTTGTATTGCACATCAACATAAAGACAAATTGTGCTACTCATGGAACCTTTGGTGACAATTCATTATAGCGCTCATCACTATGCTCTGATCCAGTGATTACCGACCAAAGTGAAGCAGAAACTATTGTCCCAACAGCCATCAGCCACAAGAATATCACTGAGTAGTCTAAAATTGGTCGATTGGGAGAGTATAACAGAAGTTCCACTACATCAGAAAACATAGAAGTTAGCACTCTGAATTTGTCACAGGAACATATTCGAACAAGATAAACAGACACCATGATAGGTCAACAAAATCCTGCAGAATGCTAATAAATCTTGCAAAAATCTTATACAAGTAACAATAGCAGACATGATAGGAAGCTTTCCAGCTAGTTGCAACATAGAATTGAAAATAATTTTTGGGTTACAAACGCATAGCAAATTGATGGCATTTTTTTTCTGGCAAAAGGAATACTTGTTTTTTGGTTCAGCTACACTTGACAGCCAAATCTGTCGCTGATGGTATAATGTGTCATTTTGTTCATTCCAATGATCCATGTGCTATTGGATTACAGATCCACATGTAACAGTCCCATGATTAAAGTTCTACAACTTTTATTGTAGATAACCAGACACCTAGTTCACTTTCTTCATGGTAAGAAATAGAGAGACTGAATGAGTCTCAGAAATAACTATTCCAAGAGAAATTGCAATGTGTACAGGGTCAGTCAATCAGATCTCTCATTCTCCTTAACACCAATAAATTCCAAATTATCACCAAAAGGTCATATGCATGTAATGGATTGGAGAAGACAGACAGGACATATAAGCAAAGCCGATGCCAAGATAACTTGATGGCAATAGTAAGGAACCAAAAATAGTAAAGTACGAGTACACAGTTTAAACCACAAAAAAGAAAAAAGTACCAATAAACTGCTTAAAGAAAGGCAATCTAACAAACATAATAGAGAAACTAGTCCAAAGACTTTGATCTCAAAATAGAAAATACAGTCACACTCTCAGACTAAGATCAACATAACTCTCCAAACTCTCACTTAAAACTATTTTCACTAAATTACATAAAAGGGACTTACCTTTCGCCCCGCCATCCATGGATTTCTTTAGTTCCTCTCCTCCTGACTTAGAAATCGTAATAACAGGAATTGTAATATCCAAAGTAGTATCATTCCCACAACCCATCTGCACAAGACCTATAAAAGTCCAAGTAAAGTAGGCATCAATTTAAAACCAAAGCGAAATGCACCGAGCGAAGATAGGAGGTATTAAACAATGAAAAGATATACAAAGTTACATAAGATAGGCCATCAGAACTGTAGCTACCTTCATCATCATTCATCACCACCAATCCTGCTGCTCCTCCTGCTTGTGCAACTTTAGCCTTAGTTGTAAAGATGCAATCACCACGTACCACCAATGCAATATAGCCTGACAGCTACAAGAGAATAGAAGAGACTCTTTCCATTGTGCTTGAAAAACTAATTATGCTGAAAGAGGGAAAACAATGCGGTGGCTTCCTACTAAAAAAGTTAAGATTGTTCCTCTGACATTCAACAGTGGATGATAACAAGCTAGAAAATAAAATCCACTTTTCAAATAGCTAGAAATGCAAGGATTTGTGAGTCCAAGAATAACCTTTATTTAAACGTCAAAAATCAGAGACTTTACTATGCCTAATTCATTGTTACACTGAACACAGCATATTCAAAGATGAGATTTTGGGGCCTTGTTCAGTTTTCTCTTTGAATATTAATATAACAGAGAGCCAATAACAAAAGTGAACTTGTGGAAACATTTCTATCCTTCTTTATGTTGCAACTAAGGACGAGCTCAAGGAATTTTAAACCAAAAAATTTAAAACAATCACCTATGAATCATCAATAACCGTGTAAAATCAAAATGATGAAGAATTGAATTTCAAGGAGCCGACTTCAGCGCAACAGAAATCCACCAATGCTTTTAAGTCCAGGTTTATTGGTAATGAGTTTGCCTAATTCATTTAGAAGTTGATTTAGTACCTTATTTCAATAATGAATTTCTAATGAGATTTCTATTACAGTCCAAATTTCAGACAACACAATTAAAATTTCTAATTTAATTGTTCCAGCTGTTCAGTTTTCAACATTCATCTTTTATGGTAGTTTAAAAAAGACATCTCAATTCCAATCCAACCCAGTCCCTAATTATGTTATCTATTCCACCAATCTTTTGGTAAGAACAAGAAATAAGAAAAGAAAATAGGCATTCAACACAAAGTTGAAGCAACAGATGAAGAGAACAAAGTGATAAATGAAGAACTAGAGGCAGTAAACAGGATTTTGTACTTTTTATTATAGAATCAGCTTTCTTTCCGGGCCTTAGTTTGTAATATCTATTCTAGAGTAAGACCACTCAGACATGGATAGGTCTAAATCAAAACACCTACCTTATGCAATTGTAACAGGGGTAGCAAAAATAAGCAAGCCGTGCACTTCTTAGAACTACTGTAATCACCCAAGTCAGTTCAGTAAATAAATGCTCTATATATGGGACATAATATCTGAAGCCTTCAACTGTAGCTTCACGTCGTCTTTAATCTCTGGTCCTTTTTTACGTATTTACAGAGGCCATTATACTGAGTACATTAGTACTTCTATTAATGTTGTGGCTAGTGACCACAAACCGTGTGATCCGATCATCAAAGCCGGTTAAACAAATGGCTGAGAATAAACTCATTAACAGGCTCAACCTGAGATCAAGTTCAATTTTCAAGGTTTGCTATGGAAGTAATCACCAATACTCAACTGGATAATTTTGCCTATTTGCTCACTGAGAGTAATAGAGTACTTAATGCACATAAAACTCCTAACTATAGAATGTATAACAAATAAAAGCAAAGTATTTGACACACAGAAAAGTACCTTAGAAGAAGAGGATGAACAGCCATTTAAGGGTTCTGAAAACATAGCTGGGAATCTGTGGCCTTGTTTAGCATGAGCAGGCAATATAGAGCCAAAATCAGCAGTTAACCCACCTATTGACTCCTTTTCAACACCATTTACCCACCTCTTGACCTTAACCTGGAAAAAATAACAAAGCAATTAGCATTTTCCCAGAAAAAGGGTTTGATTGTCTCTTTTAGGCTTAGCAAGTACTCACAAAAACATGCATTACAAAATAAAAGTTCAAATTTGGATTCAATCACCAAAAAAGAAAAATTAAATACATATCATTTCGCTCTCCACACAATAAAACCAGAATACTAATTTCCATGTCATTATTCCTCCACCTCAGAACTTAATCATCACCATGGCACCCATCAATGAACTCATTATTTTCCTTTTGGCAATAACTCAGTATCTTAGAAGTCATAATAGAACCATAGTTCATCTTAGAATATAAAATAAAATAAAATACAAAAAAATAATGCATAAGACAAGCGCACAAGAAAGCAAACTACATGCACTCAACTCAACTATACCTAAATTGCTTTCACACATTATTGCACATAAATGTTACTCTCTCTAGCATAATTCAATACCCAACACATTACAGCTCAGATATTCTTCAACTACATACTTCTTAAAAAAAAACGCATAAAAGTGTAAATAATGGAAATAATGCCAAAGTAATTAACAACAATTCAGGCAAAGCAAGTACAGCAGAAAAAAGAAAAATTGAAATAAGCTCAACCGTAAACGAGGTTAGATTATTATACCAATCGGAAGTCATTTCCGCAGGCGGCGGATTCACCACTAGGGGCGGCTCGTGAAACATCGTCTGCGGCGGCAATTGATGACAGGAAAAACAAAAAAATCCCCAATTGGAATACAACAACCAAGCCCAAAGACAATTGATATGCTGAAGCAGCAGCCATAACTAAAATTAGGTTTTTTTTGCTATTTAATCGGCCGAAACTATAATGCCTATTCTCGTGAAATACTTTTCTATATCATCTGTGGGCAGGGGGCATTTATCAGTAAAAGTATCACAAGATGAAGTCAATGATTACTTGAGAAAATGTAAATGAGAAATTTGGGAGATGGAGATGGAGACGGAGACGAAGAGGGAAAGGGAAAGAACATTTGGGAAAATAAATGAGAGAGGGGAGAGAGAATAGCAGGTGGTGTTTTTACGATCAAGTTATACATTGGTAGTTGTTTTTCTATTTATTTACTTGGATCGAATTATAAGGTAGTTGTTAAGAATCGGATGGCTTTGTCTTTGGATGCACGTTGGCTTTCATATCCAGTCGTCTCTCGTATATATATTTGTGTAATAGTGAAAAGCGTGCGGGCCACATACAACGAGTGCATAATTATTACAAAATTACAAAATTAGTTATTTAGTTTTACAATAGTATTTATATTCATGGAAATTTACATATAAATAAAAAAATAATATTAGAAATTAATAAATCAAAATAAGTTATCAGAGAGGAAAAACATATTTGTGAGATAAGAGAGATTGAGAGACACCATAAAAATTGAGATCAAAATCAAAATTGGAAAGTGGAGACACAAGTGGAAATCAGGAAAGAGATAGAAATTAAAAAAAAAAAAAACGATCATTTAAATACCAAAATATTCTTTTTGAGTTATAGAAGAGTATAGATATAAATTTAGCATTACAATATAAAACTTTACTCACTAAATAATTATTCTTATTTTACTTCAAATAAGAATAGACAAAAATTTTACAAATTATGTTACAACTTAATTGAAGGTATAATCGATATTAGGATTTTTCAAAAGATAAATATCTTGAACATTAAATAATAAGGTATCACAGCAAGCACTTACCCATGTGTTATTGACGGCAAGTGTGGAAACAACCCCCAAAGTTTGCTTTGTCTATTTTTACGTGTATCAATAAACCTCAAAACTAGCAGTCCTTATTCTTTTGACCATATCTCTCAGTATACTTGGAATTTTTGCATGAAAATTATGTTTTAGGAAATTAGACTCTGTGGCTTCCAATAACAATGGACAACTCCAATCCATTACAAGTGACAAAGTTATGGGCACCTTAATTGGCTTTATTTTTAGGACTACTCCACTTTCACTAGGTTGGTTGACCCTAATGAACTTTCTTTTCCCTAGACTTTGTCATTTTCTTTTATGCCTTACTATTAAAGTTACAAAAACAAAAGAGGAGAGTAAAAGTGGTAGAGAGAGGGCCTGACTTTTGCACGCTTAATTGGGTGCAAAATCAGCCAATATAAGAGAGTACTTATTTATAAGGAGTATGTATTTATACTCCTCATGGGCCGCCAACTTAGGGCTCTTCCATTTTATGTGGGAGTCTTCTTCTACATAGTAGTTTTCTTTGCTGTCTTACAAGATATTATCTTACCCCCTATTATTCTCTTACGTTAAATCTAAACATTTCATTTCTAATTCAATTGAACCTTAGTTAAACAAAATGTCACTCCTCTA
Organism: Paulownia fortunei; assembly: GCA_019321725.1. Taxonomy (NCBI): domain Eukaryota; kingdom Viridiplantae; phylum Streptophyta; class Magnoliopsida; order Lamiales; family Paulowniaceae; genus Paulownia; species Paulownia fortunei. The sequence continues at coordinate 10,341,426 of CM033115.1, read as the reverse complement.
GCCCATGAGTTTTTTAGCCACGTCTTATAAAGTATTCATATTTTTCATTTGTAAATAATGTAGAATGAAACATCACATCAAACCGATAGTTATTGAATATGACTTAAAATTAAGCCCAAGTAGTTCATCTAAGCAATTAATGTAATTAAAACATTATATGTTATAAATAAAGACCTATATAATTAATCAATTAATTATTTACGACAAGTGACCTCTTAGGTTCATCAATAAACTAGCAGTAGGCTCACAATTTTCAAATATCTAGCCAAATTCTTCTCAAAACATATCCCACTACAAGAATAATTTCTACCATACCGATGAAGTTGTTTATGTGTTCAGCTTTTTTCTGTATACCTTCACAATATATGTAACATCTACTACTCAATAACTATAAATAAAGTATAATTTGATATGATAGAACCTGTGTGCATGTATGAAATATATATATATATATATATTTTGGTGTAACACTTTAAGAAAGGATAAATCACTTTTTACACGCACAACCCTGTTAAAAATACTTTGTCACATATGTCATGTATATAGCAGGATCAATATTTATATATAAACACAACGACCACCATATTTACATATTTTTTTACTATAAAGTTTTAAAAGCGAAATATAGTATCAGTTTCAAAATATAATACAACAAACTCAAAATATAACAAGCCAACAAAATAGTCCAACAGGTCGTTATCCATGTACACACTCCCTTATATACCTGCAGGAGCTCCAATAGCCGCCCAACCAGCAAAAGATGCTTCAAGCATTGTCGTGCTCACCTATAATGCATAAACTATATGAGTTAACACTCAACAAGTAAAGATTATATATGTCAGAGAATAATTCACAATATCAAGTCATGCATCTCAAAATACTATGCCCACAGTGCAATGTCATGCATCAAAATATTTCTCTTAAAATTATTTCTTTCTTGGACCCCTGATCAATGCTACTATCCTATGCACCGAAAAGAGCTCTGCACACCGCCATAATCCAATGACCAATAATGATATAAGCATGCAAATCCATGCATACTCACATATATGCAAATCTATGCACGCGAATCTACAAATCCATACATATAACCATGCAAATCTATACATGCTTTGGTGCACTAGTAGTGATCAGCAAAATATTTTTCTTTCTCAAAATCATGTAGTGCAATGCAAGATTTATCACAATGCTCGTATATGATGCACGCATGTGTCAATGCTCATGTATGTATGCTCAATAGACATGAATAACAATAATGCGTGCCCTCTGCTATACACATATGATCTATGATATTACATATAAATCATACATTTTACTGTATTTTTGCATTGTAGTTACAAATGAATCTTTACTCACCTTTCATTTGGTTGGTGGTTTAGTTTAGATTTGTTTAGTATTTCTCTCCTGTTTAGTATTTCTCTCCTGTTTAGTATTTCTCTACAACCTTAGATGTAAAATAGCATGTAATATTACACAACATCAAGCACCATTCCCAATTTGGTAAGTTGAAAGCACAAAATCTCATACTAAGACCTTAAATACCAAGTTATCTAGGTAACAATCAAACTTTCACAAACTAGAACCCAATATAGTCCCTCAAATACCTTAATTTCTCATCTTAAATATATATAAATATCATATAATTGAAGTATTATCACTCTAATAGCATGTACCTAATTGGTAGAACTCAATAGCAATATGTTTAGGCTGAAACATACTAAGTTATCAAATGGGACAGATTTTCACCTTCTAATTTTCTTACTGCCACATTAGGTTTCATAGATATTTTGACATCCTTAACAATATTTATTCACTCTAAAATTTTTACCACACTTAGATAATATGTAGAATAATATAACAGTATCATAAATTTTTCAAAACACATAGATCTAGGTCCTCCAATTCAGTCCCCTTCACAATACACCAGAATATATATTCTTACTTTGACAATTTTGAGTGTTTCTTTAATATCATGCCCAATTTCAATTTCTAACCGATATATAAATATGTATATGATCATAACTATAGGTTTTATTCAATATACCATACACTTTTGAAGCTTAAAACACAAGAATACAACCAGGTAATAGTTTCTAGCACAAGTGTTTTCTATCAAGTATTTGCAACTAAAAACTCTTTCTTTGTGCACCAATGCCTATCTAATAATATAATAACACATTTACAAATAATATTCAAATCTTAATAAGCCAATAAATATCAAAATAAATCTGAAAGTCATGCCAAACCCATGGGTTAAGCTCACCTTACACAGTTTTCTACTTGAACTTGGTTATTTCTCCTTCTCTTTGCTTGTTTTGCCTCATTTTTTGGTTAGAATCACTTAGGACCTAATTAGAGAGCTTTTTATATGTATTTAGAAGCTGAAATAAGGCAGAAAAAGGTACAAGTCATGGCTGTTAGCTTAAGAGTGAAGAATAGATTGATGTGTTAGTTTGATAAGTCTAAGCATGAGGTGACATGTAATGGTATAATCTAATTTTCTCCCTTATCTTGCAGCCCCAATCTTGTGTGTCTCATATATTCTTATTTGGTTGCAACCTATCTTAGTCACCATTCATTCCCGTAGCTAATTCCTATGTCCGTTGAGTATATAAATGCAAGTAGTATATAAAATTAGCACATAATGCATGAATCATATTTGGCCAGGTGAGTAGTGAGAGGTTCGGGTATCACATCCTTCCCTTTTTATAAAAATTTCATCCCTGAAATTTCACTTATCAAAAAAGTTCAGGATACTTAGTTCTCATTTCATCCTCCATTTCCCAAGTGGCCTCTTCTACTAATTGGTTTCTCCATAACACTTTAACCAATGGAATCTATTTATTTTTCAGTTGATTCACTTCTCGTAATAAAATATGTACAGGCTTTTCTTCGTAGCTTAAATCTGCCTTTAATTCCACTAGTTCATTATTCAGAATGTGAGAGGGATTAGCAATATATTTTCTCAATATAGACACATGAAATACATTGTATATTTGGGACATAGATGTTGGCAGATCTAGTCTGAAAACAACATCACCAATTCTTTCAATCACAGAGAATGGGCCAATGTATTTGGACTCAATTTTCTTTTCTTCCCAAACTGCATAATGCCCTTCATTGCTGCTATTTTTATAAACACCTGATCTCCTATCACAAAATCCAACACCCTTCTTCATCGATCTACATAACTTTTCTATCAATTTTAAATAATTTGCATTCTTTGTCGAATCTGTAACATGGCTTCTATCATCTCTCAAATCATATCGGGACCCAAAAGTTTCTTCTCACCAACTTCATCCCAGTATATCAGAGACCTACACTTTTTGCCATACAATGCTTCATAGGGAGCCATTCTAATACTAGTCTGATAACTGTTGTTGTATGAAAACTCCACCAAAGGTAGGATTTTACTCCACTAACCTTGGAAGTCTAATACACAGGCTCTGAGTATATCTTAGGCTCTGAGTATATCTTCCAACGTCTGTATTGTTTGTTCAGATTGCCCATCTATTTGAGGATGATATGTTGTACTGAATGATAACTGTGTTCCCAAAGCTTTGTGTAAACTCCTCTAAAAAGTAGACAAAAATCTCGAATCTCTATTAGAAACTATAGACAATAGCAAACCATGAAGTTTGACAATCTCCTGAACGTATAATTGGGCATGGCAATCCATGGAATATGTAGAACATATGGGAAGAAAATGAACAGACTTGGTCAATCTGTCAACGATAACCCAAATAGCGTCATGACCTTTAGTAGTGTTTGGCAAACCAGTTACAAAATCCATGGTGATTCTTTCCCATTTCCATTCTAGAATGAGTAGAGGTTGTAAAGTCCCTGTGGGTCTTTGATGCTCGGCCTTTATCTACTAACATGTTAGACATTGCTCCACATGCTAGGCGATGTCATTTTTCATGCCTGACTACCAATAATGTATTTTTAAGTCTCTATACATCTTGGTAGCCCCTGAATGTACTGAATACGGGGTTGAATGTGCCTTTTTTAAAATATTTTTCCAAATATTATCAACATTTGGCACACAAAACCACCCTCTAAATTGTAAAACATCATTCCAAGTTATCTCAAATTTAGGAGACTTCTTTGTAGCAACCTATTTTCTCATCTTGACGAGATATTCATCATATCGCTGCCCCTATTTGATCCTATCAATTAGCGTAGGCTGAAGCATCAAGGCTGCCAACTTTGCCTCTATTACTCCTATCTGTAAAATCTCTATATTCATTTTCTGCAACTCATTCAGTTTCGGTTTCTGAATTAAAGCCATAACTATTGTACTTTGTGTGGATTTTTAGCTCAACGCATCAGCTACAACGTTATCTTTACCGGGGTGGTAATTGATCATACAATCATAATCTTTTACCAGTTCTAGCCATCTCCGTTGCTGTATGTTCAACTCTTTCTACATGAAGAAGTATTTAAAGCTCTTGTGATCCGTATAGATCTCATACCGTTCACCATATAGATAGTGCCTCCATATTTTAAGTGCAAATACTACAACAACAAGTTCCAAGTCATACGTGGAGTAATTCTTTTCGTACTCTTTAAGTTGCCTGGATGCATATGCAATTACTTTGCCATTCTGCATCCATACACATCCTAATCTATTCTTCGATGCGTCACTATAAATTATGAATCCTCCAATACCTGATAGAATTAAGAGAATAGGTGCTGAAGTCAAACTCTTTTTCAACTCCTGGAAACTTTGCTCACACATATCCGTCTATCTAAATGCCATCCCTTTTCTAGTTAATTATGTTAATGGGATAGTAATCTTAGAGAATCCCTCCACGAATCTCTGAAATATCCAGCTGAACCTAAAAAACTATGCACATGCAAAGGATTAGTAGGTTGCGTCCAGTTGTTGATAGCTTCAACTTTACTTGGATCTACTGATATTCCAACTCCTGATATAACGTGTCCCAAGAATACCACACGATCTAACCAAAACTTGTATTTCTTAAATTTAGCGTATAACTGCTTCACTTTTAGGACCTTCAGTACTTGTCTCAAATGTGTGTTATACTCTTCTTTAGTTTTAGAGTAAACTAGAATGTCATCGATGAACACAATAATAAATTTATCCAAAAACTCCTTAAACACTCTGTTCATCAGATCCATAAATGCTACTGGAGCGTTAGTCAATCTGAACGGCATCACTAAAAATTTATAGCGCCCATATCTTGTACTAAATGTTATTTTGGGGATATCCTCTTCTTTTATTTTCAGTTAATGATATTGCGTCACCTTGAAGCTGGTCAAATAAATCATCGATTTTGGGTAACGGATACTTATTCTTAATTGTGACCCTATTTAACTCTCGATAATCGATACATAGTCTCATGGTGCCATCTTTCTTATGTACAAATAGAACCGGTGCTCCCCAAGGTGAAAAGGTCAGTCTGATAAATCCCTTGTCCAACAAGTCTTGCAATTATACTTTCAATTCTTTTAACTCCAAGGGAGCCATTTTATAGGGAGTTTTAGAAATTGGAGATGTTCCTGGCTGTATATCGATAACAAACTCTATTTCACGATCAGGTGGTAGTCCTAGGAGATCATTTGGGAATATTTCAGTATATTCCCGCACCACTGGTATTTTACTCAGAGTTGGTGGGTGTTGTTCCTTAATGCTCATGACACTCACCAAGTACCCTTCGCAACCAGCATTGAGTAATAGTTGTGCCTTCACTACTGAAATCATAGAGAATCTAAAATTCTTCACAATGCTGGCAAATGTGAAAGACTATTTCCCATAAAGTTAAAATGTCACTATCTTTTCCTTACAATCGATAGTAGCCCCATACTTTGACAACTAATCCATGCCCAAAAAGACATCGTAATCATTCATATCCAGCACAATCAGATCAGCATATAATTCTCTATCTTCAATAAGTGTAGCACAAGCTGTCAAAATTCGATCGGTTTATCTAACATCCCTAGAGGGGACTATTATACTATAACTGATTTCTGCTACATCTGATATTCTACCCAACCTCTCACGTACTCAATGGATGCAAATGAATGCGTGGCTCCAAAATCAAATAACACAAGTGTTGGAACACTAGAAATATAAAGTTTACCTGTCACCACCGATAGATTTGCCTCTGTATCTTCCCTGGTCATGTTGAACACCTTGGCTAGTACATTCCTTTTGCCAGTGTAATTTGGTTTACCTAGGCAAAATTTAGCAATATGTCCTGACATTTTACATCGAAAGCATGTCCTGGTATCTATAGAGCAGCCTCCAGTATGTCGATTACCACATTTCTGACATACAGCTTCTAGCATCGGTGATTTTTCTTATTCGACCCGTGGCCTCCTACTTTGACCTTCTTGTTGTTGGCCTCGTTCTCCTTAAAATTTAAATCCTGGCTTCTGTATTTGGATTGGCGAGGCATTTGGACTGGCCTCTTTTGCCCCACAGTCCATCTCTGTCCCTGCTGTCTAAACTACTGTCTAGCATTCTATGCACGAACGATTCTCAATTTAGCTTGTTCTGCCACTAACGCCCTCTCAGCCACCCATGAAAATGTCACCTCTTGAGTTCCCATCATATTCACATCCCAGTATAACTCTGGCCTCAAACCCTCTAGAAATCTCTCTACTTTCAGTGCTTCAATGCTGACCATGTGCGTAGCAAACCTGGACAGCTGTTCAAATTTATGAATATATTCCCTAATAGTCATCGCTCTTTATCGCATTTGTATAAACTCGTTCATCTTCATCATGCGAACTGGGGCTATGAAATATTTATTTCGGAATAACTCCTTGAATCTGTCCCAACTCATGATAGTAATGTCCTCTATGCTGTTGATCGTGTCCCACCAATGGTCTATACTACCACAAAGCATGAAAGTGGCACACATTACCCTCTCCTCTACTGGCATCCTGTTGTACTGGAAAATGTTTTCCAGGGTCCTTAACCAGTCCTCTACAACGATAAGATCAATAGCATCCTCAAATATTGGGGGATCCAACCTCGTAAATCATTTTCCCACTATATATATACTCCGCCCATCGTTGGTTTACCTCCACCTGCAGTTGCTCATCATCATCCCTCTGCCAAATCAATTGTTGAATCTGTTTGGACTATCGTTCAATCAACTTTGTTAACCGGTTAATCATGGTATCTTGATCAATAATCGGGGTGGGTGTCTCATTCCTCTGCGCTCTGGCACCACCACTGCTCTCATCACAAGTTCTCACCATTTTGCAGCGCTGTTTTATACAAGTTTGACAACATATGACCAATATAATTTATGAAATATGTAATGCAATATATGATAATATAAAACTTAATGGCGTGACCGCGCTTCATAAGTTCTAAGCTTGTCTATGTATTTAGAAGCTAAAATGGTGCAGAATAAGGTTCAAGTCATGACTGTTAGCTTAAGAGTGAAGAATAGGTTGAGGTGCTAGCTTGATAAGTCTAAGCATGAGGTGGCATAAGCTTGAGGTGGCATGTAATGGTATAATCTAATTTTCTCCCTTATCTTGCAGCCCTAATCTTATGTGTCTCACATATTCTTATTTGGTTGCAACCTATCTCAGTCACCACTCATTCTTGTAGCTAATTCCTATATCCGTTTATTAGGTTCTTCACCCAAAAAATCATTAGTTCTTGCCCAATTAATAAGTTTATGCACCGATAGTATTACAAATCTATGAACCTAGTTATATAACATTTAAATTATAGTATTGTATGTCTAGTTGTTGATTTAAATATGTATATAATATTAAAATTCATGATCGAACTGATTCACTTTCTATAAAAATTTTGTTGACACCTTTTAAACTCCTGAGGTTACCACGTGTAACCTAACACTATTTACTATATTGATACCTAAATTTCTTCTTATCTCAATACAAGATCAACCACTTAGGTTAGGAAATTCAATAACTAATACTGTGTGAGAGCTTTAGAATTAAGTTCAATATTCAAGAAATATCGTATAAAAGAAATGAAATATGCAATGTCAATGTAAATGCAAGTGGCATATAAAATTAATACAAAATGCATGAATCATATTTGACTAGGTGAGTAGTGAGAGGTTCGGGTATCACAACATAGAAACAAACTTGACCCTAAATCATTAAAGTACATGCTCTTAGGATATTCACAAAGTAAAAAAGGATGTAAGTGTTATTCTTCTGTCACAAAATAATTCATCAAGTCTATTGATGTGACCTTTTTTAAACAATCACCTTTATACCCCAAACCTAATATTTAAGGGAAGAAATTGACACAAGAATATTATCTTGGGATTTAGAACAAGCCATAGTCTATTGTGACCCTTATGGTATAATTCTAGATGCTCAACTAGAACCTTTATATATCTCTAGTACATCAGATGTCATACCTTTACTAAACATGTCTCTCCAAATGCACCATTAAATCATTCACCAAACTTTAATTCTAACTTTCCAAATACATCATTAAATCATTCACCAAACTTCAATTCTAACCCTTCTGTAGCAACCGGTGAACTTCATTCAACGAGAAGACCCGAAGAAGAAATAGAGCAATAAGCACATCTCGATTTAATGGGATTCTTGATTTATGGGATTACTTTCGTACTGAATATAAGCTATACAGTCTTGGGAATCTGACATTAAAAGACTCTATTTGCTAATTTATAAGAAAACTGGATGAGAAGCATATCCTCAACCCATAGAGGGCATTTAAGTTGTTACTAGATGTAAAACCAAAGAAAGATACGAGCCACAATCACAACTATATGTACATTCACATGTAAGTAGGTAATTTTTAAATTTTGTGTGTCCTTATTTTCAACCTTTCTGATAAAAGAAAAAGATGTGTAATGAATGCAGTCCCTGTTCACACCTCAATAAATAGCACTGTACTCACTCTATTTTTGCACAACTCATTTTTAAAAAAATAAAAAAAAAAAAAATAAAAAAATAAAAAAATAAAAGTCTATTCGACTTGTAAATTCAACCGCATTTGTATTTTTTTCAGATCCAATCCAGGAAAAAAATGTGAGTTTATAGGGGCAGCCAATAATCTTGGTAGAACTTTAGTAGAAAGAAAAAATCATTTAGAAGTAGGAGGAGTTAAAGTTCTGGGAGTTATCCCAAAATCTTTAATAGTACAGAATATCATAGGTATGACCATTAAAGATGAGCTAAAAATGTCACATATTCATAACAGAATGCCTAATATGTTAAACAATGCGTATTCATTCATCATTCTACCTAGCGATTTTGGTACACTGGAGGAATTATTCCAAGTTGTCTCTTAGGCACAACTCAACATTCACCAAAAATCTATAGGTATTCTTAATGTTAATAGATTTGATGATGGTTTGCTATCTTTTGTAGATCTCGCTATGGAAAAAGGTTTTATTTCACCGTTTGCGAGAAGAATCCTCATTTATGCTTCGACACCTGACCAACTGATTGATCAACTTCTAGCACATGTCCCAAAACCTGATCTAGCCTTAGCTTTTGTGGATTGATCCAACAGGAATAATGGTCGAAAACACAAAATGAATTTGACTTTCAGTCTATGAAACTTATTGTTAATGGTTTCATCTAATCGTGTATGCTTTTTGTTGTTTCAATTTTTTTTCAGTGAGCCACACTTCAGGTGATATCTTTTAAAACTCTACTTTTCTATCTATTTTTTATATTGAGGATAATGTCTCGATTAGGTTCGGGGGAGGGATACTTGATATAATGACTTGAGTATTCAATGTGTGTTTTTCTAGTATTTTATTTAAAAAAAAATTCAAGCGTGTTTTCTTATGGGTTTGTTGAAATCATGAAAATGATGGCAAAGTAAAGGATAATTGTAACACTTTTGAGATGCACTAGTGTCACTACGCCAATATCCATGGAGTGAGACATTCTCCTCATACGAGCATACATTGTATACACGAGTCTATTGGGCTATTCGATGCACCATCTTAAAAAGCCCTTGACTCGAAATTAATTTAAGACCAAAGCCATAGAGGCATATTCCACGATCACCATAAAATGCGTGACCATGTCCCGTAGCTAAGTTTAGTTTAGGGACTTTATCTAATTACTATAAGCAATTAAAGATAAATAAATTTACCTATTTTATTAATATGATTTGAAAAAGATTGATTTTACAAATATAATAATATAAAAGACACCCAATCTAATTGGTGCACTGGGTACTGCTTTAAGAATCTCCCACTTGTCTTAGTACCAATTGCCCATGCACTTTAAGCCCATCTTCTCAATATGTCCATTGAATACCTTCTATGCTTGGGGTTTGGTCAGTGGGTCTACTATAATTTATGCCTAAGCGACTCTATCCAGTATAATGTTGCCTCTATAAATGATCTCTTTAATTAGATGGTATCGCCTCATAATGTGCTTAGATCTTTGATGAGATCTTGGTTCTTTTTCTTGCGTAATAGCTCCATTGTTATTATCGTATATCAATACAAGATCAATAATGGTTGGAACCACACTCAACTCTTGGATAAAGTTCCTCATCCAAAACAGCTTTCTTTGTTACATCACAAGTAGTACTGTGTTCAGTCTTGGTGGTAGAATTTGTGATTGTCTCCTGCTTGAACCTCTTCTAGCTGACCATACCACCGTTTATGATGAATATGTATCCAGACATAGACTTTGAGTCATCTATATCGGACTGAAAATTGGAATCGGTATAGCCTTCTAGTTTTAGATCTCCAGAGTTGTATACAAGAAAGATATCCTTAGCTCTTCTCAAGTACTTGAGAATCATCTTTATGGTCTTCCAGTGTTCCTCATCTGGATTGGATTGATATCTACCCATAACACTCAAAGCATATATGACATCAGACCTCGTATATAGCATACCATATATTATGCTTCCAATGGCTGATGTATAAGGTATGCAGATCATCCTTTCCCTCTCCTCAGGAGTCTTAGGAGACATAGCCATTGAGAGAGAATTGCCATGGCTCATTGGCAAGAATCTTCATTTAGATCCCTTCATGCTAAACCTCTTTAGTAATTTATATATGTACATGGATTGGGATAGTCCAATCATCCTTTTAGACCTATTTCTATAGATCTTTATTTCTAGAAAAAATGATGCTTGTCCCAAATCCTTAATAGAGAACTGGTTAGACAACCAAGTCTTAATTGACTGTAGCATCCCTACATCATTCCTAATGAGTAGGATGTCATCAGCATACAACATAATAAATGCCATTGCGGAGCCACTAACCTTTTTGTAGATACTGTTGGGTTTTGCTATAACATTGGGGTGTGCACAGTAGAATTTAAAAATTAATTTAAAATAAAACACATACAACAACAATTATTGCATCACCCCTAGTTCGAAGCGATTCTAATGATTGCGTGTTGTTGATAGTTGTACAAATGAGTAAATAAAGAGTTAGATTTTTGCCTTTGAGGCACTTTGGTTGCTGTAGGATGTCTGATAATTAATTGCTATCAATCACTCTCGAAAAAGGTTTACAGGGATCCAAATGTCTTCTCTCTAAAGATAGTCCACATGTTTGGACTAGAACACAGAATCAAAAATCTCACTAGTGATTTTTAATTCTTTCTTTAATCTAGTTTGGAGTGCTTTTCGTGTGTATTAATTATTAATCCAACTTGTGGAAATAAGAATTCAACTTATAGAATAATAAAAAAGGATTTGTGATTATCTTGGAAGAATTTTTGGAAGAGAAAAAGTGTTAAGGAAGAAAAATAATTTTTTTCTCTTATTTATTTGAAGTGGTCGAAAATTGGGGTAGGTTCATCTCCTCAAATTTTTAGCCATATCAAGAAAAATGGGTGGCTGAAAATTATCCCATAATTTCCATCATTTTACCATATTTTCATGTGTTAACTCTCCAAAAATAACCAATTCAATGAACCTATCCCCATAGAATGAAAGTGGTCGATTTTGTGGACTTCTACAAGCCAAAAAATTGAAGCCCTCTCTCTCTTCTTGATTGTGTTGGACTCTTTCAATGCAATCAAGATGGATATCTAATATCTCTAATTATCTTCATAAGATAATTAATAAGAATTTTTTTAATTTCTTCCAATAATTCAAGTGGGCTTCTAAATAAAAAGCCACTTTAATTTTAGACTTAGACATTTATAAAATCCATTATTTAATCCAATTAATCAAATTTATCCAATTTCAATTAATTGATCCAATCAATTAATTACTACACTCCAATTAAGCTTCCTAATCTTATTAGGTTCAATTAAATAATCTCTTTACTTAATTGAATAATTAATTCAACCTATTGAATTAATTTAAGCCTTATATTAATCTCCATTAATTAAATAAATCCAACCATTTGGATTAATTCCTAGATTATAAATGTTCCGCTCCAAATTTGTGTGGGACCCTTTATGTTCACAACTAAACTAGTAGTGACCTTTCAATATTTGCAATTTACGAATAATCTAATTAATTAATCCACTTAAAATTAACTTCTTAACTCCAAAAATCTCACTATCCATGAAAATATCTGGCAAGTAATCATGACAAACTAGTCTTAGGTGAAATAGCGAGTAAACCTTATTTCAGTTATGAGTCCTATAGACGTACGATCCTTCTAATAACTAATCTCCTGATTGAATTTAGGGCATGGATTATAAGTTAAAAATGCTAAATGATTCGATAACTATGATCTCATTTTAAGTTCCAATCATTTCTGGTGAATCAAAATTCATCCTGCCTTGGTCAAGTTCTTCGAATCACAAACTATGAAAATACATGAAATTTTCTTGTTAAAAAGATAAGTGTCGAATTCTATGTTGGCCATTGACAAACCTCAATGCACACCAGTATAATACCCAACATACCCCTTTGTGATTTTCATACAATCAGAGGATATATCAAAGTGTTGTAGGATGCACACAAGGTTACCATCATATCTCAAGTCCGAGGACTAGCTATATACTATCATAATACAGAAATTCTTATTTCAATAGGTAAAGCCTCCGACTAAGAATTTTCTACGAGCCATGTTCGGTGTACTTGTTCTCTAACAAGAACCCACATATATGTACTTACGTCCATATGCTAATGCTAATGGAATACGACATCCTCATCTTACGAGCATGCATCGTAGGTATGAGTCTTATTAGGCTATTTGATGTACCGTCTCAAAAAACCCTCGAGTCAGAACTTATTTAAGACCAAAGTCTTAGAGGCATGTTCTATGATCACTATCATATGCGCGGCTATGCCCTAACTAAATTAGTTTTAAGGACTTAATCTAATTCGCAGAAAAAATGCAAGAGAAAATAGTACAATATAACTAATCTAATTGAGGAGTTGGCCATCCTACTATAACAATCTCCTATTCACCCTAACTCCAATTACCCATGTATCTAAAGCCCATCTTCTCGAGATGTTCATTGAATACCTTATATGCTAAAGGTTTAGTAAGTAGGTCTGCTACATTTTTTGATGATATTGCTTGTACCAATGATCTCTCTGATCAAGTGATATCATCTCATTATGTGTTTAGATTTTTGATGAGATCTTGGCTTCTTTGCTTGTGCAATGTCCCTATTGTTATCACAGTAAGTCATAACTGGATCAATAATGGATGGAACTATACCCAATCCTTGACTGAAATTTCTTATTCAAATAACTTCTTTTCTATATTTGATGCAACAATATATTCTGCCTCGGTGGTAGAGTCTATGGTCATATCTTGATTGAAACTTTTCCAACTAAGTGCACTACCATACAGGATGAATATGTATCCTATATGGACTTTGAGTTGTCTATATCGAACTGAAAACTAGAGTCTGTATATTTATCCAGTTTTAGTTCTCCATTATCGTATATCAAAAAGATATCCTTAGTCCTTAAGTACTTGAGGATTATCTTAACGGCTTTCGAGTGTTCTTTCCCTAGATTGGACTAATATCTACTCATGACACTCATAGCATGTGCGATATCAGGCCTTGTACACAATATTTCATACATTATGCTCCCTATTGTAGATGCATAAGGTATGCGAGTCATCTTTTCTCTATCTTCAGGTGTTTTAGGAGACATAACCTTAGAAAGTGAAACTCCATGACTCATTGGCAGGAATCCTCATTAGGATTTCTCCATGCTAAACCTTTTTAGTATGTTGTCTATGTACATGTCTGATCATCCTTCTAAATCTATCTCTATAGATCTTTATTCCTAAGATAAAAGATGCATCTCCTAAGTCCTTCATGAAAAACTGTTTAGACAACCAAGTCCTTGAGAGCATAACATAATGAGCAGGATGTCATCAACGTAGAGCATAACAAATGTAACTGCCTTCTCTCTAACCTTCTTGTAGACACATTATTCATCTGGGGTTTTATAAAAATCAAACATTTTAATTGTTTCATCAAATCGGATGTTCCACTTCATCGAAGCCTATTTGAGTCCGTAAATAGATCTCTAGAGCTTGCAAACCTTTTGCTCGCTCTGATTAGATGTGAAACCTTCTAGCTGCTTCATACAGATATCTTCTTTAATGTTTCCATTAAAGAAAGCAGTCTTCATATCTATTTTTCATATCTCATAGTCATAATATATAGATATGACTAGCAAAATTCTGATGGAGTTAAGCATTGCCACAAGTGAAAAAGTTTCCTCATAATTAATTCCTTGCTCCTGAGTGTAACATTTTGTAACCAGACGTGCTTTATAGGTTTCTACCTCTCTATCTACTCCAAGATTTTGCTTGTAGACCTATTTGTAGCCAATGGGAATAGTTTCCTGTGGTGGGTCCACCAAGGTTCATATCTTGTTGGAGCACATATAGTCCATCTTGAATTGTATAGCTTCTTGCTACTTCTCTGAGTCAATGTCAGATATCGCCTATCCATAGCTTTTTGGATCATTATCCATGAGGAGATCCTCTTCTTTATTCTCTAATAAAAACTTATACCTATCAATAAACTTATTTAGATACCCCACGAACTTACATAAGATGGATCTCATATCCAATTTATCTCCCACTAGCTACTTCACATAAGCAGTATACCTACATACCCTAAGGTATTTATAGGAAGGTGTCTTACCACACCATATCTCATATGGTGTTTTGGGCACAACTTTGGATGCCACCTTATTCAATAGGTATACCGCCATTTTCAAGGCATAGCCCCAGAATGAAAGATGTAATGCAGTGAAACTCATAATAGATCTGTAATACCCCTTAACCTAACTGCAAAGCCTAAACAAGCTGATAAGTTAAGTCAAGAAATGTTAATTTTTCATCATTACTCGAGTTATGGTTTTTAATAAAAGTTTTCATTTTTAGCTACAAGAGAAAGAGCTTGAATCATTTTAAACACACTATATACATATATTAAAACTGAGTACAACTATTTACAAAACCATAACAGAGCGGCTTATTTAAAACAAAACAGAGTTTTCAAAATATGATTCAAAATAGCTCAAAGCATGGCACATAAATAAATCTCTGTCCGACCGCTATGGAGACTCAGTCAACCTTTAAACCTGTATATTTTCACCTACATCATATGAACTTAATGACCTAAAGGCTCAGTAAGATAAAACTGATGCAATAACAAATAGCATACATACAAATCACATAAATGATTAAATTCAGTATTCAATTTAATAACTTTCTTTCATAAATCATTCTTTAGGGCCCTTGAAGTGTGGTACCTAACTAATAGCGATATACCTTTGTTTTTGGAACCTGTTCGTAATGATTGGCCAATAAGAGAACTAATATAGGGTTTCTATACTTGGTCTTTCAACTTCAGGTATTAGCCGTATTTTATTTCATTCATTGTGGCTTTCCTATACAAGTTTTTCAACCTCAAGTATTTGCCACCATTTGTTGGGTCTGCTGGTCCCTCCCGCGTTCCTTGTCTACCGACCATCAATCAAGTACCATACTTTCTTTTCAAAAACCTCATTATATTCTTAATAGTGTCATGCTTCATGAATCATAAATGCATCAAACATTACATCATTTGACAAATAATAACAATCACATTAAAACATTAACAACATTATATGATTCTTGTGGTACAACAAATGAAAGCTTCAACTTACCTCAAGTTCACTTTGTGGCAAGTGAAAAGACCAATCTTTTTGGAAGATAGGATATGTTAAAGGCCTAACATAATCAAATCATGTACCATTTAATATCTTTTTTATAAATCATTTAGTCTATTCTAGTTAAAGTTCGTTCATATACACTTTTCAATCTTTTATAAATAATTCCATATCAATTACATAATCTTAAAAATAATGCATACTCTATATTTTACTACTAATTCAAGATATTAAACATTAGGACAGCCATTAAATAACTAATAATATAAACATAATTATTAAGGCAGCCCCTAAAACATGAACACAATTCGAATTAGAATGACATAAACTTGATTTTAACTTAAATTGATTATAACCTTCAATTAGGCAAACTAATTACTATTGTTCACAATCATTTGTAGGCACCTTCAAACACAATATAAGCATTACAAAATCAATAGAAACAAGTAAATTAAATAATTTCACAAGACTATCAATTTTGCTAAAAACTAGCTTAATTAACTTAGTTTTGGCTTCAAGTGTAACTTACTTAAGTTTTCAATCATACAAAAACATACTAAAACATGTAACCATTCAAGATACTATAAATTCATCATAAGAAACATTGGAAAAGAATATCCCTTGATTAAGTTGGAATTAAACTTCAAAATCAACGATTTTCAAGCTTAAAAAGGGTGGAACTTGTTCTAGTTTATGTTCTATGAATTCCTATGGATTGAATTCAATTTTTGTGAGTATGAGAGTGTAGAAATTTGGGAGAAACTTAGGAGAATAAGGGCTGGTCATTTTTGAGGTACTTTCATAAGAAATATGGATGAAAATGATTTCTTTGACCTTTCAAAGAGAGGTAAGTGGAGGGTGATGATTGGTTGCATCATGCTTGGTGTCTTCTTATGCCAAACGCTACGTTCATGGGCTAAGGAGATGACAAAAATTGATGCTTTGGTGTTATAATCAAGTGCAATGCGGTTTAGAATAGTTTTATGCAGCCTTGTCAACCAATCAATCAAATTGCACCATTTTGCATACTTTTAGTTCTTAGACAAATGTAACATATTTCAAGTAAATATTTAGGCAATTAATCACTTTAGCATATAACTAGTATGGAGCAATACAAATAATTTTATTTTATGGTCATTCAACACATCAATCTGCCTTAACCGAGATGCCGAGCTTTTCACAACAAAAAGGTACTTAAAGAATATGTTAAATCAATAAACAAAAATTTGATCTCATATTTTATGTACTAATGCATGTTAAAGCATAACTAGAGCATATAATAACAATTATTCAAGTTTGTGCAATCATGATATTTGTATGCCATAATTCAATAATACACATTGATTAGATGCATATTCATGCAAGATGCTTATTATTAGCTATGTAGGAGAGAATTGAGTATTACAATCCTTCATTCCTTATAAAAATTTCATCCTCGAAATTTGACGTACCAAATAATTCTGGGTACTTGCTTTGCATTTCTTATTCTCTTTCCCACGTGGTCTCTTCTATTGAATGATTCCTCCACAATACTTTAACATGTCGAATCTTTTTCATTCTCAACTCTTTTTCCTTCTGATCCAAAATTTGCACTGGTTTCTCTTCATAAGCTAAATGAGGAGTCAATCCAATAGTTCATAACTCAACACACGAGAAGGGTTTGAAATGTACTTTCTCAACATAGACACATGGAAAACATTGTGAACACTAGATAATGATGGAGGTAAGGCCACTCTATAAGTTTTATTACCAACACTTTTAAGAATCTCAAATGGGTCGACATACCTTAGGCTGAGTTTTCCTTTCTTTCCAAATCTCATAACACCTTTCATTGGAGCTACTTTTAAGAACACATGATCCCCAATGACAAACTCTAGATCTTTTCTCCATTTATCTACATAACTTTTCTATCTACTCTGCGCAATCTTCATTCTCTCTCGTATCTTCTCCACTACCTTAGCGGTATGTTGAACTATTTTTGGACCAAGTAGGCTTCGTTCTCCAACTTCATCCCAATGAACTGGAGATCTACATTTCCTTCCATACAATGCTTCATAAGATGCTATTCCAATTGTTGATTGGTAGCTATTATTATAAGTAAACTCCACTAATGGAAGCTTTGCATCCCAACTCCCTTGAAAATTTAGCACACAAGCTCTTAACATATCCTCTAATATCTAAATAACCCTCTCTAATTGTTCGTCACTTTGTAGATGAAATGTTGTACTGAATGCAAGTTTTATTCCCATGGTACTGTGTAAGCTCTTCCAAAATGTAGATTTAAACTTAGGATTTCTGTCAGACACTATTGAAACTGGCACCCCATGTAACTTGACTATCTCTTTAATATATTGTTAAGCATACTGGTCCATATTGTATGTGGATTTCATTGGAAGAAAATGGGCTGATTTAGTTAATCTATCAACAATCATCCATATGAAATTATACCCCTTTTATGTTCTAGGTAATCCAAGTACAAAGTCCATTGTAATGTGCTTCCTTTCCACTTTGGAATCAACAAAGGCTTTAACAACCCTGATGGTCTTTGATGTTCAATCTTAACTTGTTGATAAGTTAGACATTCAGCCATAAATTTTGCTATATCTCTCTTTATTTTAGGCCACCAATAATATTGTTGTAAGTTCTTATATATTTTTGTGCTAACTTGGGTGTATTGAGTAAGGAGTAGTATGAGCTTCTTCTAAAATATCTCATTTCATGGTCTTGTCAAACAGCACACACAGTCTCCTTTTATATCGAATAATCCTATCATCAGTAATAGAGAAGTCTGACCTCTTTCCAGCTTCAATCTTTCTTTTCAATCTACATAAATGCTTGTCCACCTTTTAACCTTCTCTAATTCTATTTTGAAGTGCACGTCTCAATACTAAGGCTGACAACAAACACTTTTTCCCTTTAGGTATAATTCAAAGCTCTAATCTCTGCAAATCTAGTAATATTGACTTTTGTATAACAAAAATAGAAGACATGGATTTTCTGCTTAATGCATCTGCAACCACATTCGCTTTACCAAAATGATAGTTGATCACATAATCATAATCCTTCACAAGTTCTAACCATCTTCTTTGTCTCATATTCAACTCTTTTTGGGTAAAAAAATACTTCAAACTTTTATGATTTGTGTATATCTCACACTTCTCACCATACAAATAATATCTCCAAATTTTCAAGGCAAAAATCACAACAGCAAGTTCCAAATCATGGGTTGGATAATTCTTTTCATATTCCATCAAATGCCTTGAAGCATAGGCAATAACCTTCCCATTTTACATCAAAACAACACCCAAACTATTTTTTGAAGTGTTGCTATACACCACGAATCTACCAATTCCAGTTGGAATGGTAAGAACAGAAGTTGTAGTCAATTTATATTTCAGTTCTGGAAAACTTATTTCACAAGCATCGGTCCACAAGAACTTCACATTCTTTCTTGTTAACATTGTCATTGGAGTTGCTATCTTTGAAAATCCCTGAACAAATCATTGATAGTACCCTACTAATCCCAAGAAACTCCTTACTTCTGATACATTTATTGGTGTTAGCCACTTAATGACAGCTTCTACCTTGCTCGAATCAACAGAAATACCATCCTTTGATACTACATGGCTTAGGAATACCACTTGTTCAAGCCAAAACTCACACTTCTTGAATTTAGCATACAACTGTGTTCCTTTAAGAACTTGCAGCACAATCTTCAAATGTTCTTTGTGCTCTTCTTTATCATATGAATAAATTAGGATGTCATCAATAAACACAATCATCAATTTATCAAGATATTGCTTGAACACCCTATTCATTTGATCCATAAAAGCTGCAGGGGCATTGGTTAAATTGAAAGGCATCACTAGAAATTCATAATGTCCATACCTTGTTCGAAATGCAGTTTTTGGTATGTTTTCTTCCTTTATCTTTAATTGATGATACCTAGAGCGCAAATCAATCTTAAAAAATACAGATGCTCATTGCAATTGATCAAACAAATCATCTATTCTTGGGACTGGATACTTATTCTTGATTGTTATTTTATTCAACTCTCTATAATCAATGCACAATCACAATGTACCATCCTTTTTTTTCACGAACAACACAGGTGCTCCCCAAGGAGAATAACTAGGGCGAATAAAACCCTTATCAAGCAATTTTTGCAATTGAACTTTTAACTCTTTCAATTCTGTTGGTGCTATTTGGTATGGTGCTTTAGAAATAGGAGTAGTTCCTGGCATAACATCAATCACAAATTCGATCTCTCAATTTGGTGGTAGTCCCGATAAATCATCTAAAAATACCTCAAGAAATTCTTGAACCACATTTACATTTTCTTGCTTCGATTGTGCTTCAATTGAGGTATCCAGAACACTTGCCAAATATCCAACACAACCTTTATTCAACACCTTTTGAGCTTTCAAGGCAGATATAATTGGTAAGGATCGTGAGAATAAGGTACCACTAAACACAAACTGTTCTTCTCCACGTGGCTGAAAAATCACAATCTTCTTGTTACAATCAATTGTTGCATGATATTTGGTAAGCCAATCCACACCTAGAATAACCTCAAAATTTGGCATCGGTAAAACAACAAGATCTGCATAGAGAGTTCTATCACTAATCTGAATAGAACAAGCCCTTAATATTTGATTGGAATCCATTTCTTCCCTGGATGGAACAGTTATACTGTACCTTACTTTTAATAAATCTAGTGAAATGCCCAATTTTCTCACAAATACACGTGATGCAAATGAATGCGTAGATCCAAAATCTATCAATACAATTGTAGGTATTCCAGAAATTAAAATAGTACCTGTAACTATGGAAGCATCTGCATCGACTTGTTGCATACACTCTTCCTTGAACTTTCCCCTATACTATTGGGCAATCATTTGTTATATGCCCAAGCTTTTTACACTTAAAGCAATGATTAGTACCACTATAGCATTCCCCAAAATGATTCTTCCTACACTTAGCACATTTAGGCCTTTCAATTGTAGTCGAACTCTGTCCAACTCCAGGACGCTTTTCATTCCCTTATCTTGATTTTTGCTCTCTTTTCTTCCATTGGTTTAGATTTCTTGGAGTGAATACTTGCTTCTTTTGTTGTTGGAATTTCTCAATCTCTTTCTCATCTAAGTCAGCCATCAAAGCCTTGTCCACTAGTTCTCTAAACTCTGTTACTAAAGACATTCTCACATCTCTTCTAATTTCAGGATTAAGACCCCTCAAGAATTGATCTATCTTCTTATTGTTGTCTTTGGCGATGTATGGTACATATTTGCAACCCTGTTCAAATTTTCTCACATAATCACATACAAACATCCTTCCTTGTTTTAACTCCAAAAATTCTTTTACATTAAGCGATCTAGCATCTCTAGTGAAATACTTATCATAAAATATTATTTTAAATCTTTTCCAAGTTAGCTCTTCCATATTCACTGTAAGTTTAGCTCATTCCCACCAAGTTCTAGCATCCTTCTTAAATAAGAAAATTGCACAGAGTACCTTCTCAGCATCATCAATTCATATGTAGTCAAAAATAGTGTCTAAAGATTTCACCCATTCATTTGCAACCATAGGATCAGACCCACCATTAAAATCAACCGGTTTTATCTTTCTAAACTTCTCATATACAGCCAGTGAAGGATCCTATCGAGCTTGTGGTAAAGGAAGTCGCTGATTCTGTTCTTGGGTTCTTTGTTGCATATCTAGCAATTATTGTATCTGTTCACCATGCATTCTAGTTTGTTGTTGAATGAGATCAGTCAAATTGTCCACCACACTATGATTACCCTCATGATCATCCATTGTCTTTCTTTTTGGTGCCATGACTTGATATGCATTACCCAATCTCATTCTATTCGTTATCCAATAATAAATGTATAATCATGACAATAACATGAAATGAGATATAATCAAATAAACATAAAGGCAAATAAACAAGTAGTTGACCGAGTTTTCCAGTCAGGATGTGTTCATATCCTTCTTCTGTCTACAGGAATGACTAAACCTCCGCTCTAATACCACAAACTACATCACATGAATTTAATGAGCTAAAGGCTCAGTAAGGTGAAACTGATGCAATAACAAATAACATTCATACAAATCACATAAATGATTAAATGCAATATTTAATTTAATAACGTTCTTTCATAAATCATTCTTTAGGGTTTTTGAAGTGTGGTACCTAACTAATAGCGATAGACCGTAGTTTTTGGAACTTGTTCACAATGATTGGCCAATAAAAGAACTAATACGGGGTTTTCATACTTGGTCTTTCAACCCAGGTATTAGCCGTATTCTATCTCATTCATTGTGGCTTTTCTATATCGGTTTTTCAACCTCAAATATTTACCACCATTTGTTGGGTCCGTCGGTCCTTCCTGCGTTCTTTGTCCACCCGACCATCAATCAAACTTGATTCTAACTTAAATTGATTCAAACCTTCAGTTAAGCAAACTAATTGCTATTGTTCACAATCATTTATAGGCAACTTTAAACACAATATAAGAATTACAAAATCAATAGAAACAAGTAAATTAAATAATTTCACAAGACTATCAATTATGCTAAAAACTAGCTTAATTAACTTGGTTTTGGCTTCAAGTGTAACTTACTTAAGTTTTCAATTATACAAAAACATACTAAAACATGTAACCATCCAAGATACTACAAATTCATCATAAGAAACATTGAAAAAGAATATACCTTGATTAAGTTGGAATTAAACTTCAAAATCAACAGTTTTTAAGCTTAAAAAGGGTGGAACTTATTCTAGTTTGTGTTCTATGAATTCCTATGGATTGAATTCAATTTTTATGAGTATGAGAGTGTAGATATTTGGGAGAAACTTAAGAGACTAAGGGCTGGTCATTTTTGAGGTACTTCCACAAGAAATATGGATGAAAATGATTTTTTTGACCTTTCAAAGAGAGTAAGTGGAGGGTGATGATTGGTTGCATCATGCTTGGTGTCTTCTCATACCAAAAGCCACATTCATAGGCTAAGGAGATGACAAAAATTGATGCTTTGGTATTTTAATCAAGTGCAATGCGGTTTAGAATGATTTTATGCAACCTAGTTAACCAACCAATCAAATTGCATCATTTTGCATACTTTTAGTTCTTAGCCAAATGTAACATATTTCAAGTAAATATTTAGGCAATTAATCACTTTAGCATATAACTAGTATGGAGCAATACAAATAATTCATTTCATGGCCATTCAACACATCAATCTTTCTAAACCGGGATACCAAACTTTTTACTACAAAAAGGCACTTAAGGAATATGTTAAATCAAGAAACAAAAGTTTGATCTCATATTTTATGTACTAATGCATGTTAAAGCATAACTAGAGCATATAATAACAATTATTCAAGTTCGTGCAATCATGTTATTTGTATGCCATAATTTAATAATACACATTGATTAGATGCATATTCATACAAGATGCTTATTATTGGTTATTTAGGAGAGAATTG
Organism: Paulownia fortunei; assembly: GCA_019321725.1. NCBI lineage: Eukaryota > Viridiplantae > Streptophyta > Magnoliopsida > Lamiales > Paulowniaceae > Paulownia > Paulownia fortunei. Next base: position 10,317,859 of record CM033115.1, on the reverse strand, counting down.
GGTATTACAAAATCGAACCATGTTCAACAAGTTTCAATTACTGCATTCTTCAACTTCGTTAAGTTGTGGAGTAGAAGGAGGAGTCCAGTATGAGAGAATCTCATTCTGTTTTAAATAATCAAGAAACTGTATGCTCTAGTACTTATCTGTCTATCTGATCGAAGAGCATTGATACTTAACCCTATCTGTTTTTTCACTTCACATCTGAATTTTTAAACTTTTTAAAGGCTTCAAATTTGTATCTCATAAGAAAGACATAACCATACCTAGAATAATTGTCAGTAAAGATTATGAAGTAGTGATAGTTCCCATGAGCACTAACACTTAGTGGACATGTATACATCTGAATGGATCAAATCTATTAGATCTTTAGCTTACTCCATTCGTCTAACAAATGGTGATTTGTTATCTTTCCTTAAGACATGACTCACATGTCCTTTCAATTGACCAATTGGGCCAACCTCTGAATTCTTTTTTAAGAGATGTGACCAAATCTTACATGCTATAAGAGTTGGGAACTATGATTATCTAATTTTCTTTTTATTTTGTTAAATAACTTGCATGGAATTTGCAATTGTATTAATTATTTGTCAATATACCAACATCAAGAATCATGGAAAATTTCCACCTTTGATCTTTCGAACAAACTTTCTCTGTCCAACAGAGATTATGCTCTTAGTGTCTTTTAGCACTAAAGAAAAAAAAAATAGAACAACTTTAATTCCATCTAGAGTTAAGTGGATTGCTCCTTTAACTAATGAAGCAACATTTGCTCTACTCTGAAGCTAAAAGATCATCCTCTCATTCTTTGCAACTCTTTAAAAAGATGAAATCATATCCGATGTCCTATACCCAAGAAAAATCATCATCGCTGATGGTGTTCCTTTTATCAACTCTTGCAACTCTTTGCAGAGATGGGATCAATATCCAGTATTTAATACTTAAGAAGAATTTTCAATGTCGACTAAAATTTAAATTTGAACTAGAACTCTTTCTAATTCAAAACTTTATTTAGAATATTTTTTTAAATCATTGAGCAAGTTAATACTTTCATCCCTCTTCTAATACCCCATTATCCCGCAGTAGTGGCATGAACCAATCTTATCCTGATTAATCCTCTATCTTTGCCAGCTAGAATCTCCCATAACTCTTTATAAGAGGCATTCTTCAATAATTTTAGAAAGTTTCTCTACAACTCTTTGTAGAATGTGTAACGAGAGATACTTCCACAATTCTTATGAGAGTTTTTTCCACAACTATTTATAAAAACTCTTCTTTTGCACATTTGTCAACCTCTCAAATTTGAGAAATATTCTAAAATTTTAAGAGTAATCCGGATAGAATTGAAGCTTAGTGATGTTTATTGGTGTCAAGAATAGTTTTTAGTGGAATTATAAGCGATAACAATTATCCTAAGTGAGGCAAAAAAATGAGTAAACTATAGGGAAATCATATTCATTTAATATAAGGTCTTTAATACTAAATCTCATCCACTATTTTATTCAAACTCCATCACCCCTAATGGATGTTTTGGGAAATCAAATTTTCTAGTGGGCTTAGGTCCAACAAAAATATTTAACACCCTAATTTTATGAGCCCGTGTAATATTTTTATGTCAACTCTTTGACGATTATATATCACTATACAACCCTTAAGTTTGTTTTGCCTCATCTCTTCCCATATATCCCAATTTTATAAGTCCATATAGTACTAAGTATCAAACAACACCTATTTAATGTTGATGTAGATAGAGCATAAAGATGTCCCATGATTCATGACTAACATAATGACGAGTCCATTCCACGAGCATCTCTATGCTTGGTAGAGATCACAACTTTCCAGCACAATACCACCCCACGACTCATGGCCAGTGATAAAGTGCGGTAACATCATCATGTCTCAACCTTTGATGGTAGGCCTAGAACGATAGATCCTACCTAACTTATCTATTTTTGTTTGAAATTGAATTATAGAAAATTCTTTACTTAATTTTGTAAATTAAGTAGAGTTTGATTTTATCCAATACCTCATTAATTAAATTACTAGGTGGGTTATTTAATGTTCATCATCATATGTGCGCAAGTAAGAACATTAAATAATATCTAACATGCATCCTATGCGAAAACGATAGGATGATCATGACTAACCTATGCAACCCGTTTGAGCCAAAAATAGGTCAAGGTTAATCTAAGGGTACAAATATGAAGTACTTCTATTATATTTTATTTTTGTACCAATACACTTATAGGCCTTGAATCTCCTATTCTATTACATTGTATTTAGTAACCCATATAAGCAAGGACCTTTATGGTTCGAACATCCTTCATTTACAAAACTAAAATAGAAACCTCATTTTCTATTCTACTCTCATTGCGATAATTTAAATATAATAAAAATAAGAGGCTCACAAGCCCTGCCCCAAACACTCAAAGATAATTAAAATAACATCAAATTACATTGGTCATAGACCCATGATCATCCTAAAAAAATCATGCAATAAACATTCATCACATGAATTTTAAATCATATAAACTTACCAAGTTGTTTTAAAGTTGTCAATTTTTAAAGATCTGGGATAAAACAAAGTTTTCAAGAAAAACTATTTTTTTGAAATTAAAATTAATATTTAATTTTAATTAAAATTTTTAATCCATAAAAACACATACACACACACGTGACTGCCCAACACACACATTGGGCAGTCGATTGAGAGAACACTACTCTCGGCCAGTAGGTGCAAGCTGCGCTTGCTTCTATTCTGTGACCGGTGACTGCCAAATAGCCGTTGTCCAGCTCGTTGGGGCATTGAGTAGCCATCCACGGGTCCCATCAATCTCGTCGGGCATCAATCCGATGGGATGTTTACATGCGAATAGTTTATGTGGTCATCACCCCACATGCATCACTTAAGCCCACAATCGAAACCTATTGCTTGTGTCCAACTTGTAACCAACGAAACATTCCAATGTTTGTGTGTGTGCATCAATTTAACTAAAAAAATAATTTACAAAAAATATTATATCCCACAATCTAACAAAAATTGCAACATATTTAACAATTAAATAATACATGCTTATCATATATAAACACAAAATGAATCTGAAAACAACATATCAAAAACACGAAACTGTGGCTCTGATACCACTGTTGGTTTCGCTATAACATCTGGGTGTGCGTAGTGGAATTTAAAAAATTAATTTAAAATAAAACACATGCAACAACAAATAGTTCAAAGTGATTCTAATGATCGTATGTTTTTGATAGTTTCACAAAATAAATTACTATCAATCACTCTCGAAAAAGTTTCACAAGGGATTCAAATATCTCTCTTCAAAAGATAGTCCACACATTTGGACTAGAACACAGAATTAAAAATCTCGCTAGTAACTTTTAATTCTTTTTCTAATTTAGATTGGAGTACTTTTCATGTGTATTAGTTCTTAATACAACTTGTGGAAATAAGCATTCAATACATAGAATAATCAAAGAGGATTTTTGATTATCTTTGAAGAAGTTTTGGAAGACAAAAAAGTTTTAAGGAAGAAAAACAATTTTTTCCACTTATTTATCTAAAGTGGCCAAAAATTGGGGTAGGTTCATCCCCTCAAATTTTTGGCCATATAAAAAAATGGGTTGCTGAAAATTATCCCATAATTTACATATTTTTTTTCATATTTTCATGTGTTGAAATTAGTTATTTTGGAAGAGACAAACTCTACAAAATAACCAATTCAATGAACCTATACCCATAGAATGAATGTGGTTGATTTTGTGGACTTCTACAAGCCACAAATTCGGCCTTTCTCTCTCTCTTCTTGATTGTGTTAGACTCTTCCAATGAAATCAAGATAGACATCTAATATCTCTAATTATCTTCATAAGATAATTAATAAGAAAATCATATTATCTTATTTTTAATTTCTTTCAATAATTTAAGTGGACATTTAAATAAAAAGCCACCTTAATTTTGGGTTTGGATTTTTACAAAATCTATTATTAATTCAATTAATCAAATTTCTCCAATTTTAATTATTTGATCTAATCAATTAATTACTACAGTCCAATTGGGCTTCATAATCTTATTAGGTTCAATTAAATAATAAATCTTTACTTAATTGAATAATTAATTCAATCCATTGAATTAATTTAAGTCCTAAATTAATCTTCATTAATTAAATAAATCCAACTACTTGGATTAATTCCTATATTAGAAATGTTTAACTCAAAATTTATGTGTGATCCTTTAGGTTCAAAACTAAGCTAGTAGTGGGCTTATAATATTTACAACTTACGAATAACAATTATTCTGATTAATTAATCTAATTAATTAATCCGCTTGGAATTAACTCCTTAATTACAGGAACCTCACTATCCATGAAAATATCTAGTAAGTAATCATGCCAAACTAGTTTTAGGTAAAATAGTGAGTAAACATTTTTACAACGTACGGTCCTTCCGACAACTAATCTTCCGATTGAATCTAGGGTATAGATTATAAGTCAAAATCCTAAATAATTCAATAATTATGATCCCATTTCAAGTTTCAATGTTCCTGATGAATCAAAATTCATCTTGCCTTGGCAAGTTCTTCGAATCACGAACTATGAAAATACAGGAGATGTAATTTTTAAAAAGAGAAGTGTTGAATTCTATGGTGGCCATTGACAAACCTCCATGCACACCAGTACAACACCCAACATACCCCCTTTGTGATTGTCATGCAATTAGAAGATATATCAAAGTGCTGTAGGATGTACACAAGGCTACCATCGTGCCTCAAGTCCAAGGACTAGCCATGTACTATCGCAACTTAGAAATTTTTATTTTGATAGGCAAAGCCTCCAACTAAGGATTTTCTATGGGCCATGTTCAGTGTACATGTCCTCTAACAAGCACCCATATGCATACACTTGCATATCTACACTAATGCCAATGTAATGCAACATCCTCGTCTTACGAGCATGCATCGTAGGTATGAATCATACTAGGCTATTTGATGTCTCATCTAAAAACCTTTGAGTCGGAACTTATTTAAGACCAAAAGCCTTAGAGGTATGTTTCATGTGCGCGATTATAACATGTAGCTAAATTTGGCCTAAGGACTTTATGTAAAGAAAAAATGCAAGACATAAGATAAAAGAAGTGCCTTTTTATTATTATTATAATTTTCAATAAGATTGTCTTACAAAAGAGAAAAGTATAATACAACCAATCTAATTGGAGTATTGGACATCCGACTTTAACAGACACAAAGTTCATCCGAGTTTTTTTGGAAATCAAACTATTTGATTATCTCATCAAACTACTTGTTCCAGCTTTGGAAAGCCTACTTGAGTCTATAAATAGATCTCTAGAGCTTGCAAAACTTTTGCTCACTCCCTCTGGATATGAAGCATTCTGACTACCTCATATAGATCTCTTCATTATTGTTTCCATTAAGGAAGCGGTCTTCACATCTATCTATCATATCTCGTAGTCATAGTACGCTGATGTGGCTAGCAGTATCCGAATAAATTTAAGCATTACTACTGGCGAAAAAGTTTCCTCATAATTAATTCCTTGCTTTTAAGTATAACCTTTCGCATTCAGTCATGCTTTATAGGTCACTATCTCTTCATATACTCAAGACTTCCTCTTATAGACCCATTTGCAGCCAATGAGAACTATTCCCTATGGTGGGTCCACCAAGGTCTATACATTGTTGGAGTACATAAAATCCATCTTGGATTACATGGCATCTTGCCAACTTCCCAAGTTGATGTCAGACATCGCCTCTCCATAAGTTCTTGGATCAATGTCCAAGTAGAGATTCTCCTCGTTGTTCTTTAACAAAAAGCCATACCTTTCAGGTGGCTTTGAGATCCTTTAGGAGATCCTAAGAGATGAAGTCTAATGAAACTCATCATCGATCGAACCATGCTAACAGGATTTGGTTCCTACGCTCCACAACTTTATTGAGTTGAGGAGTAGCATGAGGGTCCATTGAGAGATAATCTCATTCTCTTTTAGATAATAAAAAAACTTTGTGCTCAAGTATTCACCTTCTTGATCTGATCAAAGAGCCTTGATACTTAGCCCAGTCTGTTTCTCTATCTCGCATCTAAAATCTTTAAACTTTTTGAAGGTTTCAATTTTGTACCTCAAAAGGTATACACATCCATACCTAGAAAAGTTATTGGTAAATGTTATGAAGTGGTGACCTTCATAATGGTCTGGTATGAAGGTATACACAACCATATCAGTCTGTTAATGACCTAAGAGCAAGAGGCCAGCCATAAATAAGTCTCCAGCCCTATAACAGTTCACAAACTTCGTGTTTGTGTCCATATCCCAATCCTAATTTTTTCATACTATTTTAGTACAATTAGCTCCAAGGATAACATAAGCTCTAAAAACAAAATAAAACACTTAATATGTGTTTGGTTGATATTATAAGCTTCTTAAAGTATTTTATAAGCTCCTTAAAGTATCTTATAAGATATTTGAGGGCTCATAAAATGTCGTAGAGTATTTGGAAAAAAAAATTAGGATACGAGCTTTCAACAAAGTAAGGAGATTCTAACTTATTTTTTGAAATCTTAACAAACTCCTCTAAATTTTAACCATATTAATTACAAATTGCCATCACTAACAACTCCATAATTTTATTTTATACAAATAATTATTTCGAAATAAGATCTAACACCTTATCAATGACAAAAATCATTTTATATAGGAACTTATAAGATGTTCTAAATAAGCTGAGACAAACACCCTCGTACTTATTTCTAGCAAATTTTCAGAATCGCTCCCAGTTGATAAAAATACTCAAATGTCCCTAAATGGTTAGTCATGTAAGAATGATCATTAGTTGATATTTGATATTTTCAAATTTTTTCCCTTTCTTTCTTCTTCTAGCATAAACTTTTGCAAGCTGCAATCCCGTAAAGGGTGATTCAGAGATCCGAAGTTTGCATATGGGAACAAACTATTGGATTCGCTATAATCGCAGAGGTATACACAACGAAAAATTAAAATTTTATCAAACATAAATTTAACTCATTTGATTCGAAAGCAATTTTAACGATCGCGCTTATTCCAGTGAATATATAAATAAATATAAAATTTAGATTATACCTTTCGAGCACTCCAGTTGTTATAAGAAATGAAGCAATCAATTGCTTATCCTAAACTATCAGAACTAGTAGGGATCCAAGTGTCTCTACTCTATCAGGTCCACAATACGGAAGAGCAACACTAATTAAAATGATTCGCTAGTATCTTTTTAATTGTTTACTAATTTAGAATCGAAGTAAATTTTCAAGAATAATAAAGATTAATTCTTTAAGTTCTTGAAACTACAATATGAAGAGAATAACAAGAAACTGATTTTCTTTAAAGAACAAGAAAATCAAGATTACAAGAAAACACTTTTCTTTTTCTTTCTTTTCTTGGAAAGAAAATAGAAGACTTAAACAAAAATATTTTTTTGCTTAAATTTGCTAAATTATTTGTTGTAATTTTCGTACATCATCATATATAGGACTGAAAATTTACTTATTCTCTAACTCTTGGAGAGTTTGACAATTTTGAACTATTTCAAAATCTTATCTTGGAAGGATTCCAAATCTTCCAAGAACTCTTCTCTTTTCTCTCTCCTATTGTATGTGGACTAATTTGAGACTAAATTAATCATCAAAATTGTTTACATACAATGTTGATATTAATTTGAACTCTTTAAATAATATCAAGTTAAATATATATAATATATATACTATAATTATATTTATATATAAATTAAATCTTAGTGGCTGATTTTATCCCATAAAATCGATCACTATATTTATTTATCTATAAATATGTTAATTAAATAAATCACATTTATTTAATTTATTCTCTTCATAATTTAGTGGACTTCTTAAGTGGTCCACATTAATTTTTGGGCTTGGACTAAAAAATTCACAAATCAGTCAAATATATTTAATCCCAATTTAATAAATTCAATTGATTAATTTAATTTACTCCGATTGGGCTTCCTAATTAAATTAGGTCCAATTAAATAATCCAATTAATTAATTGAATTATTTAATTTAACCATTAAATTAAATAGAACTTTTAATTAATTAATTTTCAACCATTGGATAAAATCTAAAATTAGAAATGTTACTTTCCATAAATATGTATGACCCTCTTAGGTTCACTACTAAATTAGTAGTGGGCTTACAACATTTGCAACTTATGAATAACAATTATTCTAATTAATTAATCCAATTAATTAATCTGTTTGGAATTAACTCCTTAATTCTAGAAACCTCACTATCTATGAAAACACCTAACAAGTAATCATGGCAAACTAGTCTTAGGTGAAATAGCTAGTAAACCTATTTCAGTTGGGAGTACCATATACGTACGATCCTTTTAACAACTAATCTCCCGATTGAATCTATGACATAGATTATAAGTCAAAACCCTAAATGATTCAATAACTGTGATCCCATTTCAAGTCTGCATATTCCTAGCAGGAGATAAATCTACATATTCCTGAAATAAAATTTCATCAGCTTTAGATCAGCACAAGTGTACAACATCATTTATTCACAATGAAAGAATTTACAAGAGGTTTGGTTATATACATTCCTTTAGAGGTCAATCCATAATGTAAATTTTAGTTGAGTAGGCCTCCCAAAGAATTGGAAGTACCCCTCCATGGATGTGAATGCATTTAGTATAACCACATGTCTGCTTTAGGAAATAAACATTTATCTTACTTAACTAAAACTTTTTTAACCTTCACCTAAAAGTATTATAATCAACTACTAATTCATTGTAGAAAGTTAGTTCATATCAATTTATAAAAAGAGCTATATTGATATGATTATACATCAACTACTTGCATAATTTTAAAAACTATGCGAGGCATGGAAACCATGAGGTTTCCCCAAGAAAGACTCATCAAGATTGCATCCATATCATTCCATAAATAGTGCTTTATAGCAACAGTCTAGTGCCAAAGCCACTAGATGTGAAAGCCATCAATCCTTGAACTCTGTAATGTTTCACAGCCAATGAATGGGCATCTTAGCAAAGGTAAATCTGTAGAAGCATATAACGCATGATATGCACCTATCAATTTTTATTTTTATCCTGGACACTTTCATTTTTAGTCATGGTGGAAGTGTGTGGAGATGACTCAAATAAATTCCAAACAAAAGTTTAGAATTATTTTTAACTAAACAACGAGAATAATTACTAAATACCATATGAACATATAATCATAAAGAAAATAAACACACAATATTTACAAAGAAAAAATATTTACAAACCTGAATACTTACCTTGCCTCCCCCGAAAATAGTGCCAAAAACTTGCTATAACTTTAAGGCTGCAAATCCTAGTGCAGGTTATGTCAAGTAATAAATTTGTCGGGAGACTGAGGTCGATCCACAAGGAAGTTGTTTGAAGTTTTTAGATATTGATATAATAATAATTTGGACAAGTTAACACATGTATACATACACACACACACACACACACACATATATATATATAAACAACTTATGCAATATAATTTATGTATGTATGCGTGTGTATAACTTTTTATTTTTTTTTGGCTAGTTAGTTTGATAAAATATTGATAAAAGTAAAGTGCTTTCACATACTATAACACTGTATATACATAGGTAGTTATTAAAATAATAACAAGGTCTATCAAAATCATCACAAACTCAAACTCTCTGTCACAAAGGAGTTTTGAAAGTGATATACAAGATATAAGTCACTAGTATAATACAATAAACTATAAAATCAAAAGCACATCCCACAAAATAGCCCAACATATTATCATCTGTATACATTGATCTTTGAAAGCCTGTAGGAGTTCCACTACCAGCCCAGTAAACTAGAGATCTCAAGTCTCACTATGCTCATCTACAATGCATGAATTACATGAGCTAATGCTCAATAAGTAAAAATTATGCATAGCAAGAGTATGATATAAAATTTCATACAACTCATCTCTAAGATATGATGCTATAAATGTGTCAAATTTGAGTAATCATATATCAAAGAGTTTTTATTCAAAATCACTCCATTTTATTGGGCCATTGGCCTACTTACTATGCACCAGAAAGAGCTCTGCATAATATCAATAATCAAATGGCTAATAATGGATTGATACAGCCGAGTAGACCATCCTCCCATGACTCCCTAGAGGTACACCCCATGTCTTTTCTTATGATCACTCGAGAAGTCTCCCACCCACGACATCAATCATAATAAAGGCACAGTCAAGTGGACCATCCTCCTGTGACCACCAGAGGCCCACCTCATGTCTACCCCTGCAATCCTTCGAGAAGTCATCCCACTTGCAATACCCAAAATATCACATAGGCATGTCTCGCATGCCTCGGTGCACTAGTAGTGGCTAATAAACATCTTTATTCATGAAAATTATTTTTCAAATCATATCGTGCATGCAAGAACCTCAACTATACCCATAAGCTATGTATGCATATGTAAATGCTCATGAATAGTATATTCAATATGAAATACAAGTCATCTTACTCTCAACATGTTTCAAAAATCATAAGACTCTTAAAGTACATAATATACTTGTCATCCAATCAATTTAAATATCATCAACATATTAGGTGTAAATGCTTCAAGACGTACTATGTTCATGCATTGCAGTTGCAAATAGATCTTTGCTTACCTTTGATCGATTGTGTGTTACTTCTAGGTTTTTTAAGTATTACTCCCCAACCCTAAGTGTGAAATAATCTGTTAAAATACAAGACATCAATCACCATCCTCAATTAACAAGCTCATTATACCTAATGTAGTATAAAGATCTTGAATCTCAATTTAACTAAACAATCTTACCACTTAAAAACTATAACCGAATACAACCTTCTACGCACCTTTGTTCCTCATCTTAAATGTATACTAACCTCATTAATTAATGTATTATAACTCATATAACATCTCCCTAAATGTTAGGGATCAAATGAACCACATCTATGTTGGAACATGTTAATGAACCAAATGGGATACATTCACAACTTCACATTTTCTTGATGCCACATTAATTTGCTTGATGATTTTACACCCTTAGACATATTCATTCACTCCCTAATTTTTACCACACTTAGATAACATCAAAAACAATGTAACCATGTCATATAATGGCTAAAAATCATGGATACAGCTTCCCAAGTTCAGCTCCCTTCGTAGCATACTGAAACAGATTTTTCCTACCGTGATAGTTTTGCGCACTTTGTGACATTAATGGTTTTGGAACCCTTAAGTATATTTAATCACTCTCACATTTTCACCACAATTATATAACATATACAAAGAGACAACCAGTTCATAGTATTGCCAAAAATAATGGATTTAGTGCTGTAAAATCAGTCCCCTTCATATAGGATAGAATCTGAAATTTGATGGTGACAGTTTTGAACATCTCTTTAATTATCATGCCATATTTTAATTCTTAAGCTATGCAAACCTAAATACATAATCTTAACTCCTATATAAACACGTTCATGATGATAAATATAGAATGTACCCAATGTTGCTTGCATATTTCAAGCTCAATAAACTAGAAATCAACATATACATAGATTCTGCCCCTTAGTGGTTCTACTATGTGTTTGCAACCACAAATCATTCTATTATGCATAATAACCCTATAAATAACCTCTAACATCATCATGAACAAGATAAGAATCTTAAGAAATCACAAAACCCTCAAATAATATAAAAATTGAAGTCAAAACTGTGGATGAATCTCACCTATGCCAGTTTCGGCTTCTACTCATGATTACTACTTTCTTTTGCTTCCTTGGCCCTTTTCTATCACTTGGAATCACTTAGGACCAAATTAGAGATATTTTGACATGAGTTTGGACCTTGAAAATGATTGAAAAATGGTTGAGGATCGTGGGTAAATGGCTAAGAGTGAAGGAAAGCTTGAGGAGGCACTTGAGGTGCTTCCTTAATCTTGGTAGCAAGCATGAGATGGCAAGTTGTAATTTAAATCTGACCTTTCACCCATCTTTTAAGCCTAGATCAAATGTATCTTACTATATATTAATTGTATTTCATCCTATTTTAGTTACCACAAGATCCCATAGATAATTCATAAGCTAATTTCCTAGCCGTTTATTACATTTCTTACCCGACTGTCACCCGATTCTTGAATAGTAACAACTTTAACACTTCCAAAATTATAACCTATATATCCCATCAATATCCAATATTAATCAACCTCATTTTCTTCTTGTTTCAATTTAGTGTTGATTACTTATATTATGATGATCGATAACTAACACCATATGAGATTTTCTAGAAATTTAATGATCAAATGTGTTTATAAGGTAAAACAACATTGCCATTCTAGTTTCAATGCAAGCACATATGAATAACATGTAATGCATGAATCATATTGACCAAGTGAGTAGTGTGAGACTCATATATTACACTTTATACGGTTTAAAATATAAAAAAAATTATGGATTAGGGATTAGGGATCCGCTATTGAATTTTGGATAGAGGAAAGATTATTTATTCTTTTTACCTCTTTTAAATGCCACTAATGGAATCTATACATAATAAAGGTTCCAATGGAAAGATGTTATCAAATAACTCATGCATTAAGGTAATCATGATATTATCTTACTATTTTCAAATTATCTCTTAACACCAATACTTGTTTATGGGATCAAGTATTTATGCACACATTTATCTACAATGAATCAAGGTTTCATGTTAACAGTTAGTGTAGTACAACCATACATCAAGCTAAATGAACCCAAATATTTGTTGTGCCATTGGTGATATAAAAATCAAGAATCGCCACTAAACAACACAGGTTTTAACGCCAACATTTATTTGTGGAATCAAGTATTTATGCACACCTTTGTGTACAACAAATCAAGATTTCATATTAGTAGTCGGTGTAGTAGAAACATATAATAAGCTAAATAAACCCAAGTATTTATTGTACCATTGGTGATACATAAATCAAAAATCACTACAAAATAAGGAGGGTTTCAATCAAAAATTAAAATAATAATACAACACAACTAAACATTATGCACCCGTATAACCGTTCATCTTTCTCCATCAAGAGGTTCACCATTTCTCCTCAGCTAAGTGAAATTTAGAAAAACATATGAAAGTAGAAAAGACTAAAAATAGACAAGAAACTAGATAATACATTTATATTACTACTAGAAAACTTACATTACTATTAAAAAACTTAGCCTAAAGAAAGGCAATAATAAAACTTTCTTTCCCCCTCTAAGGGTTTTTTGTGTGTATTCAATGACATCTAAGAGTCCTTATTTATAGTAGAAGAGTGCCTAAATTTGCATCTCCAAATTTACTCTTAATGCACTCCAAATTAACTTCAAATATGATCTAAATTCACATGTCATTTTCAGATCCAAATTTTATCACACTTTTTTCTCTGTTATATCAACTGATTTTAGAATATTGATCAATATTAAACTGTGTATTTTGTTTGTTAGCTTCATTTTCCAATTTGAATTACCTAATTCCAACCACTAGGAAGAAAGTTATGATTGATTTGAGGAAATATGTCAACATAGATAGATCCTTTCCAATATATACATTTGTATGAATTTTCTACTATAACTAATGTTTAATTGGGCTGATCTTCCAACAACAATATTGTAGTTATGTTTCTTCACTTTCAAATGAAGATTCAGATCCATAGAGCTTTTAAACATAGAGTTATGCACAAAATATGAAAAATGCACAAGTCTAGAAACATGCTTATTTTGAATTTAATGCAAGTCCAACAATTACTTACAAAGTCTAAGTGATTTCTTGCATATATTTTGATCTATATATGGCTCTTTTTAATCTTTTTTTGTTCATTGATTCCCTAACACAAAATATTATTAAAACTATAATATTAACAAGAATAAAACAAAAAAATTATAAAGGATTTGATATAAAAATATGTCAAAATATACACTTATCAACTAATTATTGTACTATTGTAACGAGGAAAATTTCATTCGATAATAATAATTTCTAATTGGGAATTTTTAAGTGGGGTGGTTCAGTATACTTGTTTCTAGTGTCTCCATACAAATGCTCATGGAATGAGGTATCCTTCTTACGAGCTTTCATAATATTCACAAGTATCAACGGGATCATTGATGTTCTATCTCAATGATTCTTGACTTTGAATATTTTAAAATGAAAGCCTTAGAGGCATATTCCACAATCGCCATCAAATACGTGATCATGACCCATAGCTATGTATGATCTATAAACTTTATCTAATTCTTATAATGGTGAATTTAAGATGAAGATTGTTGTTTATGATATTAAAATAAATAAGATTGATTTTAGAAGAGTATAAAGAAAGATAAAATAATTAGCTCACCAGGTACTACTCTAACAATCTCCTACGCGCCCTAGAGCAATTGACATTGTATTAAGGCCTATTTTCCCCAAGAAGTGCTTCAAATACTATCTTAGGGGTTTAATTAGTGGGTCTGCTATATTTTCTATCTATGAACTCATTCCAATTTGATGTTTCCTCTACTAACAATTTTCAGAATCATGGTATCACTAATTTAAATTTATTTGGATCATTCGATGAGACCTTGGCTTCTTTGCTTGTGCAATAGGCCTATTGCTACCGTTGTGCTCCAATACTCAATCAACAATTATCTGGACTACATCCAATATTTGGATAAAGTTCTATATCCAAATAGTATTTTTCACATCATTGCATGCTATTATACATTCAACCTCAATGGTGGAATCTATGGTTATTACAAGATTGGAACTCTTTATAGCTAACCATCCCACCGATTAGGATAAACACAAATCTAGACATAGGCTTTGAGTTATTTACATCGGACTAAAAACTAGAAGAAGCATCTCAATTTCAATTTACCATAACCATAATCCTCGAAGACATCCTCAATGCTTCATAAATACTTGAGAATTGTCTCTACGAATGACTTTCTAGTGTAGAGAAAACCTATGAATCAAAGGCAAGTAACTTTCCTCGGATTCTTCTATGTTAAACCCTTTTAGCATCTATATACATAGATCAGGGATATTCCTAGCATCGTCTTAGATTTCAATAGATCTAGATCCCTAATCTCTGGGATGCTTCTCCTAAATCCCTCATGGAGAACTTGGTAGATGACAAGTCTCAGCTGATTGCAATATTCCTACATTATCCCTATGAGTAGAATAATATCAATGTAAAGCATAACAAACATGACCATGCTCCCACTAACCTTATTGTATATACATGGTTCATCTACATCGTAGGGAATCAAATCATTTGATTACCTTAGCAAATCGAATGTTTCACCTTCGGGAACTATATTTTGAGTTCTTAAGTGGATCTCTAAAACTCACAAACCTTTTGCTTGCTTCCATTGGATTTGAAGGTCTCAAGCCACTTTAATAAATCTATTCCTCAATATCCACATTAAGAAAAGTCAATCCTCATATCAATATCCCCCTAGCTATAACTGCTTGGCTATCGCAATGAATGTAGATTGTTGGCACCCATTTTGACTATATTGGAACATCTTCTATGAAATATATTAACCATTTTGCTTCTTCTCCAACTTTATCTAAAGTTATAAACTCAGATTCCATAGTGGATCGAGCTATACATGTTTGCTTAGAAGATTTCCACAATTTAGCACCACTACTAAGAATGAATACATAACCACTTGTAGATTTGGATTCATCAGTGTTTGAAATCCATTTTGCATCACCATATCTTTCAATATATGAAGGATATTTTCCATAGTATAATACATACTCCTTGGTTCTTTTCAAGTACCCATACTTTAAGTAATGCACTCCAATGGTCATTACTTGGGTTATTTGTAAATCTACTTAGCTTACTTACAACATAAGTTATATCCGACCTTGAATAATTCATTAAGTACATTAGGTTCCAATGATTTGAGAATATTCTAATAGTTGTTTTCCATTTTTGGTATTCTTGTGAAAAATAAAAAAGTGAGAGAAATGGATTATTTGTCTTTTTAACAATGTAAGATTTGAATCTGTTAATCACTTTATCAACATAATGTGTTTAAGATAAAGATATCCCATCAAGTGCTCTAGAGTTCTTCATTCCCAATATTACATGTACTTTATCCATATATTTTATATCAAAGTTTTTGATGAGCATTTTATTTGGTTTATTGATATTTTCATATTAGTTCCTAATATAAGCATATCTACATATATACATATAAGTACATATGCTTTTCCAAATTTCTTAGAGTAAACACATTTATCACACTTATTTATGGTGAATATCATGACAATATCAAACTTCTCATGGCAACTTTACACATTTTGTATTCTTATCTTCTTAGTTTGAAACCTTTTAATTGTTCCATGTAAATTTTTTCATCTAGATCACCATTTAAAAATACATTTTATATATCTATTTGATGTATATGCAAATTATACAAGATTGCTAAAGCAATTAAGATCCAGATAGAAGTAATTCTTATTACCGATGAATAAGTGTAAAAATAGTTTATACATTTCTTTTAATGATATCATTTTCCATAAGTCTAGCTATGTATTTATCAATCGAACCATTGACCTTTAACTTCTTCTTAAAATCCATTTGCATCATAATGGTTTAGTTGATGAAGGAAGATCAATGAATTGCCAGGTATTATTACCTAGAATAAACTTTAATTTACTATCAATAACTTTCTTCTAGAACAAAGCTTCTAGGCTAGGCAATGGCCTCTTTAAAGTTTTCAAGTCCATTGTCAAATCATATATGTCATAAAATCTGTATCAAAGGAATTAGCTACTTTGGCTCTTTTATCCTTTCTAGGTTTAGATTCTATGTCATTCTTAAACACAATTTCATATGTTCTTTTTTGAGTATTCTCATGAACATCTCGTTTAGAAGGGAACATATTTTCAAAGAACTCAACATCTCTAAATTCAATAATCGTGTTCACATGAATGTCACTTATATCATATTTATTTATTAGAAATATGTAAGCACTAATGTACATTGCATATCCAATAAAAGTGCAATCAATAGTTTTTGGACCTAACTTGACCTTTTTAGGAGGTGGTATATCTACTTAGCTACGTATCCCTACACTTTCAAGTATTTGTAGAAAGGTATTTTACATTTCCACATTTCATACAATACTAATCTAGTCTTCTTATAAAGAACTCTATTTAAAATAAAGTTGGCTATAAGCACAACTTTCCCCATAAGTTTTGAGGCAATCCAAAACTAATAAGCATAACCTTAAACATGTTTTCAAGAAATCTATTTTCCCTTTTAGCACTCTATTTTTGCTGAGGAGTGTATAGAGCTATAGTTTGGTGAATAATACCATACTTAGCACATAATACATCAAATAGTGATGAATCATATTCTCCACCTCTATCGGATCTCAATACTTTAATTATCCTACCAAGTCGATTTTCATTTTTATAAATGATAAAAGCATCCAAAACCTCATCTTTACTGCTTAGTAAATATATATAAAAATATCTAGTATGGTCATCAATAAAGGTGATAAAATACATTTTACCACCTCAGGTTTGAACAAACTTTAGATAACATATATCGCTATGTACTAAACTTAGATGTTCGCTACCACTTTTAGTTGAACTAAAAGACTTCTTAGCAAACTTAGCTTCAACGTAAATCTGGAATTTCTATTTATCTTTTGAATAAAGTTTAGGTATAAGTCCTAAAACTTTAAATTTTCTTAAGAAAGCATGGTTAACATGACCTAATCTAATATGTCATAAAAATAAATACTTAAGAAGTAAACAAAAAGTAAACTTTTATCATTTTCAAAAGTTCAAAGTATAAGCATTACATTCATTTGCATAGCCCATGGCTAGGTATCCCTTTCCTATAAATTGTCTATCCTTAGTAAGTTCAAGTTTTTTGGACTTAAATACTAGCATAAACCCATTTATGATAAGTAATGAACCAGTTTGGATATCTAGAACATGTAGTACATCAACTAAGGTTAGATCCTTACCTAAGGTCATCTTTAGTACCACTTTACCCAATCCAACAATGTTGGAAGTTGATGAGTTGCCCATAAACAACTTCTTTCCATAATCAAAATATATGATGAGAATATGTCCTTGTTAGAGAAAATATAGTGTGTTGTGCCTAAGTTAACCTACCATTCTCTCAAGTTATCTACCTAATTGGCTTCAAACATAATAGTCGAGAGCATAAGGTCTGACATGTCAAGTGGCATGACCTTACCTTCCATTCATCTAGATATGATTATCTTTCTTTAAAACTCGATAATTTTTTAGCTTGTGGTTCAACTTGACACAGTTGTAGCAATTACCCAATTGCTTAGCATCTTTGTCCTTTGATGATCTAGGATGTTTTCTCTTTTTGTTTTTTTTGTTCTTTTTTTATTTTAAGTCCTCTACTATGTTGCTTTGGCTGCTATCTAGTTAGCAAGAGTTTACTTTTCCGCAATTCTATTACCTTTTTCCATGCAAAGATGAACATAAGATCCTCCATCATCATCTCATTGAGCTTATGATTGAGATAGTTCTTGAATCTTTCCATTGTTGAGGCAGTTTCTTAATAAAAGCAACAATCTAGAAAGATTCACTTAATATCATCCTCTCATATGCAATATCATGTAAGATGTGCATTTCTTGCACTTGGCTAATGACAGTCTTGTTGTCAACCATTTTGTAGTCTAGGAATTTGCTGATGATAAATTCCTTTATCCCTTAATCTTTCGCCTTGTACTTGTTGTCAAGAGAGTTTGATAATTCCTTAGCTGTCTGGATAGGACTATACGTTGTATAATGAATTATCTAATGCAATCAAAATAGAGTTTCGACCTAAGAAAACAACATGTTTCCATACATCAATAGCTAGATAAACTTTTTTGTTACCAGTATTTTCTGTTGTATGTGTCGGACATTTTTCTTTGAGAAACCTAGGTAAATTCAGCATAGTAAGATAGAAAAATATTTTTTGCTACAAACGCTTGAATACAATGCTGTTAAACTTCTCAGGTTTCTTATGCTGGGAAGCTGAAGGCATGATGAATAGATTGGTTTGCACATCCAAGCTAATTGTTATAATCGAAAAGAGATTTGAAAATGTGTTGAAATCCAGAATGAAGTGAGGTATGTTGAAACAAATCTCCTAAAGATAGATTTTGCACCTACACTAGTGATAACTAGAACATAGACATCTATTTTTTAAGATACAAAACTTATTCCAAAAATAGTATACCATTATATTGATCTTGTCAAGCAAATAAAAATTTATTGTACACTTCTTCAAAGAGGAACAACGAATTATAAAATAAATGAAGATTATTTTAAAAAGGGCTTAGAGAAAGAAATTATAGAAATTAATTTATTAAATTGATTTGGGATGAATGAAATAGAATAAAAGGAGCCCTATTTATATATATTTAAGTGTCCAATTATAAATGACCAAGTCTCTTGATCTGAATTAATCTGGACTGCTAGATCACATCTATTAAGATCTGGTTGTAATTTAGTGGTTCAGATTGCATCCATTCGCATGGTACACAACTATTGCCATGCACCTCTATGCCACCTAGATGGATGTATCCAATCATTCGCTCCTATTAGTGTTAGTGACTAAACAAAGCCCTTCACTCGTACCTCGTCAACACTCGTGTATCCAGTCATGTCCAGTTTACATCCCCCAGCACAGTAGCATGCCATGTGCGTGCTACCTAGACATGTTTGCCATGTTACTATCACATCAAGCTGTTTGTCATGTCACTGAGACACTCCACCACACCTCTATTCTATTTTTGAAATTTTTTACAAAGTGCGAAGTGCGCCCTAAAAGGCCTAATACAAGATTTGCGACATGCACATGTGGACTTGGGTTATAGCTCCTTTAGGCTAGCTAAAGCTAGCCAAAGATCCACTAGGGTGTACCATCAGGGGAGTTCTACAACGTTACTCATCCCTTGTATGTAATTGTTTATAAACAAGTCAAGTTAGCTTTATTACTTTCAAAAGACACTTTGGAGGCTTTTCCAATTTTGCACATTAAATTCCCCTATAGATCCAATAATCTATTCATTGAGGAGTATCGAAATGAGAATTAATATAGATAGAGTGATGATAGGAGACCAAATTCCATTAAAAATGTGTTGTATGGATGTTGATTGCATAATTGCATTCCATGCAGATGCATGGTGAACAAATAATTTTAGAAAAAATTATATATAACAGTATCAAGCAGCTCTTGCTCAATTGGGATGTGACAATACTTGAAAGCAAATACCTTAAAAAATGCCCCTAAATTTTATCATGTCCCAATAGCTGTCATACCAATCAAACTTACTTTTTTTCATGCACGTAAACCTCGCTATCAATCAGGTCAAACAACGGATCCTTCCTTCTCCATTTAAAATGCTAAAATAACATATTTCCTTCACCCAAATTCCACATGATGTTAGCATTGGCAACTTTGTGAATTTTGCAAAGACATCTCCAAACAAAGACTGAATGTTTGGACTCACTTTTCTTGCAAAGAATCCATAAAAAACAGAGTCCAATCTGTACCACTTTACCATTTTCTTTGAAAACACCAAACAATGGTATTTTTTTAAGAATCCAATCTCTTGATTTCTCTTTGAAAAGTTGCACTACTATTTCTTAGGCTATGTTTGGTTAGTATCTAGAATTTTCTCCAATTCTTTCCTAAAAACAATTTTACACCTTTTCTCAATACAATTTATTCTTATTCCAAATAAAGTGGGACCCACTATAAAACAATATCATGATATTTCTTAATTTTATATTATTATAAATATATATCTTCTTTTTTTTATTCAAAAATACAATATATAACATTAACAAAGCCTAATATGAAATCACCAACCAACAAAACTATAAGAAATGGCATTTCCAATAGAGTTTGTCTCCCCTAAAAAACCACAAACCAAAAATTACTTTCATTTCAAATTCTTCCCCTAATACACTTTCTCTTAATCACTCCCAAATGCTCACCAAACTTTGCCTTAGTAACCCTGGATTCTTGCTCATTTACTATTATTTCTAATAATATATATGGCCTTTATAATGGTCTCTTATCTAGCCATGGATCTTCACAAAACTAGCCTTCAAATCTTTTTCCTCACAAGCACATGAATATATCTCAGGCTTTTCTCCATTGAGATATTGACTTTCACCTTCATTCAGATCCAAAAAGATGAACGCCAACACAAATTTTTTGCTAAACATATATATATGGCCTTCGATTTGTCAATTTCTGGCAATATAAAAAAATAAAGCATCAGTTACGGAAAAAATAACATCAATTTCATAGCTAATGTGACGTATTAGTTATGGTGTTCTATAGTAAAACATATTCGAAAAATAAATAAAGATATAAAATATATTAGTAATGAAATAGTGATGGAATAGTTTTGAATATTCCAACAGAGTTTTGTTGGAATAAATGGGGTGAATTAAAAAAGCCCAAATTTAATGAAAAACTTTCAAGCTTGAAAAGGTGTTTCCAATTTAATGAAAAAAATTTAAGTTTGAAAATATGTCTAATGAATATGACTGGTCACGAATGTGTATATGAAGAATTGTGATTGTTCACTAATGTTGAAGGAGCACGATGAATAGATATATCCATTCATATATAAGATGTGCATAGTAAGGGTTGTGAACCTTCATGAAGGAATGTAATGTGAATCATTAGATTGCAACCATATTTTAAGAGATGCGATCTAGATGTCCAAATTGATTTTAATCAAGGGACATGATCAATCACTATGAGATACCTAGAAATCTATAAATAGACCCCCCATTCCATTTTCTCAATCCCAAATAATTCAAGCCAATTATTTATTCTCTCTCCATCTCTTATACTCTTCCAAAATTATCTTTGATTATTTTTGTGCTCTTTTCTATTATTTGAAAAAGAATATAGTTAAGCTTTTGGTTTGGCCGATAATATTAGTATAGTCCTATACTAATCTTGTAAAAAATATTATATTTTGGGAGACAGACATTCTAATTCCTATAACACCAATATAGGAGATGAAATCTGTCTTAATGAGATTAACTTTGTGCTTACCTCAATTTAGCTGAAGTACTTATTAGATCTTCTTTCAACACAACAATCTCAAGACATAATTTATGGCTACTACAGATGTGCCAACTAGAGTAATGAATAGATCAGCTACTTACTCCAATCCAATCCAGTCGTCATGCTTCCAGCTTCCTGGCATGAGAAACCAAAGAAATTCACTGAAGCTAATTTCAAAAGATGGTAGCAAAAAATGTTATTCTATCTTACCACTATGAACTTGGTGAGGTTCTTGACTGACGATGCTTCTACTATTATAGAAAGAGAAAATGATCCATAAAAGAGGGCAACATTCAATGTATGGAGGCAAAGTGACTTTATATACAGAAACTACGTTCATAATAGACTGGACAACACATTATATAATGTGTACTACTTAGTCAAAACTATAAAAGAGCTATGGAACTTATTTGATAAGAAGTACAAGATGGAATATGCTGCTATAAAAAAATATCATTGGTAAATTCCTTAACTTAAAGATGGTTGATACCAAGACTCTTATCAATCAGGTACAAGAGATGCATGCATTTGATATTACGTAACATAGTAGCTGAAGGGATGATGCTGATAGAATCTTTCCAAGTTGTTGCTCTAATTATGAAGGTGACTCCATTATGAAAAGATTTCAAAGACTTATCTCAAGCATAAATGCAAAGAGATGATGATGGAGGACCTAATTGTTCGTCTTTGAATTGAGAAAGAAGTAGGATTGCTAACCAAATGGAAGACAAAACCAACATTGTGGAGGACTCTAAAGCCAAAAAGAAAAATAAGAGGGGGCGTTCTAGCTCATCCAAGGACAAGGATACAAAGTAGTTCAAGGGAAATTGCTACAACTGTGGCAAACTCAACCATAAGGTAAAGGATTACCGACTTCCTAAGAAGGGCAACAAAAATTAGGTTAATATGACCAATGAGAAAATAGTACCAGTAGACATGTCGAACCTAATGCTCTCGATTATTATGCTTAAAGCCAACTTAGTGAACAACTTGAGAGAATGGTGGGTTGATGTAGGAGCTAGATACCACATTTTCTCAAACAAGAAAATGTTCTCCATATACATTCCAGTAACTCATCAACTTCCAACCTAGTTGGATTGGGCAAAGTAGTACTGAAGATGACATCAGGCATGGAGATAACCATAGTTGATATACTACATGTTCTAGATATTCAAAAGAATTTGGTATCTGGTTTATTAATTGTCAAAAGTAGGTTTAGATTAGTATTTGAGTCAAATAAATTTGAACTGACCAAAAATGGTCTATTTGTTGGAAAGGGACATATAGCCAAGGCTATATAAAATGAATGTAATACCTGAATTCATACTATTGAAAGTAATAAAAGTTTACCTTCTATTTATTTGCTTGAGTCTTCATTTTTATGGCACAATAAACTGGGTCATGTTAATTGAGCTTTTCTAAGAAATTTGGCAGGTTTAGACCTTGTACCTAAACTTGATACTAATGATAAACACAAATATGAGATTTGCGTTGAAGCTAAGTTTGCTAAAAAACCCTTTTAGTTCAGTTGAAAAGAGCTGCAAACCTCTAAGCTTGATACATAGTGATATATGTAATCTGAAGTTTGTTCAAAGTTGAGGTGGTAAAAAGTATCTTATTACCTTTATTGATGATCATACTAGATATTGCTATATACATTTACTAAGTAGTAAAGATGAGGCTTTAGACACTTTTGTCACTTATATCAATGAAGTTGAAAATCAACTTGGTGGGACGATAAAGTTATTGAGATTCGATAGAGGTGGAAAATAAGATTCATCATCATTTGATGAATTATGTGCTATTATTCACTAAACTATAACTTCATACACTCCTTAGCAAAATAGAGTAATTGAGAGAAAAAATAAAACTCTTAAGGACATGGTTAATGCCATGCTTATCAGTTATGGTTTACCTCAAAACTTGTAGGGAGAAGCTATGCATACAACTAACTTTATTTTAAATAGAGTTTCTCACAAGAAAACTTGATTAATACCTCATGAAGTGTGGAAAGGTAGAATGTCTTCCTACAAATACTTGAAAATATTGGGGTGCCTAACTAAAGTAGTTGTACCATCTCCTAAAAAGTCAAGCTAGGTCCAAAAACTATTTGCACTTTTGTTGGATATGCAATAAACAATAGTACATATAGATTTTTGGCACATAAATTTAATACAAGTGACATTCATATGAACACAATAATTGAATCCATAGATGTTGAATTATTTGAAAATATGTTCCTTTCTAAAGGAAATATTTAGCAGTATATTTAAAAGAGAACACATGAAGTTACATTTAATAATGACGTAGAATTCGAACTTATAATAAGTAAGAGAGCTAAAGCAACTAAGTCCTTCGGTCCAGATTTTATGACATATGCGATTTGAGAATAAACCTCAAACCTTTAATAAAGCTATGTCTAGCCTAGAAGCTCTATTCTGGAAAGAAAGCTATAGATAGCAAAATTGAGTCCCTTCTATATAATAATACCTGACAATTAGTTTATCTTTCTTCAAGAACTAAACCAATTGGATGCAAATAGATTTTTAAGAAGAAGTTATAAGCCAATGGTTCAATAGATAAATATAAGGCTAGGCTTGTTACCAAGGAATATTGTTAAAAAGAAGATATTAACTATTTTGACACTTATTAACTGGTAACAAGGATTACGTTAGTCCACATCTTAATAGCCAAGCAACCTTGTATGATTTGCACACACATCAAATGGATGTAAAAAAAATTGCATTTTTGAATGGTGATCTGGATGGAGAACTTTATATAGAGCAACTTGAAGACTTTAAAGTAAAAAGATAAGAACATAAAGTATGTAGACTTGTCAAATATTTTTATGGTTTGAAGCAAGCTCCTAAACAATGGCAGGAAAAATTTGAGAGTGCTATGATAAGAAATGAGTTCACCTTAAATGAGTGTGATAAATGTGTTTATTCCTAGAAATTTAGAGAAGCACATGTACTTATATGTCTTTATGTAGATGACATGCTCATATTAGGAACTAATATGTACATCATCAATAAGACAAAGAAAATGCTCATCAATAACATTGACATGAAAAATATGGGTAAAATTAATGTGATCTTGGAAATAAAGATCTCTAGAATACTTAATGGGGTTAATCACATTATGTTTGATAAAGTGATTGAGAGATTTAAGTCTCATGGAATTAAAGAGATAAATAATCTATTTCTATCACATGCTATTATTCACAAGAATACTGAAAACGAAAAATAATAGTTAGAATATTCTTAAATTATTGGAAGCCTTATGTACTTAATGACTTGTATAAGGCCGAACATAGCTTATGTTGTAAGTAAGCTAAGTAAATTTACAAATAA
Source organism: Paulownia fortunei (assembly GCA_019321725.1). Lineage (NCBI taxonomy): Eukaryota > Viridiplantae > Streptophyta > Magnoliopsida > Lamiales > Paulowniaceae > Paulownia > Paulownia fortunei. The sequence continues at coordinate 10,292,365 of CM033115.1, read as the reverse complement.
TGCAAGTAATTACTATTGGAGTGCATTATTTAGAGTACTAGCTAAGGAGCCTGAATTACACTATAGAAAATATCTGTTGAAGGATATAGTGATGCGAATTGGATTTCAAATACTAATGAATCTAAGTCTACTAGTGGTTATATATTCACTCTTAGTGGTGATGTTATATCATGGAAATCTTCTAAAAAAACATGTATAGCTCATTCCTCTATGGAATCCATGTTTATAGCTTTAGATGAAGTAGGAGAAGAAGTGGAATGTTTAAGACATTTCATAGAAGATGTTCCAATATAGCCAAAAATGGTGCCAGTAATCTGCATTCATTGTGATAGCCAAACAGCTATAGCTAAGGCACAAGATATTGTATATAATAGTAAGTCATGACATATTCATCAAAAATGTAATACTCTTAGGCAAATGGAACTATATATTAATTTTGTAAAATCAAAGTATAATCTAGCATATCCGTTTAGGGTTATCAAGAGAGTGTATAAACTACTCATTAAGAGAAATAGGTTTAAAGCCTAAAGAATGAATGAGTCATCTTAATAGAAACCTAACCTAGTGATTAGAGATCTCACAGACTAGGTTTAGTAGGAAAACTAAGTTATGAATGACTTGATTGAAAATACTTAGGAATTTAATTCCTTCTTATTTCTAGGATGCAAAGAAGTGCCACCTACAAAATGGTTAAGGATAAACTTTGGTTTTAATGATACCTATATCTTGTAAAAGTATAAGTGGAGTATAGTAGGATACTCTTTATAGGACATCACCTATATGAGTGTGAATATGACCAATTCTATGAGAATTTTGATAGAAGAATTCTCTAACACACTTACAAAACCCAAGAAAGTTCATGGCTGAAATAATGAACATAATAGAAACCAAACTTGATATGAAAGTTAGTGTGTGGAGTCTATTGATAGGGCTTACAATAACGGTAGACAATTCAAAACTTAGAGTTCATTGATTAGCAAAGTGAGTCGAATGGGCTTTTACTAGGGAAGGTTCAAAGCGAAAGCTACCTATCTCGATACACTATCTTTCAAATAGTATTCTTTATCTTTCTAGTTTCATGTCAACTTATTCCATTCATGTGGGGCATTGTTGGAATAAATAGGGTGAATTGGAAAAGTCTCCAATTTAATGAAAAGCTTCCAAGCTTGAAAATGTATCTTTAATTTAATGAAATACTTTTAAGCTTGAAAATGTGTGTAATGAATATTACCAGTCACAAGGGTACGCATGAAGAGTTGTGATTGTTCACTAATGTTCAAGGGACATGATGAATAGATACATTCATTCATATGTAAGATGTGTGTAGTAAGGTTTGTGATCCTTCATAAAGAGATGCAATGTGAATCACTATATCACAACCATATCTTAAGAGATGCAATCCAGCGATCCAGATTAATTCTAATCAAGGGACATGACCAATCACGATAAGATACCTATAAATTTATAAATAGACCCCCCAATTCCATTTTATTAATCCCAAAAATTCAAGATAATTGTTTATTCTCTCTCTCTCTCTATAGTCTTCCAAATTAATATTTGATTATTTTTAAGCTCCTTGTTATTCTTTGAAGAAGAATACAATCAAGCTTTTGGTTTGCAATTCTTCTGTATAGAGTGGAGTGTGAGTAATTGATTGAACAACAGGTTTCTACCTATGACATGAATAAACTATTAAAAGAGTTAGGGAGCCTTGGCTATCATCTTCTAATGCTCAAGTCAGACTTTGAGTAAGGAAATATCGAGAGATATAATTAAAAGTAGTATATTGTATAATGAATTGAATGTATATCCAAGTGAATAAGTAGGGGGTATTTATAGGTGCTCAAATAGGAGTTATATTCTTGTGTGGTAGGGTGCATACACTAATAGGCCCTCTTAAATCATTAAGCTTGGGCCTATTGGATTGGGCTTCTTTAAGACTATTGGACTCAGATTATTGTTGGGTCCATCATAGAGCCCCCCACTCCTGGGTAAGTTTTGCGGAAAGGAGGTTATTGATAAGTTGGTTTTATACAAATAATTCATATATTTTTTTATTAAACATTTCATTTATTTTCAAGTGTTTTTATTACTTTTTATGCATTTATTTTGAAATATTGTAATTAATAATAAAAGGAGAAGAAAATAGAAAGAAACCAAAAACTTGATTGAAATGTTGAAGAATCTGAATTGTAGTGTGACTGATGGCAATTTTTGTATTTCAATCATAACTCTTTGTTCAAATATAATTTTAACTTGATTCATAAACCATTTGAAATACAAGAGATATATCTATAACTTCTATGTTTACCACAAAATCTAATTTGGTCGATCTCATTGAGAAACACCTAGTTCAAGACCCAATACTAGGCTGAAATTTCAAGTTTGACACATTTTAGTATTTTAATCATAACTCTCTCCAAAGATGTCCTATTTAGTTGATTCAAGTATCTATGGAAATCCAAGACATAGAGCTACAATGAATTAGAAGATATCAAAAGTTAATTCATCCTAAAAAGAGGTCAAACACCAATTGCAAGGGGATATACAGTGTTAAAATACTGAAATGAATGAGGAAAAAACAGTAGCAACGGCGCCTAAATGCCAAAACAGGATACAAAGCACCTAGGCACCATTCGAGGCTGCCATAACAGAATACATGGTGCTTAGGCACTATTTTTCCATGCTTGGGCGCCATCTTGCTAACAAAAAAGATGCTGATGTGTTTTCTTTGCGATAAGTGGAAATAGATCATGAATTTTGGCATTTTTATGAGATATACACATTAGATACACCTATACATCATTATCCATATGATTCTCCAGTGGGATACACTTAATTGGTGGAGAGAAAAAGGGGAAAAAGCTATGAAAAGAGAAGGAATTTTAGGATTTTTTTGGAGAAGGAATTATTGAGATGAGTTAAAAGGAGAAGATGGTCATCACCAAGGGCATTGAGAGGAGGTTCTTGGAGACAAAGATACATTCAAATTTCTAGATAGAGGAGGAGCCATTCTTGGGAGAAAGAGCCATTCTTAGAGATAAGCTATTCTTGGAGACAAGAAAAGCTTCAACCATTCCTTTCACTCCATAAATTGGTGAATAATTTCATGCTCTTTGTTTTGTATTTTTTGAAGTTGTATTCATTAATGATGAACTAAACTTTTATTTGTAGAGGATGATGTAACCTTATTTGATCCTATGTTTTGAGTTTCAAATAATATTAGTTCAAGTTATTCATCTTGTTTACTATTGCATCTTGATTATTTGCCCATTAATTGAGATTGTTTGATGTATGAGATTCAATACTCAAGAGAGGGAAGATTGTACATGATCATAAGTATAACGCAACCTAGGAATCATAGAATTGAGAAGCTGATGAAACCTTTGAAGTTTTGAAGAAGAATTCATTGAACTTTTATAGAGTTTTATTCTTGAATTTTTATAGAGATATTGAAATTTATGTTAGAACTCATAGTCAATTCGGCACTCGAGAGAAGGAATTGATGAGCTTAGGAATTCTTAACTTACATATGTTGTTGACTTGAATTGATATGTTTTGAAAGGAAGAACATAGGTGATAATTTGGTGAGTTATTTCTCTAGAATTTCTTGCTCATAAGGTGTTTGTTGAATTGCTTCTAAGAACTCCATTTTTATCTTTGCATTATTTTTATCTAACTCTACTTTATTTACCAATCATCATTTGATTTTATAGATAAAATTAGGACTATTTGAACGATGGTACTTGATGTAATTTTTTATTACAATTCTTGTGGATATGATACTCAACTCATTGTTGTATTAAAACTTGACACCATATACTTGCGGTTTGCCAAATATTTCATGAACAATTTTTTGAGGCCGTTGTCAGGGATTATTTTATCTTAATTGCAATAATATTGTTATGACTTAGTCTTGGTTTTAGTTTATATTATTTTTACTTTCTTCCCATATATTGATGTTGTCTTACTGTTTTGAGCTTAAACCGACTCTCATTAGCATGTTGCAACAAAATCAATTTGGAGAAAGTACGTTGCAGGATTCTAATGCACACTTAGCCATATTCTTGGAGATTTATGACACCATCAAAATGAATGGAGTGTTTGATGATGCCATTAGTCTTTGCTTATTTCCATTGTCACTCCAGGACAAAGTTAGGCTATGGTTATAATCTTTTGCACCAAGTAGCATACCAAGTTGGAATGACTTGATGCAAAAATTTCTTGCTAAGTACTTTCCACCAAGTAAGACACTTCAACTCAAGAGTAAGATAGCTCAATTCCACCAACAAGATTTTGAGTCATTAAATAAAGCTTGGGAGAGGTTTAAAGATTTTCTAAGAAGGTGTCCTTAACATGGTTATGAGGATCGGCAACGTGGACAAACTTGAACCATAATAGATAATGCCGCAAGTGGGACTTTAATGTCTAAGATCATAGATGAAGCCTATATATTACTTGAGAAGATGGCTACTAATAGCTATTAATGGCCTTCCGATAGATCTTCCATTAAAAAGGTTGCCAGAGTTTTTTAGGTAGATTCATTTACACAATTAGCTGCACAAGTTTCTGTTCTTTCTAACCAATTTGTAGCTTGGACTTCTAATGGAGCTTCTCAAGGAATGGATTCCATGGCATTCTTTAGCAATTTATGTTTGGAAACTAAAAGAATTAAATAGGTAAACTTTATCAATAATCGTAATTTCAATTTCAGGGAAAATTATTTACCTACTCACTACCATCCGAGGCTTAGAAATTATGAGAATTTTTCCTATACCAAAAATCAAAATGTGCTTCAACCCCCACCGGATTATAATAATCCACCAAATCCTAAACCTCAAGTAGGTGAGAAAAAGGCATCATTGGAGGATTAGCACTTTCATTGGTGACACAAGAGCCCGATTAAATAAGGATGAAGCGAAGATAGATAACATTGAGACTCAATTGGGGTAACTAGCTTCAAGTTTATGAGCTCAAATGAAAGCAATAGAGACTCAAATTGGACAGCTTGCTACTGAAATTAATTCTCAAAAACATAAAGAAAACTTTCCAAGTGACATAAAAATCAATACTAGAGAGCATTGCAAAGCTATCCAACTTCAAAGTGGAACCAAAATCAAGGGGCCAAAAATGAAAAACTCAAAAGTTAATGAGCTAATGGCAAGCACTTCGAGTGAAAGTCTTATGGAGGAACAACCAAAGGAAGAAGAAATTTGCTCAATGAAAGATGGCAAGAAAAAGATAATTGGTGAAATTTGAAACTGTGAATCTCATAGAGGAGAGTAGTGCTATTTTACAGAAAAAGCTTTCTCAAAAATTAAAAGATCCAGGGAGTTTTACTATTCCTTGTACCATAGGAGAATATTTCTTTGATAAAGTATTATGTGATCTTGGAGCAAGTATTAATTTGATGCCACTTTTTATTTTCAGGAAATTAGGAATTGGAGAAGTCAAGCTATCCACTATCACCTTGTAATTGGTGGATAGGTTTCTCACCTATCCAAGAGGAGTTGTTGAAGATGTATTGGTAAAAGTGGATATATTCATATTTCGGGCAGATTTTGTGGTGTTAGTTATGGAGGAGAACCAAAAATTTCCTTTAATTCTTGGTCGACCATTCCTTACTATGGGGTGTGCTTTGATTGATGTGCAACGCGGTAAATTAACTCTAAGAGTTAATGAGGATGAAGTGATGTTTAACATTTATCATGCATTGAAGTTTCAAAAGGAACCACATACTTGTAATAGGATTAAAATGTTAGAAACTTGCTTACTTTAGAGTGATGCATTGTTCATTCCATAATGCAAGGTAATGACCATGATATTGATAATAAGGATTTTATACATTACTTGCTCTCTCTTGAATCAAGAGAGGTGGAGTTGAAAAAGAATAAATGCAAGGAAGAAATAGGAAATACTACTATTAAAGAACAAATAATATCACCGGAGTTCAAATCACTTCCCGAGCATTTATGGTATGAATTTTTAGGTGTTAACAATATATATTTGGTAATTATTTCAACATTCCTATCTCCTTTAGAGGTTGAGAAATTACTTTGTGTTTTAAGGGAACATAAATCTACTATTGGTTGGTAAATTTCTAATTTAAAAGGTATTAGTCCTTCAATTATCATGCATAAAATCGTAATGGAAGAATCTTACAAACAATATATTGAACATCAACATAGACTAAATCCTGCAATAAAAGAGGTTGTAAGAAATGAAGTCTTGAAATGGTTGAATGTCGTAATTATTTATAAAATTTTTGATAGTTCATGGGTAAGTCCGGTCCAAGTAGTTTCAAAAAAGGGTGGCATGATCATAATTCAAAATGATAACAATGAATTAAAACCAACAAAGAATGTCACAAGTTGGCAAGTATGTATTGATTATAGAAAACTCAACAAAGCTACTAGTAAAGACCATTTTCCCCTTCCATTTATTGATACTATTATTGTAGGATAGACTGACTTACAGGGTGTCAATACTATTATTTTCTCCATGGTCATTCGGGGTACAATCAAATTGTCATAGCACCCGAAGACCAAGAGAAAACAACATTTACATGCCCTTATGGTACTTTTGTTTTTGAAAAATACCATTTGGATTATGTAATGCCCCAGCCACATTTCAAAGATGCATGATGGCAATTTTTCATGATATGGTAGATAACATAATCGAATTTTTTATGGATGATTTTTCAGTATTTGGCTCCTCATTTGATATATGTCTATATAATCTTTCTCTTATTTTGCAGAGATGTGAGGAGACTAACCGTGTTTTAAATTGAGAAAAATATTATTTTATGGTAAAAGAATGTATTGTTTTAGGTCACCAAGTATCCTCTGAAGAACTTGAGGTAGACCGAGTAAAAATTAGTTCTATTAAAAACTTCCATCACCAATCAATGTGAAAGCTATTCGTAGTTTTTTGGGATATGTCGGGTTTTATAGAAAATTCATTAAAGAATTTCAAAAAATGTAAAACCTTTGTGTAACCTTTTGGAAAAAGATAAGTCATTTGACTTTAATGTTGATTGCTTATAGATCTGTGATTACATCAAAAGGCTCTCATTTCAGCTCCTATTATAGTGGTACTGGATTGGACCCAACCATTTGAACTTATGTGTGATGTTGGAGCAGTGTTAGGACAAAGAAAAGATAAAATTTTCAGGGCCATTTACTATGAAAGCTGAATACTTGATGATGCTCAACAAAATTACACCACCACTAAAAAAGAATTGTTAGCTGTTGTTTTAGCATTTGATAAATTTCATGCTTATCTTATAGATACCAAGGTGATAGTGTCTACCGATCATGCTACTATTAGGTATCTCTTTGCTAAAAAGGATGCAAAACCAAGGCTAATCTGGTGGATACTCCTTCTTTAAGAATTTGATCTTGAAATCAAAGATAAAAAGGGAAGTGAAAATGTGGTGGCGGATCACTTATTGAGGTTGGAGTAGAAAAATGAAAACTTTGAAGGACCAATTAAAGAATTTTTCCCAGAGTTTATTTTAACAATCAAAGATAATTTACCATGGTATGCAGATTTTGTGAATTATCTTGTAGATGGATTATTGCCTCCGGATCTCACATGTCATCAAAAGAAAAAATTCTTACATGATGTGAAATCATATCTAGGGATGATTATTTACTCTTTAAAAGGTGTTCAGATTCTGTGATTTGGAGATGCATTCAAATGGAGGAAACAAATGAAATTCTTAAGCACTGTCATTCATCCCCATGTGGTGGTCATTTTGGACCTACAAGGATAGCTTCTAAGGTATTGTAATTTGGTTTTTATTGGCCAACTTTATTTAAGGATTGTTATGCTTTTGTGTAGATATGTGACCAATGTCAAAGGACTGGAACAATTACTAGATGCTAGAGCTTCCTTTAACTAACATAATGGAAGTTGAACTCTTTGATGTTTGGGGGATTAACTTCATGAAATCATTTCCTCCATCAAATAGCCGATAATACATTTTGCTCACTGTGGATTATGTCTCCAAGTGGATAGAAGCAATTGTCACACCTACTAATGATGCCAAGGTAATGCTTAAATTCTTGTACAAACATATTTTTACTCATTTTAACACACTTAGAGTAATTGCAAGTGATTAAGGTTCTCATTTTTGCAATAAAATGTTAAATAACCTTTTGGCTAAGTATGGTCTAAGACACAAGGTAGCTCTTGGATGTCACCTTCAATCAGATGGACAAGCTAAAATCTCAAATCGGGAAATGAAACAAATCCTTGAGAAAGCGGTAAGCATTAATCGAAAGGATTGGGCACATAAGCTTGATGATGCATTGTGGGCATACCGCACAATATATAAAACTCCTATAGGTATGTCTCTTTATCAATTAGTTTATGGAAAAGCTTGTCAATTCCCTGTTGAGTTAGAACATAGAGTATATTGGGTTGTGCAATAATTCAATTTTGATATAAAGGCAATAGGAGAAAAAAGATTGTTGCTACTCAATGAAATGGAGGAATTTAAGCTTGATGCCTATGAAAATGCTAAAATCTATAAAGAAAAAAAATAATGGCATGATAAAATGATCTTAAGAAGGAAATTTCAGCCCGAACAACTTGTGTTTCTTTTCAATTCTAGATTAACATTTTTTTGGAAAAATTGAAATCTAGATGGTCCGGTCCCTTTATTGTTAACAAGATATTTTTATTTGGGGCGATTGAGCTCAAAGGTAAAGATGGCATATTATTTTGTGTCAATGGACAGAGGTTGAAACATTATTATGGCAATGAAATTTGGATGATGCCTAATCTTCTACTCGGAGAAGCAACCTAAGGTATTTAGTTTCAGGCTAACTAAAGACTTTAAATAAAGCGCTTCTTGGGAGACAATCCAAGCTCTTTTTTTTGTGAGTGTTGTTATTCTTATTTTTGTTTCATTTCTTGATGATTATTTCTTGATATTTTACTTATTTTTGCAGGTTAAAGGCTAAACACCACCCATTTTCAGGAAAGTCCCCTTATTTTACAATTCTTTCAATCATTGAGGGTAATGCTTATATTAAGTTTAGGGGGAGTTCAAGAGTCTAGGATTATTACTTGTTGCTTGAAAAGTTTAGTGATAAACTATGTGCATGTTTGAAAAAAAAAGAGTAAATATTAGAATATGTACATTTGTTTACGTGCCTAATCATTAAATTTTGATTTTATTTACTTTATGAGGTCTTGTGAATTTTAATGCACTAAGTAGTTTGTTGAGTTACATTTAATTGTTTAGAGACAGTTTATAAGGTCTAATTATTTCCTAAATGATCCCACCAACCTCTAGAACATGTTTGATCACTAGTGAGACAAAATTCCAGGTGGATAACATTAGGGAGATGATTTAGGCCATTTTTGGACCATTTGAGCATTTGAAGCCAATCTATACTTGAATTATTCCCTAGTGTCCCTTCTTGAGCCTATTGAAATATTTTTTTGAACAACCTATACACATTATCGAGCTTTATGAAAAAAAAAACCATATTCTACCATTTTCTTCTCATTTACACAATAATTCTTGAATGAATTGTTGTATTAAAAAAAAAGAGAGAAAACGAAAAAAAAAATGAGAACAAAGAGAAGAAAATATTGAAAATGAGGAAAATGAAGAGATTTTGAAGGGAGGTGTATGATTTGAACTCTCTAAAACAAATAGACACTTGTTGCATACAAAAAAAAATGTTTTGGGGTAATCCAAGATAAAAAAAAAGAAGAAGAAGAAAAATGGGATGTTCAATAATGAAAAATGAAGGGATTGATGAAAAACATAATAATTGGTGCTCATTCATATGGGTAATTTTGAGCTACAATTTTTCATATTTTCCCACCATTATCCAAGCCTCACAATACAAGTTTTGGAAGTCCTTTTGGTTTTTAATATTATGATCTACCTACATTAGTGGAGAATAGTGTAAAAAACAAGTCTATAGAGTTTAGTAAGTACTTCAAAAGTGGATCAAATATAAGTAGTTGGTTTTATAAACCAATCCAGATGATAAATGAAAGTTGATAAACTACTACCTTCACACTCATACATAGAAGACCATGAAGTTAAGTGAAATCAATATGCATGTTAACATGTAAACTTGACTATAGGTGATGTAGATAGGAGTGATTCTACAGTGAATGGATGAGCGGATTGGTGTAACACACTAGATTTCTCAATAGTTATTGAATCATATATTGGGGTGAGTAATTTTTTTATTTATTTAAGATTATTCTACTATGAAAGGAGGGTTGTGAAAATTGATTGTCGCATGTAATTTAATAGTCATTCATGATTAGATAATAGTTATTGAATCATATTGGGGTGAGTTGTTTTTTTATTCATCTAAGATTATTGGGTTATGGAAGTAGGGTGGTGAAAACTGATCGCCGCATATAATTTAATAGTCATTCATGATTAGAGTATGATGTGTTCAATTCATTTAAAAGTTTTAACTAAAAGTGTTAACTTTTTGCAAATTCATTAGCTATTGTTATTCTTTCAACATTTACAGAGCTAACCCACGAAATGACTTAAGTCCCGTTTGAGCTAATTACTCCTTCTTCTATAGCAAGTGTGGAGCAGGAATCACTGCTTATTTGACTGTTAATGCCTACTTCTTTGGTAGAACTATTCAAATCAATCCACTGAAGGCAAAAAAGTAGCAATCGACTTTCACTATGGCTTTCCCCTAGTAGCTAGCATAAAACAGTAGTAAATAGAGTGTTAGTCAAAATATCTTTCAAGAGATACTTGGAATAAGTCTTCGTCGTCTTAAAAGTGCAAGTTCAGTGCCCCATTAAGTAGAAGAACTGAAGTCACCAATTAGGACATTAGGTCATTGAATTGGGTGAATGGCTGGGATGGTTAGATAGTTTTTATCTTTCAAAGCATTCTTAAGCCTAGTATGGAAAAGTCAAGCTACGATTATAAAGAAAAAGAATCGTACGCTCTCCTAATTTTCGGGTCGACCATCCATGTTAGTAAAATTATGGGAACAATTTTTTGCTTAACTTGGATGTTAAGGAAATTTATCTATGTTATGTATGTAGCAAATCAGTTTTTGATTGCAATTTTGTATCTTACAACTTAGATAACATAACCCTTCAATTAATATAGTGTTTTTGTGCTTCAAGCTTGCTCTGACGACTTAAGAATGAGAGTTTCATTTTATTGTGCTATACAATTCTTAAATTTTGAATTAAAAATTGATAATCTTACTTAAAAAATGACAAGAATTCTTCACTCATTATGTCGCCTAAAGAAAAAAATCTACGAATAACTCTATTGCTAGTGATGTTGAGTGAGAATAATGCGTAAAATTGATGAAAGATATGGTATAATGAAGAAGTTTGTTGTGGATGACATTTGCTTATGAATAATGAAAAATTGAGCTTTGACAAAAAAAAATCTTATGAGATGAGATGTTAGAAAAAAAATTCTTAACTTTGGTAACCTAAATTATAGGGGGGTTGTTATTGGGAATTTCATGTTTGATGCTTGAGGACAAACAAATCTTCAAGTTTGTGGGTATTTGATAAATTGGTTTTATATGATAATTTATATACCTTTTTATTAAACATTTGATTAGTTTTTAAGTGTTTTTATTACTTTTTATACATTTAGTTTGAAATATTATAGGTAATAACAAAAGGAGAAAAAAATGGAAAGAAACCAAAAAACTTGATTAAAATATTGAAAAATCTGAATTGTGGTGTGACTGATGGCAGTTTTCGTATTTTAATCATAAGTCTTTGATCAAATATCATTTTTACTTGATTCTTAAACCATTTAAAATTCACGAGATATATCTATAATTCTATGTTTACACAAAATCTAATTCAGTCGATCTCAATGAGAAAAATCAAGTTCAAGGGTCAACACTAGGCTAAAATTTTCTAGTATGACACATTTTTACCTTTTTAGGCATAACTCTCTCAAAAGATGTTCTATTTAGTTGTTTCAAGAGCTTATAGAAATTTGGGACATAGAGCTACAATTCATTAGTAGATATTAAAAGCTAATTCATCTTAGAAAGAGGTCAAACACTAGTTGTAAGGGGATGCAGAGTGTCAAAATACTGAAATAAAGGAGGAAAAAATAGCAGCAACGATGCTTAGGCGCCATCTGAGGCTGCCAAAATAGGATACAAAGTGCCTAGGCACATCTGAGGCTGTCAAAACGAACACACAGTGCCTAGGCGCTATTTTTTCGTGTTTGGGCATATACACATTAGATACACCTATACATCATTACCCATTTGATGCTCTAGTGGGATATACTAAATTGGTGGAGAGAAAAAGGATAAAAAGTCATGAAAAGTGGAGGAATTTCAAGATTTTTTTAGAGAAGGAATCATTTAAATGAGTTAAAAGGAGAAGATAGGCATCAACCAAGGGCATTGAGAAGAGGTTCTTGGAGATAAAAATATATTCAATTTCTAGATAGAGGAGGAGCCATTCTTAGAGACAAACTATTATTGGATACAAGGAGAGTTTCAACCATTCCTTTCACCCCACAATTTTTTGAACAATTTTCATTCTTTTCTTTTGTATTTTTTGAAGTTGTATTTATTAATGATGAACTAAACTTTTGTTTTTAGAGGATGATGTAACCTTATTTAATTCTATGTTTTGAGTTCCAAATAATATTAGTTCAAGTTATTCATCTTGTTTGTGTTATCTTGTTTAGTATTGCATCTTGATTATTTGGCTATTAATTGAGATTATTTGATGTATGAGATTCGATACTCGAAAGAGGAAAGATTATACATGATCATAAGAATAATACAATCTAGGAATCATAGAGTTGAGAAGCCTATAAAACCTTTAAAGTTTTGAAAAAAAACTCATTGAATTTTTATAGAGATATTGAAATTTATTTTAAAACTCATAGTCAATTCAGCATTCAAGAGAGGGAATTGATAAGTTTAGGAATTCTTAACTTACATATGTTGTTGACTTGAATTGATATGTTTTGAAAGGAAGAACATAGGTGATAATTAGGTGAGTCATTTCTATAGAATTTCTTACTAATAAGGTATTTGTTGAATTGCTTCTAAGAACTCCATTTTTATCTTTGTATTATTTTTATCTCACACTACTTTGTTTACCAATCATCATTTAATTCTCTAAATAAAATTAGGACTAACTAAACGACGGTACTTGATGTAATTTTTTATTACAATCTCTGTGGATATGATACTCAACTCACCATTGTATTAAAACTTGACAACGTGAATTTGCAGTTTGCAAAATATTTCACGAATAGTTATATGGGATAAATCATTGTTTGGTTGGATTTAGCTCCTGGGCATGTGATGTATAAAAATCCATTGGCATAAATTGTTTTGGACATAAAGCCTAGTTTGACCAATAAGTCAGTAGTGTCCATTTTAAACAAAAACATACCATTTTTTTCAGGTGGAAATGGCCTTATGGGTAAAAGTCTATTGTCCTCATAGAGCCCATCGTGGTTTTAATCAAATTTCATCATTTTAAGGTTTAAAGTGGCACTTTTTAATTTTACCTGTAAAAGGTATACCACTTTTACATTTTCTCAGTTATCTAGGGACTTGTTTATAGATACAAAAGAAAAATAAAAAATTAGGGCCTAGGGCTCTTCTTCTTTGTATTATGCGATGGCAATAACTAAGATAGGCTATCGTGCTGGTCGAGAAATAGCTTTGGCCTCAGGCCAAGGTTGCTTAGGTTGGGGTGACAACAGCTCAAACTCATAATGTCCAGAGGTTGGGGTGATGACACCACAAACTCATCATGTCCAGACATCATTGCCTCTCTAGGGCAGGGATAACTACTCTACGTCCAACCTTAGTCTTGGATCTACGTGGTTACTTATGAAAAGGCTCACCAGGTCGAGCCTCTTGACTTGACCTGGTAGGGGACAAGCTTGGCCTTGCATTAAGGCTGTTCAAGTTAAACCCTAAGTCAAGCCCCTGGTTTCTTGTGAGAAAGCTCATGGATGAAATAGCTGGGTAAGTTTACTGTGAGCTGATAAAGTGACGCCTTGACCTACATGGCTATTGTGGTAAGTCATCAAATTTTCCTTTTGGATTGAAAGTCTAAAAGCTTGGAGTTTTTGGAAATCAAAGGCTACCATAATTTGACCATGTTGTTATATGAAGAAATTAAAGGTTTGAGCTCCCTTAAAACTTTATCTATCAAGAATTGTAGCAATTTGATTTCTTTCTCAAGTGGTTTCTGCCATCTCACAACACTTTAGAAGTTATCCAGAATAAGTCACCTAGACTCAACTTCATTGCCAAATAGTTTCCAAACTCTCTTGGCCCTTTAAGGTTTAAGCATCATATTTTGTCCTAAGTTGACTTATGATGTGAATAAAGATAATACATTCAAATTCGACCCCCTATTAGAAGGAGTGTTGGGAGTGGAAGTTCCAAAATTTCTCCCCATCGCATGGTAACGATCATAAATTATCGTCCCATTCTCCTGCATGCAAGAATATGGTTTGTATCTAGGCACCTTCCCCAACTGCTACATACGAGAGGCCTCAAGATGGCTCTCATATAAGCCTTCTAGGGATAGGTGTATTCTTATTATCCAGGGCTTAGTCTGATAGTTGCCTATGATTTTATATTCATATTGATTGGCTCTCAATCTAGTAATTGCTATGAAATGGAAATGTTATGTTAGCGAATTAAGGACGGGCGAGATATTACCTCATCAAGCAAGCGCGGGTGAGGCATTACTTCTTCCGTGAAGTTTATCAATGCGAGACATTGCTTTTCCCATAATGTTTATCCAGGAGAGACATTGCTTTGCCCATAAAGTTTGTTCAGGTGAGACATTATTTCACTTATAAAGTTTTTTTGTGATGAGACATCATTTTTGGGCCAAACATTCTTTCACCTATGAAGTTTGTTCAGGAAAGAAATTCTTTTGCCCATGAAGTATTTTCAAGCGAGATATTGCTTAGCCCTGGAAGATTGTCCGAGCACAACATGGCTTCACCTATAAAGTTTATCTGGGTGAGACATTGCTTCGCCTGAGGTGAATGAGATGATTTATAATTTATCCTTAACCTGACTAAGTGTCAGGTTGGGGAAGCTTTGCTTATACTTGATGTTAAGTGCGGGGGTATGAAAGCTTTCCCTCTACCACACTAAGTACTGGGGTGAGGAAGTTTTGACTTTACCTCTCCTACTTGACCTAGTATCTTAGGAAGTTTTGCTTTTATTTTTATTAACAAGTTTGTTAGGCTATTAGGATCCACCAATATAAATTGGAAAGACCTCTTCTTATTTTTATAAGGAAAAGTAAATTCCAAAATAAGGGTTTGATTTTCATCATTTACCTCAAGGAAAGAGTTTGTGGTCTCTAACTAAAGCATTCTTGGCCTCAAGGGAGTCACTCTAACTTTCGGAATTTAAATTTTATCGATAATCTTAGGATGAAGTTTGTGATCTCTAGGGCAAACAACAGTTTTCTTAGCCTTAGGGAAGTTACTTTAAATTTCAGGGCTATGCCACTTTGTACAGTTATTATTAAAACTTTAGCTAAAATGTGCAACTTTAGGGGTCTCTTACTTTTTTCATTATTTAAGAAATTATCAAACTTGCTCATACTATGAGCATTGTGCTCTTATCGAGAAATCTAAATTTCTTCGAATCAACAGAGTTTGCTAGAGTTCTTGTCACTATTGACTTTATTTTCTTTCTTGACGTCTCAATATTACATTTTTGGAGACTTCCCTATTTCTTAGGAATAAGAATGTACAACTTTCTTTTCACTTTTGCTTAGATCGAGCTTATTGCCTTCCCTAGTGTTCCATTTTTTTCTTCAAACTCCTCAAGATGTTGACATAATTTTAATTCCTTGGAAGGTGACACCTTAAGTAGTATAGGTTGATGTCTTTCATACCATCTTAATTATGTTTTTTGAAGCAGACAGTACAAAAGTTTGTTATGTTGTGCAATTTCTCCACCTTTTCATGCCTCTTCTTAACTCGAATCCTAGGATAAAAGACTCACCTATTAACCTCTTCTAGAATGCTAAATTTCTTCCTTCATTGTCTTAGTGATTAGTCAGGGCCATTGATCGAAGTGATGTCTAGAATATTCCTTTTGAGCATATTGGTAAGAGTGATAGTCCAGGTGTAGGCGAGGACTAAAGTTATCAGTCAAGGCATGAAGTTGCATGGGGCCTCTAATTAGGCATGGAAATAGCTAAGGTCGTCAATCGAGTTATAGATTTAGTTGAGCACGGAGTTGGCTGAGGCCTTTGATCGAGGCATGGTTATTAGTGAGGAATGAGCCGACTGAGGAGAGGAGTAGGGTGAGGTTGTTATTTGAGGCATGGACTCAATCAAGGCATACGATTGGCTATAACACTTAGTGAATACATGGTTTGAAGAGATTAGTCGAGGTTTGACGCCATCAAGTCTCTCAATTATTGTGCTAAGTCGGTTGAGGCATAAAGTGTCGGGCTTATCTATTGAGCGCCAATCAAGTCTATCGATCCACACACAAGACCAATCTAATCCTTATTTCTTTTCTCCTCTTGAGTTCATGTGAATCGATGCTAATCTTTACCTCTGTTTTCATTTTTACTTTAACATACTCTCGTGGTCGGAGTCTCTTCATCTTTGACGAATTAGGTATGATGTTTCCTTAGAAGGTGCCACCTTAGGTAGTATAGGTTGATGTCCTTCATGCCCTCTAAATTATGTTTTTCGAAGCAGGCAGTACAAAAGTTTGTTATGTTGTGCAATTTCTCCACCTTTTCATGCCTCTTCTTTACTCAAATCCTAGGATAAGAGACTCACCTATTAACCTCTTCTAAAATGTTAAATTTCTTCCTTCATTGTCTTAGTGATTGGTCAGGGTCGTTAATCGAAGTGATGTCTAGAATATTCCTTTTAAGTATGTTGGTAAAGGTGATAGTCCATGTGTAGGCAAGGACTAAGGTTATCAGTCAAGGCATGAAGTTGCATGGGGCCTCTAATTAGGCATGGAAATAGCTAAGGTCGTCGATCGAGGCATGGATTCAGTTGAGCATGGAGTTGGCTGAGGCCTTTGATCAAGGTATGGAATCAGTAGAGAATAAGCTGATTGAGGAGAGGAGTAGGCTGAGGTTGTTATTTGAGGCATGGACTCAATCAAGGCATACGACTGGCTATAACACTTGGTGAATGCATGGTTTGAAGAGGCTAGTTGAGGTTTGACGCTGTTGAGTCTCTTAATTGTTGTGCTGAGTCGGTTGAGGCATAAAGGGTCGAGCTTGTCTATTGGGCACCGATCATGTCTGTCGATCCAAGCACAGGGCTAATCTAATCCTTATTTCTTTTTTCATCTTGAGTTCATGTGAATAAACACTAATCTTTACCTCTATTTTCATTTTTACTTTGACATACTCTCGTGGTCAGAGTCTCTTCTCTGTTGACGGATTAGGTATGATGTTTCCTTAGAAGATCAAGTGGGAGAAGCTTGGTTTTTAATTTTCTAAATAAAAGATCAAACAAAAAAAGCTTGGCTTTTAAATTCCTTCTTCTTATTGGCTTTCCTACTTGTGAGGTCTTCTTGTCTCTAGTCGATTCTTTTAGAAGTTATGAAGGTTTCTCAATTTTTCTATTTTGAAGATGGAGCTTGTTACCATATCAGGGTGCACTCTAGTGGAGGCTCTTGCCATTATACCGAAACTTGTCGTCGTATTAAGGTGTGCTCAAGAGAGAGGTGTTTTTTATTGTACGAAAGTTGTCACCGTATCAAGGTCACTCCAGGGGGAGGTTCTCTTTCGTTGGTGGAACACTTGGGCAAGTTCTGCTATTATTTCTACCTTTACTTAGATCTTGCTCTTCCTGCTTCTACTTTGTTCTGTCAAGGGTTGAGTAGCCATACAATACTCATTCTAAGTTTAATGCTCAGTTGCTTAGTGTGACAACATCCTTGCTTGGGTGGAGGTATCCCTTATGACAACTATTTAAGCTTCCTATGTCATTTGTAAAGCTGAGGTTGTTGGGGATTTGTTTCAGGGTTACTACCACAAGGGGCATGTACTCCTCCAAATAGCCTCTCATGTTGAGCAGTGTCGCATTGTTTGTGACTTTTTCTCTTTTTCTAGCGTTCACCTAACATCGTCATCAGGAAGAGATACTTTACTATTGCCTTTTTCTTGATGGTTAGGGCGAGAAGCCCAACCTTTGACTTATTCTCCAACATCAGTTTTCTTCCTTTGTGGCTCTTCATGTCTCGATTTTTCTCGCCTTTGCTCAGTCCATATAGGAGCAGGGGATGAGCCCCGACTTCGACTGGAAGACTGAGGAGCCTCATTCGTTCTTGATGTAGTGGGTCACCGCCGTTACCATCGCTTTTACTGAGACGTCCTCTATCAGTGCTAATCGGGCCTCCAACATGATACACAACACTGCTATTCACAGGGGGCACTCCTTGTTGTGGAGGTAGTGGATCATGTTTGGGGGCGCTCTCACGGCTGTTGATCCACCCCATTATTGTTAAGCTCTCCTCCTAGAGGGCGTCTTGGATGCTGGTTCCTGAGCTCTAAATCTTGTTTGTTTTTCTCAATGTTGAGGTAGGTTTTCCCACAAATGGCACCAAAATAATGTACCTTACCTCCAATCCAGGGGTGAAATCATCAATTCTCCCATATAGAGTGAACATAAATGTGACCTCCGGGTTGATGAGGGTCGACTCCTCTAGACATTTGACTAAACGACTAGTTTCTATCTATGATACGAATAAATCGTAAAAAATATCAGGTGAGCCTAGCGAAAATCCTCTGGCGGTCAAGTCGGATCTAGAGCAATAAAATATCAAGAGAGATATTACTGAAAACAGTATAGCTTAATGAATTGAACGTACATCTAAATTATAAGTAAGGGGTACTTAGATGCTCAAATAGGAGTTGTACTTTCGTATAGTAGGACGCATGCACCAATAGAGTTTCGTATATTTTTTAGTTTATTCATATTGAATTAGACTTTATTTTAACTATCACACTCAAATTATTATTGAATCTATCAACCGTAATAAGATATTTTATTTACAGAATAGCTACGAAGTTTGCTGTGGATTATAACTCCGGTTTGTTGCTGGTGCAACAAATATTAGCTACAGATTTTGCGTAAGAAAAATAACTTTGAAATAAAAACTTAGTAAGATATGGTAACTACAAAATAGATATGGAGTCTGGCAATCAATTTAAAGCCGTGTTGTAACTAAATTTTAATACCTTTTGAATATTACTACTTACTTTTCTATCGCTGTATCATACAATAAATTTCTATTATACCCTTATTTTTGTTGATTAATAATAAAATCCATACTTTTATTGGTTAATAAACTTGTTATGTATCTTTGCCAACTAAGTTCTGATACTTAATACTACGCCCTAAATTATATGATCATGACAACGCCGCAAATTTTAAACAACATTTCAAAATCTCAAATAATAATCTTAATTAAGTATTAGTACAAGGCATATATATACCCACATCATTGTAGAGGATCTAATATTCAATTTCTAAATCTTCATAATAATAATTATTCCCAAGATAATTAAATTCTTCATTAACAAGAAAAATATGTTGTGCAATGAAATAAATCCAATGCCACAAATGAAATTCTAATCTAAGTTAAAACAGTATGGACATTAAATTCAATTGTACATCTATCCAACCAACAATTAAAAGAAATAACCAATTATTAAATTGAGCCCTCGATATTTGAATAGAAATTCCAAAAACTTTTCATCGACTAAGTCTGAATACCTGAAAAATATTAATAAAATAATGAGTGCAATGGCCCTATTAAACTCAACACCCAATTAACCAAAGTATGCAAACAAAAAAATAGAAGAATATTTTTATCATTAGAAATTAATTAATTTAACAAATGAGTTAATGGCTATGATATGATAAACAAATAATAATAATTAAAAACTACACACCGCATACTAAAAATATTATACATATCTTAACAAACAAAATGAAAGATCACTTACCTCTAATTACTCGACTTACAAAGAGGAGTGCACTCGTTAAATTTTGTCTCATAAAAGTCCACTCTAAATATGAATACTTCGTGAATACATGACGAATCTTAATAGATCAAATCCATAATGATAATCACAAGCAAATTAATTGTCTAAGTTTCCATAAGCTCAAGATTAACTCAATTGCTTAGTCTCCAAATTAGTTCATAAACTCTCAATTCCATTAATATCAAAAATCAGAATATGCGTATAATAGTCTTTCGCATTATTTATTTCTTTTAGTTAAAAAATAATTTTGCAATGTCAAATCTGGTAGACCCTTTAAATTATCAAAATATGATTATTCAATTGGCATAGTCAACGGAATTCACATCAAAGTAAAAGCAATTTGTAATTATGTACCTAAAAAAAGAGAACTAGTTTACACCATGAATTCTTATATCTAATTTACACCAAAACCCCAGGCATGATAAGAATTATGGATGATAATAAGTCAGTTTAGGACGGTATTTTTAAAATCTAAAACTCGTTTGAGCTAAAAAAAAATATTGACCCCAATCTATTTGGAATTTGATATTCGATTAGTTGGATTAGTTATCATTAGATCTATTTTATAATTTTAAAAAATACTTTTTCAAATATAAAAATACTTTTTTAAAGATAATATTATTATAACTTTCTAAATATAAGAAAATAATATTATAATTATAAAACTAATTATTTATAAATTTATATGTGAATGTCTAAGTTCTTGAAAAAATTAAAAATTTCAGACATATTTGTGACTTTTATATATATTTAAAACATAATCTATTTATTTATTTATATTATTGTTTTATTCTATAGAGTATTATATTTATATTCTATATGTGAGCATATGCAACACACATATTATATATATATATATATATGTATATCACCTAAATATAAACATAATAGATAATGATATATATACGATAGTTTAGAGGTTAGGTTTCGGGTTCGCTAATGAAAATTAAAATTTGGGAATCCTCATTTATAATTTCAAAACCACCTTAATTGAGAGGGATTCCGAATTTTAGCCAACTCATTACCATATTTAAAAAAGAATTGCTGTCCAAAAACTTTTGTTTCCTGATTTAGTGAGCACCTCATTATCTATTAGTCAATGTATTTGTTTCCTAGGATAGTGTTGATTGCACCATAACCCATAATTACACCGTCATGATGGTTTCCACTCAACATAATTAGAAAATATCTTCATTCCACTATAATGAGGCTCCATTCCAATTTCTTTCTGTAATAAACGATTAACCCTTAACTTTATACCCAATTCCATTCTAGTTCAATTGTCAACAATGCATTCGCATCAACACATTAAAAACCACTTGAAAAACAATTACTCATGGTATGGACTAAGCCAATCATATTCATCATTCCACTACCCAAGTACAATATTCTTCATTCAAATGGCTAAAAATCTATATACTTCCATCCAACATCAACAACCTCCATTTCATCCGATCATCATCCAACTGAAATCATTTGGCAAATACCATACAAAAAGAGTTGATCCGTATGCATTGAAACCTTAATTAAAAATACAGGATAATTGCCAAAAAATACTCGTGTGTTTTAGCGAACTTGCAAAAAGTCACCTTGTGTAAAGAACACTCTTCGTTTTAATTTAAAAATCAACACAAAAACCCCCCAAACATAACTGAGGGTGTAAAACATGCGCCTCAAATACAATGGTGCAAGTGTTCCACCCTCTTTTGATCAAAATTTACCAGAAAATGGACTATTATACCATTGTTTGTGATATTAGCTCTAAAAGTCATAATATAATAGATATTTTGAAAAAATAAAAAAAATAAAAAAAATATCATAACAATTTGAAAAAAAATTGTATCCTGATTTAGCAAAAAATATGCCCTAATATATATAAAAGAAAAATAGTTTCATGCATTTTAATGTTCATAATCTCATAAAAAATTACAACATTAATTTGTAAAAAATTAACTTAATAACATTCTCTATTTTTATGTTTAATTTTAAAGCAATATTTTTAACTTTAAATTACAAAGATTCTATAAAAATCTAGTAAATTCCTTTAAAATCTCATTCCCAACGCAAAAAAGAAATCCAAAAAATTACAACAAATTACAAAAAATTCCCCAAGAAATAAATTACAAAGAATTACAAAATTTCATATAAATTCTAATAAAATTTCATTAACAATACAAAAAAGTTCCAAAAAATTATAGGTAAATTCCATAAGATTTTCAAGATATCTACAAGGAAAGACACAAGAAAATCACATACAAGTTTAGAAACATTACAAGTAATATACAAAAAGATATTGAAAAATCATAGAAATTCTATAAAAGCTATAAAATTCATACAAATTTCGGAAAAATACAGAAAAGTTACAAAAAATCAACATCAAAAAATACAAGAATTAAGTTATATTGCAGTAACAATGTTGTTGAACAAAAATACGATAAAGTAATCAATATAACCATCATCAACCATAATATATGTTCAACAATAACAACCATAACTAAACAACATAAATCATCAACCTTAATATCAATCCTCAACCAACCTCCCAATCATTAACATCAACATAAAATATTGTTCAACCCACCGCCTAAAAACAACAACTAACAAATTAATATAAATAATAATAAATGTTTCTATCTTTTATCACAAGAACTAGAGGGTGAAGACAACGAGGGCGGCGTCACAATCTCTTCCTCTACAAGAACCTTTTCTTCTTCATAATTGAAAAGACGACACATCTTCTTCCAATGATGCTCCCTTTCCAGGTGATACACAGTAATTGAGCAGAAAATCCACGTCTTCTCTTTTTATCATACAAAAATCAATATTATTGGATTTGCAGAGATTAGAGCTTGAAATTATACCTAAAGGGAAAAAGTATTTGTTGTCAGTCTTAGTGTGAGACCTACACTTCAAGATAGAATTAGAAAAGATCAAAAGGTAGATATGCAATTGTGTAGATTGAAAAGAAAGATTGAAGTTAGAAAGAGGCTAAACTTCTCTATTACTAATAATGGAATTATTCAATATAAAGGGAGACTGTGTGTGCCGTTTGACAAGACTATGAAATGAGACATTTTAGAAGAAGCTCATACCACTCCTTACTCGGTACATCCAGATAGCACAAAGATGTATAAAGACTTACAACAACATTATTGGTGGCCTAAAATGAAGAGAGATATAGCAAAATTTGTGGTTGAATGTCTAACTTGTCAACAAGTTAAGATTGGATATCAAACACCATTAGGGTTGTTGAAACCTTTGTTGATTCCAGAGTGGAAATAGGAGCACATTACAATGGACTTTTTGCTTGGATTACCTAGAACACAAAAGGGATATAATTCCATATGGGTGATTATTGATAGATTAACTAAATCAACCCATTTTCTTCCAGTGAAATCCACATACAATATGAAGCAGTATGTTTAATAATTTATTAAAGAGATAGTCAAGTTACATGGGGTGTCAGTTTCAATAGTATCCGATAGAGATTCTAAGTTTACATCTATATTTTGGAAGAGCTTACACAATGCCATGGGAACAAAACTTGCATTTAGTACAACATTTCATCCACAAAGTGATGGACAATTAGATAGAGTTATTCAGATATTAGTGGATATGTTGAGAGCTTGTGTGCTAGATTTTCAAGGGAGTTGGGATGCAAATCTTCCATTAGTACAGTTTACTTATAATAAGAGCTACCAATCAACAATTGGAATGGCGCCTTATGAAGCATTGTACGGAAGAAATGTAGATCTTCAGTTCATTGGGATGAAATTGGAGAATGAAGCCTACTTGGTCCGGAAATAATTCAACATACCACTAAGGTAGTGGAGAAGATACGAGAGAGAATAAAGATCACGTAGAGTAGACAAAAAAGTTATGCAGATAAATAGAGAAAAGATCCAGAGTTTGTCATTGGGGATCATGTGTTCTTAAAAGTAGCTTCTATGAAAGGTGTTATGAGATTTGCAAAGAAAAGAAAACTCAGGCCAAGGTATGTCGGCCCATTCGAGATTCTCAAAAGAGTTGGTGATAAAGCTTATAGAGTGGCCTTACATCCATCATTGTCTAGTGTTCACAATATTTTCCACGTGTCTATGTTGAGGAAGTATATTTCAAACTCCTCTCATGTGTTGAGTTATGAACCATTGGAATTGACTCCTAATTTAGCCTATGAAGAGAAAAACCAATGCAAATTATGGATCAGAAGGAAAAAGAGTTGAGAACAAAAAAGATTCGACTTGTTAAAGTATTATGGAGGAATCATTATATAGAAGAGACCACATGGGAAAGAGAATAAGAAATGCAGAGCAAGTATCTAAAATTATTTGGTACGTCAAATTTCGAGAACAAATTTTTTATATGGAATGAAGGATTGTAATAATCAATTATTTTTCACATAGCCAATAATAAGCATCTTACATGAATATGCATATAATCAATACGTATTATTGGATTATGGCATACAAATAGCATGATTGCATGAACATGAATAATTATTACTATATGCTCCAATTATGCTTTAACATATATTAGTACATGAAATATGAGATCAAACTTTTATTTCTTGATTTAACATATTCCTTAAGTGCCTTTTTGCAGTGAAAAGCTCGGTATCACGATTAAGGAAGATTGATGCGTTGAATGATCATGAAATAAATTATTTGTACTGCTCCATACTTGTTACATTCTAAAGTGATTATTTGCCTAAATATTTGCTTGAAATATATTACATTTGGCTAAGAACTAAAAGTATGTAAAATGGTACAATTTGAGTGGTAGGTTGACTAGGTTATATGAAATCATTCTAAACCACATTACACTTGATTATAACACCAAAGTATCAATTTTTGTCATCTCCCTAGCCCATAAACATGGATTTTTGATATGAGAACATACCAAGCATGATGCAACCAGTCATTACCCTCTACTTACTTCCATTTGAAAAGTTAAATAAGTCATTTTAGCCATATTTTCTTGTGGAAGCTCCTTAAAAATGACCAGACCTTCTTCTCCAAGTTTCTCCCAAATTTCTACACTCTCATAGTCACAAAAATTGAATTCAATCCATAGGAATCCATAGAATACAAACTAAAACAAGTTTCAATCCTTTTAAGCTTGAAAACCATTGATTTTAGAGTTTAATTCTAATCTAATCAAGGTATATTCTTTTTCAATATTTTTTATGATGAATTTATGGTATCTTGGATGGTTACATGTTTTAGTATCTTTTTGTATGATTGAAAACTTAAGTGTGTTAGACTTGAAGCCAAAACCAAGCTAGTTACGCTAGTTTCTAGGTAAATTGATAGTCTTGTGAAATATGTTTAATTTACTTATTTTTATTAATCTTGTAATACTTATATGATGTTTGTAAGTGCCTACAAATGATTTTGAACATTAGCAATTAGTTTCCTTAATTGAAGGTTAGAATCAATTTAAGTTAGAATCGAGTTTATGTTATTTTAATTCAGATTGTGTTCATCTTTTGGGGGTTGCTCTAATATTTATATTTGAATTATTAGTGATTTAGTGGTTACCCTATTATTTAATGCCTTGAATTAGTAGTAAAATATGGAGCATGCATTGTTTTTGAGGTCATGTAATTGATATGGAATTATTTTCAAAGGATTGAAAAGTGTATATGATTTTAATTAGAATAGATTATGTGATTTATTAAAAGGATATTGAAAGGTACATGATTTGATTATGTTAGGCATTTAACACATCCTATCTTCCAAAGAGATTGACCTTTTCACTTAGCACAAAGTGGACTTGAGGTAAGTTGAAACTTTTATTTGCTTTATCACAATAATCATATAATGTTATTTATGTTTAACTGTGATTGTCATTATTTATCAAAAGATGTAATGTTTGATGCATTTATGGTTCACGAAGCATGATACTATTAAGAATATAATGAGGTTTTTGAAAATAAAGTATGGTACTTGATTGATGTTCGGGTAGATAAGTGATGCTGGAGAGACCGATAGACCCAACAAATGATCGGCTGACCCTGTATTATTTCTCTTATTGGCCAATGATTATGAATAGGTTCTAAAAACTACGGTCTACTGCTATTAATTAGGTGCCATACTTTAAGGGCCCTAAAGAATTATTTATGAATGAAAGTTATTAAATTGAATAATGCATTTAATGATTTATGAAATGTACATGTATGCTATTTGTTATTACATCAGTTTCACCTTACTGAGTATTTAGCTCATTCGATTTATGTGATGTAGGTGGAAATGTACAGGTTTAGAGGTTGACTGAGTCTCCAGAGCGACTGGATATAGATTTGTTCATATGCCATGCTTTGAGCTATTTTATTTTCAAATAAGCTGCTCTGTTATGGTTTTGTAAACAGATGTACTTAGTTTTGATTTATGTATATGGTGTGTTTAAAATAAAATGAAACAACAAATGAATTCAAGTTCTTTCTCTTATAGCGAAAAAGGGAACTTTTATTAAAATCATAACTCTAGTATTGATGAAAAGTTAACATTTCTTGACTTAACTGTATCAACTTATTTAGGTTATGTAGTTAGGTTAAAGGGTATTATAGTTTGTGGTATCAGAGCAAAGGTTTAGTCGTTCCTATAGATAGAAAAAGGTACATGAATACATCCTGGCTGGAAAACTCAGTCAACTATTTGTTTATTTGCTTTTATTTTTATTTGATTAGAATTTAGTTTATGTCATTATCATGATTATATATTTATTATTGGCTAATAAATGGAATGAGATTGGACAATGCATATCTGGTCATGTCATCAAAAAGGAAAACAATGGATGATCATGAGGGTAATCACAGTTTGGTGAATAATTTGACTGATCTCATTCAACAACATAGTAGAATACATGGTGAACACATATAACAATTGCTAGATATGTAACAAAGAAGCCAAAAATAGAATTAACGACTTCCTCCACCACAAGCTTACCAAGATACTTAACAAGCTGTGTTTGAGAAATTTAGAAAGATGGAACCTGTTGATTTTAATGGTGGGTCTGATCCCATGGTTGCAGAGGAATGGGTGAAATCTTTGTACACTATATTTGACTGCACGCGAATTGATGATGTTGAGAAGGTACTGTGTGTAATTTTCTTGTTGAAGAAGGATGCTAGAACCTTGTGGGAAGAAGCTTAGCTTGCAGTGAATATGGAAAAGCTAACTTGGGAGAGGTTTAAAACAATCTTTTATGATAAGTATTTCACTAGAAATGCTAAGTTACTCAAAGTAAAAGAATTCCTGGAGTTAAAATAATGATTGATGTCTGTATGTGATTATGTGTGAAAATTTGAAAAGGTTTGTAAGTATGTGTCATACATCACCCGAGATAACAATGAGAAGATGGATCATTTCTTGAAGGGCCTTAATCCTGAAATTAGAAGAGTTTTCATCTAGTTTCGTTCCTCAAGCAATTTATCTAATCTTCAAACTCTTTCAATTTAATTGATCTTTCGGATAACAACTTTCTCTTGGAAACATACTATCATATACCTCTAGCATCAACAATATAAAACTTAGGGGAAAAAGTAATACTTATCTTAATTGGTTCATCACCCAAAGCTGGTCCAAGAGCAGAGTCTCTAGAGTCAAGATTAGACAGATTAACAATTGGTGTTCCAACAACAAAGTGCTCAAGCGCGTAATCTAGATCAAGATTGTTTTGGACTAGCCGTGTTCTAGATGGTGTTGGAACTTGACTGCCAACATGTCTAGCAGAAGTACTCCCTTGTTGAACAGGAGTTTCAACAGGCCCTAAAGAAGCAAAAACTGGTGCAACACCTTCATGAACAGGGGAATGAACTTAAGATAAGTATGGCCACCAAAAGTTGGTTCAGTGTTGGATGTTCATCAAAGCTGCAGCAACAGCAGTAGTATGTCCCAATGAAGTTCCAAGCATATGAAAGGAGGAATCATCATGGGCTTCTAATAGATTTGGTGATTGAACAACTGGATTAGCCTCACCAATAGCACCGGCAGCTACTGGGTCAGGAACAGGTTCAGAAACTAGTTCAGGGACATGTTCTAACACTGGTTCCTCTATTGGAGATAGACTAGGTTGAGTAGGCCCCTTCTTCTTCGTACCATATGGTTCACCTTTTTCTTTCCTCTTCTTAGAAAGAACTTTTTTCCTCAATTGTGCAAGTGTGTAATCTTGGGATGCTGACATCCTATGATTTTGAAAGAGAAGTTTGCAAAGAAACACAAGAAAAATAGAGAAGAAAAGTACGGAGAAAGGAAAGAAATTTTTGACTGCAGAGAAAATTAGGGTTTGATACTGGAACATAGGAGTAAAATTTCTCTTTTATAGTATAGCCCTAATTTTTCCCTATGACATATGGTAATAAAATTCCCTCTAATCCAATTTAATGACCCCTAGAGTTCACAGATCACTAACCTACATCTTCTATTTATTAGGAGACTTTGAAATTCAAAATAGTGATAACAAAATTTTGTTCTAACACGATTTCTTCCCTGCACTTTCACACTTATCCAAGGAAATTGATACAAAAACAAAATAAAAAAATCCCTAAAAAAATGCCTAAATGTTGGAATGTAATAAAATCTAAACATGACATTTTTATATTTCACAAGTCCTAAATCTAAAACATCAATAAGAAAATTTAAACTAAAATTCATTTTGCTATTGAACTCAAGAATAATTGCAAATTCTTATTGCAAATTTTTTTATGCTAGATATAGCCCCTTTTTTATTAAAAACAAAGATTGTATCTCATTTACCACAAAATAATGTTCTGTCAGTGTTCGAACATATGGTGAGAATATGGATTTAGCCAGTCAATAGCTTTTCTCTAATCTCAAGGGTAGCTTTTTCTCATGATAAATCATCCTCTAGACCAAGATACCTAGGCTTATATTACTCGTAAGTAGCTTTCACTCCATTAAGTTAGGTAGTTTTTTTCTGTAAAAGGCCTCCTAGTTCTTATGTTCATTATAAAGTTCAAACATTATCATGGAACATCTCTAGAAAATATTCAAGTTCAATATCAAAATAGATAAAGCTGTCATTCCAAATTGATATTCCAGAACTGGACTTTTCGAAATCAATTTCTTTAGACTCACAATGCAATATACCTAATGCAAATCCTAGCATGATATGTATTGAATTTCTAGAAAAAGTCCTAACCTACCTTCTATCATGTCAACAAACTGTTGGAACACAAATTGATGTTCCAACATTGGACTTGAACATGCGTTATAGAACACAAACACCCAAGGACTTTCTCAATGCAATGAACCTTTGAGCATCAATTGTAACACCCCCATTACTACACAACTAGATATATATTATAATTTGACATGATAGAACCTGTGTGCACGTACGGAATTTTTTTTTTGTAACACTTAAGAAAAGATAAATCACTTTTTACATGCACAACCCTATTTAAAATACTTTCTCACACGTCATGTATATAGCAGGATCAGTATTTATATAAAAGCACAGTACCCACAATGACCCAATATTTACATACTATATAAAAGCACAACACCTACAACGACCATAATATTTACATACTTATTTATAATAAAGTTTTAAAAGAGAAATATAGAACCAATCTAAAAATATAATACAACAGACTCAAAATATAATAAGCTAACAAAATAGTCCAACAGGTCGTTATCCATGTACACACTCTCTCAGACATCTGCAGGAGCTACAACTGATGCCTAGCCAGTAAAAGATGCTTCAAGCATTGCCGTACTCACCTACAATGCGTAAACTATATGAACTAACATTCAGCAAGTAATGATTATGTATGTCAAAGAATAATCCACAAAATTAAGTCATGCATCTCAAAATGCTATGCCCACAATGCAATTTTATGCATCAAAATATTTCTCTCAAAATCATTTCTTTCTTGGGCCCCTGACCAACGCTACTATTCCATGCACACTCATACGCATGCAAATCCATGCACGCGAACCTGCAAATCCATGCATAAAACCATGCAAATCCATGCATGCTTCGGTGCACTAGTGGTCAGCAAATTTTTTTCCTTTCTCAGAATTATGCCGTGCAATGCAAGATTTATCACAATGCTCGTATATGATGCATGAATATGCCAATGACAATGCCCATGTATGTATGCTCAATGGAGAGCCCTCTGCTATGCACATATGATTTATGATATTACATATAATTCACACATCTACTATGTCTATGCATTGTAGTTGCAAATGAATCTTTACTTATCTTTAACTTGGTTGGTGGCTTAGTCTAGATTTGTTTATTGTTCCCCTCCAATCTTAGATGTAAAATAGCCTGTAATATTACCAACATCAAGCACCATTCCCAATTTGGCAAGTTGAAAGCATAAAACATCATACTAAGACATTAAATACCAAGCTATCTAGGTTTTACAAACTAGAACACAATTTAGTCCCTCTAATATCTTAATTTATCATCTTAGATACATGTAAACATCATATAATTAAAGTATTATAACTCTAACATCATGTACCTAATTGTTAACACTCAATAGCAACATATTTAGGTTGAAATATGCTAAGTTATCAAATGGGATAGATTCGCATTTTCATATTTACTTGCTGTCCAATTTAGTTGCATGATAATTTTCACATCTCTAAACGTATCCAATCACTCCTAAATTTTTACCACACTTATATAACATGTATATAAATTTAACCATATCATAGTATTGATAAAACTCATGGATATAGCTTCCCAAGTTCAGCTCTCTTCATAATATACTGAAATAGATTATTTTTCTACCGTGACAGTTTTGCACACTTCATGACATTAATTATTTTAGCACACTTACGTATATTCAATCTCTTCCAACTTTTTATCACACTTATATAAAATATAAACAGATACCACTAGGTTATATTCTTGCCAAAACTGATGGATTTAGCTCCCCTAATTCAGTCTCATTGACAACACACCAAAATAGATTTTGCTACTTTGGCAGTTTGAGTGTTTCTCCAATATCATTCTCTATTTCAATTTCTAACCGATCAAAATTCATTCCAATACTCTTAACTCATATATAAACATGTATATTATGATAATTACAGGTTTTATTCAATATACCATATACTTTTGAAGCCTAAAACACAATAATACAGCAAGGTGACAGTTTCTAACACAAGTGATTTCTATCAAATATTTCCAACCACAAACCCTTTCTTTATGCATCAAAGACTATCTAATAACATCCTAGCACATTTATAATTAATATTCAAAGCTTAATAAGCCAATAAACCTCAAAATAAATGTGAAAGTCATGTCAAACCCGTAGGTTAAGCTCACCTTGCACAGTTTTCTACTTGAACTCGGTTATTTCTCCTTCCCTTTGCTTGTTTTGCCTCCTTTTTCGGTTGAAATCGCTTAAGACATATTTAGAGATATTTTTCCATGTATTTAGAAGCTGAAATGGTTCAAAATAAGGTTCAAGTCGTGGCTGTTAGCTTAAGAGTGAAGAATAGGTTGAGGTGCTAGCTTGATAAGTCTAAGCATGAGGTGGCATAAGCTTGAGGTGGCATGTAATGGTATAATCTGATTTTCTCCCTTATCTTGCAGCCCTAATCTTGTGTGTTTCACATATTCTTATTTGGTTGTAACTTATCTTCATCACCATTCATTCCCGTAGAAAATTCCTATGTCCGTTCATTAGGTTCTTTACCCGAAAAATCATCGGTTCTTGCCCGATTGATAAGTTTGTGCACCGAAAGTGTTACAAGCCTATAAACCTAGTTATATAACATTTAAACTATACTATTGTATGTGTAGTTGTCCCAAGTGTATGATTTAAATATACATATAATATTAAAATTCATGATCGAACCAGCTCTCTTTCTATAAACTTTTTGGTGACACCTTTCGAACTCCTAAGGTTATCATGTGTAACCTAGCACTATTCACTATATTGATACCTAAATTCTTCTTATCTCAATACAAAATCAACCACTTAGGTTAGGGGATTCGATAATCAATACCGTGCGAGAGTTTCAAAATTATATTTAATGGTTAATAATGCCGTATAAAATAAAATGAATTATATGATGTCATACCAATGCAAATGGCACGTAATTAACATGTAATGCATGAATTATATGTGGTCATGTAAGTAGTAAGAGGCTTGGGTATCACATCAATGGCCTTGGTAAATATGTCAGCCAGTTGGTCATTAGTTATAACATATTATATCGTTACAGTTCCACTTTTAACTAAATCTCTAATAAAATAATGATGTATGTCAATGTGTTTTGTCCTAAAGTATTGAACTGGATTTTTTGGAAATATTTATCGCACTCTTATTGTCACAAAAAATACATACAAACTCTATCACAATTCCATAGTCAACAAGTATTTGCTTCATCCATAGGAGTTGTGAACAACAATTCCCACAAGCAATATACTCAGAATCAGCAATTTGTAAAGACACATAGTTTTGTTTCTTAATAAATTGTGATATGAGATTATTACCAAGAAAGAAACAACCACCTGATGTGTTTTTGTGATCATCAATATCTCCTACCCAGTCTGCATTACTATAGCCTGCAAGGTTTGCATTAGTATCTTTAGAGTACAAAATACCATAATCAAGAGTAGCATTCACATATCTAATAATCCATTTGATGGCTTTTAGATGTGACTCCTTTGGATCAAATTGGTATCTCGCACAATCACGAACACTATAGAAAATATCAGGTCCAGAAGCAGTAAGATATAAAAGACTGGCAATCATGCTTCTGAATAGTGATATTTCAATTGATGCCCCAACATCGTCTTTGGACATTTTGTTATTCATGCGCATAGGAGTTTTAATATGTTTGGAGTTGTTTAAGCTAAATTTCTTAACTAGGTTACATGTATATTTACTCTATGAAATAAAGATGCCATCATCAAGTTATTTGATTTGTGAACCTAGAAAGTAATTTAACTCACCAACCATACTTATCTCAAACTCCTTAGACATTTGTTCAACAAACTCATCAATTTTATGCTTTGAGGTTGACCCATAAACTATGTCATCCATATAAATCTATGCAATGATCAAATTGGTGTTCGAATATTTGATAAACATCGTTTATCAACTTTCACTCTCTTACATCTCTTATTAACTAGAAAGTTTGCTAAACGTCCATACCAAGCTCTAGGAGCTCGTTTCAATTCATATAAGGCCTTTTTCAATTTATAAACATGGTTAGGATGATGTGGATCCTCAAAACCCTTAGGTTGTTAAACATAGGCCTCTTCATTCAAAAACCCATTCAGGAAGACATTAGAAATCCATTTGGTATAATTTGAAATTTGTCAAGCATGCAATGGCCAAAAGTAACCTAACTGACTCTAGCCTAGCTATGGGGGCAAAGGTTTCATCAAAATCTATTCCCTTAATTTGTGTGTAACCTTCAACCAACTTAGTTTTATTCTTTGTAATATTCTGAATCTCGTCAGTTATTTCTTAAAGATCCATTTGGTACCTGTTATATTAGAGTTTTTAGGCCTAGGAAATAAAGTCCATACATCATTCCTAACAAATTAATCTAACTCATTTTTATAGCTTTGACCCAAAATTCATCTTTCAAAGCATCAATGACATTTTTTGGTTCAATAGAAGAAGTATAGCATACGTACCTCACCATGTCTCTATAATTAAGTTTAGGTTTTTGCTTTGTTTTCATCCCGTTAGAAAGAGTCCCAATTACTTGATCCGCAAGGTGATTCCTTTGAATTCTTACAAGTGGTCTCTTTTAGGTGAATCTAAATCATCAGAACTGTTTGTCCCATCCGATGTTGGAACATGAACTGGAACATTAGGTGGAACATCAAAATGAACATCATGCTTTTTAGTTTCCTCTGTTTCCGTAGATCCCAGTATTTTATCGGTTTCTTCTGTAAAGCTAGTTATCTCCTCTTCCTTTGAGAATTCTCCAATACTTTCAACCTGCAAAGGACCGATCAAATCCATATGAAGAAGTTCCAGGTTTTGTGTGGTACCTACATGTTGGAATATGGGATGGGATTACCATTTCTGTTTTCCCAATTGGCAAGGTCCATAAATTCCATCTTTTTTTCTTACTCAATTTTGGCACGCCCAGAACTGCACCTGCATTCACAAGTTTTGTCAAACTTTTGAAATTTAAGTGCCTAAGTTTCTAGTGTCAAATCTCAGTTTCATCATATGTGATGTTCAAACATGACATATGTTGTTCTAACAAGTAATAATTATCTGATGATCTTTTACCTATCAAAACACAATAGTGAGTATCATCAAATATCTGACATAAATATTTTGTAAAACAAATAAATAGATTTTGATCACATAATTGACTAATACTAATCAAGTTTGGCTTAAGGCCTTCAATCAACAACACATTCTTTAGCCTAGGTAAATCTTTAACATCAAATGTACCTTTACCAAGAATCCATCCATTCACACCATCCCCAAAAGTCACACAACCTTTCTCAATACTTTAAAATTTTAACAAGTTGTCTTTATTACAAATCATGTGCTTAGACAACCACTATTAAAGTACCAAGATTCACAAGTGGATGATTTCAAGGATATATTTGCAATATTACACCTAAGATCAGACTTTCTAATCAAAATTCTATATGGAAAATCATTTTTCAGTTGGATCATAACTTTGGTGTATGTTTAGGAGCAAATTTTAGTCCATGTTTAAATTTTTGAAAAAATAATGTTCTCACATGCTTTCCATTCCACAGGTCTTTTTTCAATTTGAAACACTTAGGATGTATATGATGAGGAATATAGCAATAATGGCAGTTAGTACGAACTTTTTTGGTTGAGGTTTTTGGAAAACCTTTTTCTTATAAGTGTCAAATATGGAGGGTTTTGCTTTAGTTCATTTCACAAATTCAATTCTTGATTTTGAATCATTCTTTGTGTTTGAAAACTCACCAACATAACCAAGACCTTGACTATTTCCTCCAACTTGTCTAGTAGAGAGGATTTCATCAAGTTTGGCTTTATCATTGTTCATTCTAGACAAAAAAGTTTGTGATTTTTTCAACTCAGAAAGTGTCATTAAGTATCTTATCCTTCTCAGCAATCTAGAGTTTGTAATGTTCCAACTCAAGTTTTAACTCCACTTTTTGACATGAAAGCTCAATAACTTGTTTCTCTAATGATTTGTTAGTCATAAAAATTTCAAGCCATTTTCGGTACATCTAGTTGTACACCTTCCCAATTTCCTCGAGACTTGATTTATCGCCATCATTATCATCACTACTGTAGTTAGAATCATCATTACTTAAAATATTTTGAATAATTTTTTCTTTACCTTTTGAAGCAGTGTCAGTATTGGCTTCAAATATACGTGATGTTCCAACATGACTTGTAACATAGCAATTTCCAGACTGGACAATTGTATCTTGTTTAGAACACAAAGCAACATGATTGCTCACAACATTATCGTTTTCTTCCTAGTTGTCCTCTGATTCAACATCACTCCATGTTATGTTTAGTAGCTTTTCCACTCTCTGCATTAGATTCGTTTGTCTTTCTGTCATTCGAAAATGAAGAAGGATTAGAAGAACTTTTATTTTTAGAAACATCACAACTCTTAACTACTTTAGATTTTTGGTTTTTTTATCTTCTTCAAGAACTTTCTAAAGTTTTTGGTAAGCAAAACCAGTAGATCAGTCATGTCATAACATCAGGTTGAACATCTTCTTCAGTTTCTTGAACTTCATCTTGCAACATAATTCCTTTTATCTTTCTGCCTTTTATTGTATTTCAAATTCATCTTAAAAGTCTGTAGTGAGCCCATTAGTTCATCAAGACGCATTTTGGTAACATCCTTGGCCTCCTCAATGGCAGTAACTTTGTGAACAATCCTATCAGGCAGGGATCTCAATGTCTTCCTCACCAGCTTTGTGTCCTCATACTTTTCACCTAGGGCATGGGTCTTATTCATAATGTCACAAAGTTTAGCATTGAAGTCAGTAATGGTTTCATTTAGAACAGATCCCCAAATTGGGAAACTAACATTTGTAGCTTTGAAAGTCTGACAAATGCAGTTCCTTCACAGGCTACTTGAAGTATGTCCCATACTTCCTTGGCGATTTCACACATTGAAAAGAGGGCATTCAAGGCTTTACAGTTGTTATCTGCAAGTTCATCTTCAGTAGTAGTCCACATAGATTCTGGTTTGGAAACCACTTCCTTCTTCTTATTCTCCATGATAGGATGAGTCCACCATTAACAGCTGATCATCATGTTTTCTCATCAATGGACTTAATAAAGGCTCTCATTTTGTCCTTTCAATATGAGTAGTTGGACCCATTCAATAATGGTGGATGTGTAACTAAGCCTCTTTCACGTAGGATATTCATATCTACACTTAAAAATGACAACTGATAGTCTAAGATCTCACAAAGTATGTCTAGTGCCTGCTTTTGATGCCACTTGTTAGAATCTGTTGTCATCTTAATTAATACAATTAAACTATTTTACCAGATTCATAATGTTCCAGTTTAATGTTATAACATCAGTTAGAACATAAACACCGATGCACAACAAAAATTAAAATTGACACCAGCAATTTTAAAAAGGTATGCCCAGAGAGAAAACAATCCACTATCGGTAAATAAATTACGTAATACAATAATAGGACTTATAAAACAAAACCAAAGACTCCCTCTTAATTTTGATGTCGTCCTTATATTGTCCCACTAGTGGACATGTTTGTAAGATCCCTCGACTTGAATCTACTTCATTGAAATCCCTTCAACGTTGACCTCTTTAGACAACAAAGCACTTTCTCCTAAAGACTCATATCCTTCTCCTGAAGGATGTTCGATGGCGATGTTTTGACACCGATTAGAACACGGATGGAAACTCTAGAATACTTTGAAGCTCAATTCTTGATCAACAATCTCTTATTTTTGGAGCTTGGAATCTGCTGCTCTCTTTTAATAATTCTCTATAAAATCCGCAGCCTAAACTAATGGAAGAATGTGTTTAAATACACATCTTTTAATAGTTTGATCCTAATCAATTACATAAAAAGTTATCTAATCTAATTCAAAGACTTTCCTAACACAAACTTTTTATGTTTAACATAAAATAAAGCATCCAATTATAACTCAAATTCCTACTCTAAATAATAAGATTTGGACGTTCAATCTTTTATAGGAAATCGGTCGGTTTGTAATGGAAACTTTCTTAAATCTTGATTCATCCAGATAAGGCAAGTGCAAGATCAAATTCTTCCTCCAATTGGTATAAATTTATTTGGAGATATCTTGAGAATTTATTTCGATAAATTCTACAAGATTATCTTTAATAAATTTATCCAATATGATAAGTATGTAGAATCTTAATCCTATAAGGAAACAAACAAGAGGTAGTCTTGTATTAAAACTCTTACTTAAAATCATGAAAATTCAACTAACCATAATTAAAGAAACCAATTAAAATCAATTGGTGTGTACAAATAATGCTAACAAATAATAACTAAGTTTTGACTTAATAGGCATAATGGGCACTCACACAAAATATTAACACCATTAATTTTCAAACATTTTCGAGGAGAGAGTGCAAATTTTTAGATTATCACGAAGGGTGTTATTGCTTTAAATTTTACATTGGGAGGGGGGGGTTTGCAGACTTTTTAAACATAGGGGTTTTATTTGAAATTGTTGCTAATAATATTGGTCAAACAGCAAATATTTGTTCAAGAATCTTCTTCATCATGAGCCACTTTTATACAAAAGAAAAGGATACAAAAGTTAAGCTTATTGCAAAGAAAATTTCAAAGCAAAAAAAAATGATGAAACAATGTGGAGAAAAGAAAAGAATACCATGTAAAAAAAAAGGATATGGATCATTTACTAAACAAGAAAAGAATACTTTTGAAACAAAATTGAATTGAATAAGATGGAGCCATGTCATGATGCATGGAAACAAACCTTTCCAAGTTATACGTAAAATTTGCTTTTTTTAGCAACTCTTTTTAACTAGACAAACTAGGAGACCTATGACAAACTTCAAAATTAGTAGCTCATATATTGTACAAAATGAATTGGCCAAGAAATAGATAAGCCAAGCACATCTCAAATGGTGTTAATGTCGTCATAAGGTCTCCCTTCAGTACCTCATTCACGTGAACTTCATAGTAACTTTTTCCTAACACTTGACCACCAACCTTTGTGCTATGTTAACCTTTTAGCCACAATTTTGTTTTGATTTGTGATGCTTAAAAACTAAGCTAATATGTCATGAATTGCATGAGATTTTTGAATTGCAAATAATTCAAGTAGCTATTACAAAAACCTTTTACATGAAGATATCTAAAGTCATTTTAAATGTGATACTTAACCAAAAAGGTCAAGGAATTTTTTGTTGTCCGCATTATAAAATTGATAGTTCATATTGATATTCACACTTAATCAAGTATTCAATATGAAACACATAAGTAGAGAGCAAATCGGGTATACCTGTATGTAGTGGAATTATCGATCCACACATCCCAGGTCAAGCTCGTCTACAAATCTTACTTTATTCAAATTATGAATATGTCTAATTTATGTATTCATTCCTAAAAATAAACCACGAGCATGCCTTATCTCATAGTGGTGGATAGCTATTAGAGTTTTCCACTTAATTACATACCTCAAATCTTTGGAGTTATATAGTGATACTCCAAGAAAAGGTGTAGAAAGTAAACTATATAGAGAGAAATATGGAGAGTATTTGGGGAGAATATGTTCATTCACTCTATCAATTAGAATAAGGATTTGATATATATATAAATATCTCTCTTCCTACACAAGGAATAATATGTCTCTTCTAATCCTAGTTCAATTAGAAATTATATAAAATTAACATCCAACTCAAATATGGATACCAATAGGGTCAAGGGTTCTAAACCCGATCCAATATGTAATATTTCTCACTCATACATATTTTACTTAATCTCCTCAAATCTCATCATTTATATAATTTTTTAATTGCATGTCATTCCCTTCATACAGAAAATAAGGTATGCGACCAAGCGAGAAAGGATAGGTGCAGAGAGTTCTATAAAGTCACCATCAAACTAACATAACCCTACAACTTAATAACTCACTGTGCACCCCAAACCAAGTGATCACACTCAATCAAGCATCTCTAGATCCATCAGTAAAAATAAGTAGAGCATGCCCGACTCACTCAAATAGGTTTCTATGTTCATGACTAGTCAAACACATTTCAACATAGTCGCCCAATCTATGAACCATAGAACATAAGTGTGTTAACAACTTAGTTCTTCCTCTGCCTCTCATGTTAATCAATTTAGACTTGACAGCTTTTCGAGATATGCTCCAATAGACCTTATCATCCTTAGCTATTGGATACATGCTAAAGTAGTATCATCAAGTTTACACTTCATGACATGGCCCAGAATCCCAAAGGGTACAAGAAACAGTATAGGCTCACATAGTGATGAATTGGGAACCTATTTAGTCACTTCCCATAAGAGGTTACCTCAAATCACATTTAGTCTGAATACATGCTATGATGGAGCTCTCACTCAATTAGGACATGTCGCACTCTAAACATCATATGAGCCTGAGTCCAGTTGCTATCCAAGCGCCTGACCTGCGTACTACTAGAAGTCACTCTCTAAAATACCTTTTAGTAGTTTGCACTTTTAGTTATAAACGGGCTTGTTATGAAGTTTGAATATCATAATCGATCAAGTCTAATCTCATCTTAGCTTCAAGTTAATATGGCTATAAGTTATGTACATTAACTTTTCTCTCTGCTCCAAGCGCAAAGGCGGTCATTCTCAAATATTAATTATGCGACATAATTATTAAATCTTATCCTACTCACTACAACAGTACCAAGGCACTTGCCTATGTGAGATAGTCAATCAAAGCCTGGTGACAACTCATACTCCAGTACTAACCATATAATGAGAATACAAATATATCTCATTAATCATTAAATATTCTCACAAGCCACAAGAATTAAATTCTATGTAATCCTATACTACTAACATGCCTTTAGAGCATACCTCTAAACAAAGAATTAGTAAAAGGGATAAGCTATCACACTGCTCGTAAAAATATGTTTGAGAATAATTTAATTATGTCAATACTCTTATTAGTGAAGCAATATATGGTATACATATGCTTGGTCATCTAACAATATTCGGCGTCCAAAGCATAAATCAAAATAGTTTTATCACTTTAATATCCACTCACCAAATAATCTAATTATTAAGCATAGGACTAGTCGAGTACACACATAGTGCACATTAAACTCTCTACATTTCTTTCATAATAGTGCTAGTATTTCTTTTCTTCTTCCATTTGCATGTATTTTAACTAAGAAAATAATATTGACCTTGAAATGTCAATAAAATTAGTTTGATACACTCAAATCTTGGTACCTTAATACTAAGTATGCATCTCACTTTTCCTATATCCATTCTAAATATAAAAGACAACCACTTTTAAGTGGCGATATCTCCATGTGCCTTCTAGCCATCACATTATCACACATATAATGAGAACTCAATTATCTTATTTATCCTGACATATATTCAGTGATCTTACTCGATCATCGTAAGCTTATTAGATTGATAGCTCAATGAAATTGATAGTACCACTATTTGGACGATTATTCAAGCTACAAATTACCCCTCTTCTTGAATTCATTAGGTGATTTCATCTAACAAAAACTTAATTAAAAGTAGGAACATGGCTAGAATGTAATGAATAGAGGCAAATCTCACTACTTATGGAGACATATCTTTATAAACTATCTCGTCTATTAGGTGTAAACATTCACCATTTGTTGAGCTATACACTTGCCAATCAATCTATTTAGTTTGCAGTTGACATCTAAAAACCACATGTTTCTAATGGTTTTTCACCTACATAGAAGATCAACCAGCTCTTAGACTTTGTTCTTAGTAATTGGGCTCATCTTTTTCTTCATAGCCGCTATCCCCTTAAAGCATTAAGTGAAATCACAATTTCCAAGTTGACTCATCAGTATCCATAAAAGTAGTCTCTTGAAGGATGCCCACTCAATCTCATATAGATGATGGGGAACAACTCATGTTCACTTCCTCTATTTTAGTGATTATTGGATGAGTTTAAATTATATCATCCTCGCTAGAGAAATGAGCACCTCCAAAAGTATCTTGCAACTCATATAGTTCAAGATTTCCTTTGACTTCACATATGCTCATAAAATCCTCCTTGATGAGATCTACACTATGCAACTTAATTTGTAACATTTCTCCATCAAAGTGTTCATCACTTTTGAAAACATACTTTCTTGAACTTACATGGGCATAGACCCACTAATTTAGGTACAATGCCATATCGAAGCATATAGAAGGTTGGAGAATTCACTTGGAAATAAATTTTTCATAAAGTAGGCTATAGTTAAGATTGTATCTTCCCAAGCAAGATACAAATTAATTTCCATCATCAGATAACTAGACATTTTGAATTATTCGATTCCTCCCATTTTGCAAGCCCATTTAGTTGAAAAGTATTTAGAATCATCATTCAACTTGCAACTCTATTTTCCTCATTCATATATCCAAACTAATTAGCCAAGATATTTTTGTTTTCTATTTGCATATAGAACCTCAATGTTCATTTTCTTATAGTTCTCGACCTTTGTCAAGAATTGCTTGAAATAAATTAGCTCTTCTTACTAGTGAGATTGGGAATATATTAATTTATAAGGTGAATATTTAAAAAGAAAAATAAAATGCACTATTTAGTGCCTCACACTCACAAGTCCCTACTCATCTTAATGAACTAGTTTTAGAGGATAAGTAGTCTTCTTTTGTTCTTCCAACAGGCTTTTTCCACTAGAAAAATTTATCCAGATAGGAGTTGACCTTAGCAAGTTAGTCAATAAAACCTTCTTCGCCTAATATAATTATCCTCCTAACCTTACATGCCATGATAAAATTTAAAAAGAAATGATATACATGGAAAAGGTACAAGAAATACTATCTTAAGCCAAGTGCTTGACAAATAAAAGTGACTATATCATAAATGTCTCTTACATGAAAGATGGATAAATCTACTCATTCAACCAATTTCTTATAAGTGCATCAATTTAAATTGGACTATATCGAATTTGGTGCCTTTTTCATATCTCCAAAGGGTAGTTGAACAATTGTTGAGCTTGAAAAATAGCGCATGCCTTTTGCTGAGCTTAGGGTGGCACTTCGAACTCATATTGTCTCTTCTTGTGCTATTTAAATAAATATGTCTACACAACTCTTATATAGTCCACATGTTTACTCAATCTCCAACCTCATATATGTTATACCAACACCTACTATCCATCTAAGGAGAGTTTTAGGAACATTAGCAAAAAAATAAAAGAGCTTTTAGAAGTCAAATTTCATCTCAGTACTATTACAAGTGAATGACTAATCTCAAAACAATTATAGCACTTGACATTAGTTAACAATTAGTTACCTCTAATATTAAGGTGACACATCTTGTCACTTTATTGGATCAACTTTTGATTTTAGTTTAACTTTTGCTCTTATCAAACTATATTTTTCTTGTTCCAACATTCACCTTAGTTGGGTTACGTTGGTCGGCATGAGAGACAAGGGCAGCTACTTGTGCATTTTTTGACACTCAATAATCAATCTCAAGTTAGGTGATTAATGTCTAAAACATGTTATAGATATTTATAAGTCAGATCAAAAAACGTCTTTATGATAACTAAAACTTTTTACTTGTGAGCAAACAAAATAGAACTCAAACACTTTGATTAAATCCTCGTGTTTGTAGCTTAAACAAATTAAAGTGCAGACTTTATTCTTGATCTACTAGTATATTGTCAGCTTCTAAGTTCGCAACAATATTGTACAACTTAAAGTCATGTATTTGTGGCTTAACAAATTAAAATGCAAACTTTACTCTTAGTCACTAACATAATGTATGGGTCTAAGTCACAATAATGCAACTTGTCCATTTTCATGCTCAGTTGACTTACATATGAAATTGGTAAGTTGGTCTAAAACTTCTAAATTAATTGTGTAAAACTTAGGTACTGGTCCAATATCTTATTCTAGATTTAAGTAAATTGTTTATTTTTTCTTTATTTTCAGTAAAATCAAAAAGTTTGCAACTCATGCTAGTAATTAGCTACTACAAAGTTAAAAGCATAATAAAACTTTACTGATCATGAATAAAATAATAATTTATCCACATATATCATGTATGCAACTGTGCAATATGAGTAACAAAGTTTAGCCCCATTTGGGCCACATTGACATTTGGTGCATTATGTTGAAATAATTTTAATTCATGATGGTAAAACAAAAGATTACCCCATAAAATTAAAGGTACATGGCATCCCAAAATTGCCCCAAGAAATATATGCCTTGAAAATAATAAAAATTACATTAATTCAAGGCCTACTAAAATAATCTAATCAAAAATAAAAAAGTGGAGATACCAAACTACCACTATCGCCATAAATTATCTCCCACAAAAAAATATGCAATAATATAGAGAAATAAACACTCACTTTACATGAGCACCAAAGCCTTTGTTTGATTATGCTTTGGATGTTTTGTGGGGTGGTGTTTTCAAAGAATAAATAGAAAATGAAAGTAATGTTTGTTTTGTATTTTTTAGGGGATAGTTTTTACTGTAGCAATCATGTCATATCAGGTTTTGTTAGATAAGTAATGATGGATTGGATGATGTATATTGATGTTGATATAATAATTAGATAATGTATATGTATATAATTATATTATTGTATATGTTGGAAGGTAATATATGATTAAATAAAAGTGGTACATATATATATATATGTATGTATATAAATCTTGCATCATTAAATAATAGTTTGACCTTGATAAGTTTTAAATTAATTATGTAAATTAATTTTTAATAAAATATAATTAATTTTAAATATCATAATAAAAACATTGTTGATTAAATAACATTATATTTAATTAAATTTAAATATAACTCTATTGGTTGAGGGATTATTATTTTTTAACAAAATTTTAATCAAATATAATATCATAATAATACTTGAATTAATAGGTTTTTATTTTTTGAACTAAATTTCTTCAGTACATATTGTACCTATTAAAATAACATTACCAATCAATAGCATTGAAAATCAAACAACATACTTGTTTTAATTACAACAAGTTGAAAATTTATTCTAAAACTACTCACCATCCATTCAGCATCTCATAAGAAAAGATACAAACAACCATAATAGTACATGCTGCCCTCTAATATAACATCGTCCCTCCATTCATGTTTGCAACTTGACTTCACTTAGAAAGAAGTTTTATTTATAAAAAAAATAACCAATAGACAAAACCAACAAGCACCTACAATTGTTATGTCGCGATGCTACAGCACACAAATGAGTCCTCAGTCCTCTGGCAGTGGTGGTGGTGGCTCCATAGCAAGCAGCACATGCACACGGTCTGGGTTCATCTTTTATCTCAATTACAGCAACATCTCTCTGCCCAAATATGAATTCA
Organism: Paulownia fortunei; assembly: GCA_019321725.1. Classification (NCBI taxonomy): domain Eukaryota; kingdom Viridiplantae; phylum Streptophyta; class Magnoliopsida; order Lamiales; family Paulowniaceae; genus Paulownia; species Paulownia fortunei. Next base: position 10,247,789 of record CM033115.1, on the reverse strand, counting down.
AGATGTGTGTACAAAGGTTCCCTTCAAGCCCGAAAATGTTGTTGGAGATCGGTCTCCCACCAATCACGATAATTATGATAATGTGAAAATTATTACAAAATAATTTATATCATGCAATGATTTTGTTTAAACAATAAAAAATTGAAAGTCTTATTAAAACCTATACCTTACCAACATGTCGCCAATATTGCACATCTACCTCAACTACATTTGTTGAAGTATGATAACGTACACCAGGAAGAAGAGTACATTTAAGGAATGTGTGGAACCTAGACCATAGTCGATTAAGTTTGTTCTTCACCTTTGGGACAGTGATCTTCTTCTGAAATTGGTGAAAATTCAAAACATTAGGACAGACAAGTCATTATTAGTAGCAACTAATGTCAACATATTTATTAGTGCATCATTCTCATCCTTAGTAAATCATGTCTTCAAATTTATGTCTGCAGGACTTTTTTTGTGTTTGAAAACTTGCATAAATTTAACTCAAAGACAAATTAAATTAGACTAAAGGGAAGGGGGTTTGGTACTTAAAATATACACACAACGACAAATGTATGAGGCTATCGGATGAGGCATGTAGGTGTATGAGAATGAAAAACCCACTTGTATATAATAGGACAAGAAGCCAAACAATACACAATAAGTCAAAAGAAGCCAAACAATACACAATAATTCACAGGAAGCCAAACAAAATAATTTAGAACTTTCAAATATAGAAATGACCATCTTATCAGAAGCAGGCTGCTGACAGAGAGAGAAAGTCATACATGTGTGGAAACACGCTTGGTTTATATAAATATACCCATAATTTAACATTATTAATTAAATAACATTATATTTTATTTTAATTTGTACTTATAAAAAATCTGTTTGACTAATAAATTAATTTGGTATGAAATATAATTATTTTAAATATTGATGCCTAAATATTTATTATATAGTAATATTGATTCCTTTAACTAAAATTCAACTTGCATATCAACTTATACCAAAATATAACTACTATTCAAATAACATTTAGCATTAACCAATGTAATATAATTTCAAAAAATGACAGGATTCACTACAACATTAGCCTGAAGAAATACAAATCCAAATATGACAGTTCCAAATACATTAGCCTGAAGAAATACGCATGAGCACGGGGATGCTCGTGGACCATCATCCTATTTCTAAACAATTAGGACAAATGCATAAACAAATTATTTAAACAAACTACGTAACATATAATTTGTGTGCAAATTAATAGTAGCATTACATGTAAGTGGCATTACATATAAGTGCATATAAGTCTCATATGAAAATTAACAATACCATTATATAAAAGTGCGTACAAATCAATTAATAGTAGCATCATAATAAGTAGCATAATAGAAAATGTGAATATAGTGAAATTATCTAATACAGAACAAGCTAAAAATTCAACAACATGTATGTCCTACTATTGTCTATAATTCTCCCATAACGCATTTGTAATGCCACGTCTAAATGGAACTTGTGCTTGGACCTCAGTCTGACTTGGATATCCTCGGTGATAGAATGCATCATTATTAGTTTCAATTTCTTCTAGTAGAGTGTTGAAAAATATGTCATCCCAGCTAAACTTGCAGATGAAATTGTGTAGCAACAACAAGTAATCACCAACTGCACCTGTTTATAAATCATAGGCATGCCCCAAGATTGTATGGGAAGTCATTTTTTCAAGATCCCAAAATAATGCTCAATAGCATTTCTTAACTGAGAGTTATAGTAATTAAACAGCTCTTTTGGTCCTGTTAGTACTCTATTACCTTTGTTGAACTCATCCAAGTGATATTTGCATTATTTATGGGGAGCTAGAAAACACATGTAGTTCGTGAATTCAACATCAATGAGATAGTGTTTCCCTATAATGCTTATATATTTAAATATGATATACATGAATGATTCTCAATTGAATGTAAGCTTTAAACTACTTATAACCTGGAGGAGGAAAAGAAAATGTGGGATTAGTGGAAATGGCGTTGAACAAGATACGGGCGTTATTTGCATTATCCTCCTAACTAGCATACACATAAGCGAACATCACGTCAAAATCACAGATTGCAAGGACATTATGTGACATATAAGCCTTTTTGTATCAATATGCATTTTAACGGTATGCTGGTGTCCATGCCAGGATTGATGTTCCATATATTGCACCTACAACACCCTTTGATGTGATGGATATAGTCTTAGAGAATACTGTAATATAGTAACATAAATATGTTATTAGTCTAAAAAATTAACCACTTACCTCGAAATAAGGATAAAATTCTGGATTCTCCAGAATCTGTAGAGGCACTTCATTAAAGTATGGAGCATAAATGAGTTCTTGAGCCAAGTGATCTAAAGCTTTTGCAACCTATATGATGTCGCAGTTAATTATCTCAAATGAGTGTTGAAACCACTCCATGTTGTCTCTTTGATAATGGTGCAGGCCAACAGTGCACATAAATAGCACCACATTCTCTATCACTAATACCCTTGAGTGTTCTAACTGGGTGAGAAGGCCTCTACTTGTCAATGTGTCAACAAGTGTCATGAAAGTTGGCTTATTCATCCAAAAATTATCAAAAAAAAAATCCCCTATGGCCATTTATTATTTCACCAACCTAATCAGATTTTGGCAGTCACGATGTGTTATGAGAGATTTTCTCTTTGAATAAATTTGGTATAATTAACTAGGCTACGAACAAGAAGTCATGTGTGTCCTCATCAAGAATATCACTTCTAGGACTCCTGGGACTAGCTTCACCCACTTTCTCATTGTTGTTGTTCGACATATTCAATTCTAACCTACTTGACATTTTTATTCAACAAGTAATTCAAATATGATAGAAAATAATAAATAAAATATTGTAACTAAAATACACGCATAATCAATAAGATTAGATTAAATAAATAATAATGTAAGAATAGTACAACTCCTACCACAAGATACATGCATGAACCCACATGTGGGGCCCTCAGCTTGTGTGGCTTCCTCATCACTATCAATTGGTGCCTGGGCTGAGGATAATGCCATAAAACCCATCTCCAGATTCTATGAAAATATCTTTATATAGTACTCATAATGTGGAAGTCCATGATTAGTAGTAGAACCATTATCTGGGTTCTTCTACATTTTGCCTAAATATATTTTAATTAGTTGATAAGTGTAATCTCTTTTGTGTTATTGTTAACTTATACATAAAATACATGAAAGAGATCCATTTGTTTACTATAATCACCGCTGCAATGTGTTGTGGTTCCCCAGTTATTGTACACCTCTCCGGATCCCATCCATATCCTGTATCAGCAGTAAACAAGTGATGAAACACCTATTAAGTGCCGAATTCAACTTATCTGTAATAACACCCCATGTGTAGCTCGAAAAAATGGTGGATAATAATTGCCCCTAGAGGAACTCCTCGTAACAAAGTTCAATTAGGATCTTTTCATTTTGGAATTGCCACCTCACATTTCCAGATCTTGATTTATTTTCTTTTTGTACTACCCTAAGCATCTAAAATGGTTGTATTAGCTAAAAAAACATATATAAATGCATAGTTGGTTGTGTTATGTGAATATTTAATAACCACAATTGACAAATGTATTATTTTAAATATACTACCACATATAAATACCAACTCCAATATGAATGTTTCTTATTAAAATATTAAAACGGTATAAATAACTCTTATTAAAAAATGCACAATTTTATTCCTTAAATCTACACGTGTTTTTGCAATATCCAGTACACGTTTTGATCTTTTACCACTGCTACCAATAATTAATACAGTCTATGTATCAAAATAAGTCTATAGAATGGAATAATCTGCCAAAACAAAGATAACATAGAATAGCATCTTCATTGTAGCCCGAACGCAGCTGATAAGTGTATATTTTAACATATTTTTATATCAAATTATTTATACTTTCCTTGTTTTATTCTTGTTAATATTACAGTTTTATTAATATTTTGTGTTAGGAAATCAATGAACAAAAAATAAATAAAAAAGAGCCAAAATAAAACCTAAGAAGACAACACGTTTCGTGAGCAAGTTGGGAGATAATATTTCATTGGATCAAAGAAGCATCACAATTAGAAGAAAAAGGTTATTTGATTCTAATTCCATCATGTGTAGATCAAAATATATGTAATAAATCACTTGAACTTTGCAAGTGATTGTTGGGCTTGCAATAAATTCAAAATAAGCATGTTTCTAAACTTATGCAGTTTTCGTATTTTGGTTGGTCATAACTTCATGTTCAAAAGCTCTATGGGCCTAAATCTTATTTCATTTGAAAGTCAAGAGATAGAACTATAACATTATTGGAATTAGGTAATTCAAGTTGGAAAATAAAGTTAACAGAGGAATCTAATCATGATGAACATTTTTCCAAAATTAGCTAATTGCATGGAGAAAAATATATGACCAAAATTAGATCTGAAAAGGACATGTGAATTTAGTGCACATTTGAAGTTAATTTGGAGTATATTTTAAGTGAATTTGGAGATGTTAATTTAGGCACTCTTCTACTATAAATATGGGCTCTTGGATGGCATTCAAGATACACAAAAACCCTTAGAAGGGAAAAGAAAGTTTTATTGTTGTCTTTCTTTCATTATGTCTTTCTAAATTTCATTTAGCCGAGAAGAAAGGGTGAACCTTTTGATGGAGGAAAAGAAATTGTTATAAAGGTGCATGATGTTCGACTATGTTGTATTATTGTTTTAATTTTTTATTGAAACCCTAATTATTTTGTGATAATTCTTGATTTATGTATCACCAATGACACAACAAAAATTAAGTTCATTTAGTTTATTATACAGTTCTACTACACCGACTACTAACATGAAATCTTGATTTGTTGTAAACAAAGGTATGCATAAACACTTAATCCCATAAGTAAGTGTTGGCCTTAAAACCTTTCTTTTTTAGTGGCGATTCTTGATTTATGTATCACCAAGACCATAACAAATACTTAAGTTCATTTACCTTATTGTACGATTCTCCTACACCGACTGCTAACGTGAAACCTTGATTTGTTATAGACAAAGGTGTACAAATACTTGATCCCATAAACAAGTATTTATGTTTAAAGATAATTTGCAAATAGTAAGACAATATCATGATTACCTTAATGCATGAATTATTTGATAACATCTTTCCATTGGAACCTTCATTATGTATGAATTCCAATTATGACATTTAAAAGAGGTGAAAAGAATAAATAATTATTCCTCTATCCAAAACTCAAGAGCGGATCCCTAATCCTCAGTACTTTTATTATGTTGATTTCTTAATTATAGCATAAATTTTTCTTTATATTTTAAACCACATAAAGTCTATTTTTTAAGAAATGTAATCTTTAAAACTTCAAACAACTTTCCTATGGATCGATCTTGGACTCAAGAGAAATTTATTACTTGACACAACATGTACTTCGGTTTGCAACCTTAATATTGTAGCAAGTTTTTGACGCCATTGTTGGAGAGGGCAACGTAAGTATTTAAGTTTGTAAATATTTTTCCTTTGTAAATATTGTGTGCTTGCTTTCTTTATGGTTATATGTTCATATGTATCGTAATCATAATTCTCGTCATTTAGTTAGAAATAATTCTAAAATTTTGTTTGAAAATTTGTTTGAGTTACCACCACACACTTCCACCATAGTTGAAAATGAAAGTGTCCATAATGAAAATGAGAATCAATAGGCATGTACTATGTGTTATTACTTACAACCTCCTCAAAATCCAACTCCTTCTTATTTCATTTTTCCTCTCAATGTACATAACTTTCGATTCAAACTAGGTATGATCCCTTTACTTCCTAATTTCCTTGGTTTGGACTCTAAAAGCCCTTACTTGCATTTGAAAAAATTTGATGAAGTATGTGCCACTTTTGAAGATGTACAAATGAGATTGTTAAGCTCAAAATATTTTTTTTTCTTTAAAAGATAAAGTAAAAACTTGGCTTAACTCTTTAAAACCTAGGTCAGTTGGTACTTGGCAAGAAATGCAAGCTGAATTTTTGAAAAAGTTCTTTCCAACTCATAAAACTAATACTTTGAAAAGACAAATTCAATTTTTTTCTCAAAATTCTAATGAAACTTTCTTTCAATGTTGGGAAAGATTTGAAGATTTGTTCAATTCATTCCACATCATGGTTTTGAAAAATGGCGCTTAATTAGTTTCTTTTATGGAAGTTTAACTTCTAAAACAAAATAATTGTTGAAATAATGTGTAATGGTGAATTTTTTGATAAAGAACCTGATGAAACCCTAGAATATCTAGACCATTTGACAGAAAATTTTAAATCATGGCATAGTGTTAATTCTTTTGAAGGTTTTATTAGATATAATCTTACCAATAATAATAAAGAAAAATATTACCTTAATTAAGAAAATGATCTAAATGCTAGGATAACTAGTTTAACAAGAAAAGTTGGGGGCATGGAACTTAAAAAGTAAAGAAAATTAGATTTATACAAGATGAAGAAGTTTTTAGCAATTGTGAACTTGTGGGACATTCCACTAATGAATGTCCAAATATTTCAGAACAAGTAAATATCATGAACACATTCAAAAAGCCTTTTCATTATTCATATTCTAAAATTTACAATCCATAATAGAGAAATCATCCCAATTTTAGTTGGTGAGATGAGAATCATGCCCAACTGCTACATTCACAAAAGCCACCAAACTTTTCTTCTTATCCAACTCCATATACAAAATCCTTTGAGGAGACTTTGCAAACATTCATGCATGAACAAATAAACATCAATAACCAGACTTCATACGCCATCAATGAAATCAAAAGCATGCTTTCAACACTGACAGCTTCTTTGTGTACTCACAAAAAGGCAAATTTCCTACTCAACTTCAACCTAGTCCTTCCACTCAGTGTCATGTTTCTTTTTCAGGCAAAAATTCAATCAAGGAGGCTAATTCGATCACAACACTTCAAAATAGAAAAGTTGTTGACAAGACTATTCATCCTAAGGAGAATCCAAAGTCGGTAACCACCCATAAATCTCTCTCTCATATTTATGTAACACCTCCATTCCTTCCAAGCGGGTTAACAAATTCTATTTATACTTCTCTAAATCTAGGACCTTTAAAAGAAATTGGTGCTATCATACAATTGGCTGATAGATCTAATGCGTATCTAATAGTGGTTGTGGAAGATGTTCTTATGCAAGTGAATGAATTAGTTTTTCCTGTTAAATTTTATGTTTTTGAGATGAAGGATGATACATGCCCTAATCCTACACGCATTCTTTTGGGAAGACCATTCATGAAGACAACCCGAGCTAAGATTGAGGTTCATGATAGCACTCTTACTATGGATTTTGATGGCGAGGTTATAAAATATAATATTTTTGAAGCTATGAGATATCCTACTGATGCCAATGTTGTTTCTATAATTGACATTATTGATCCCAAGTCACAACAAATGCTTGAGTTCACTGGCAAGGATGGAGTGGAAGTTACTTTACAAAAACATCTCTTTATAGAGGATTTAAAAGAAAAGAAGTTGGATGTGCAAATATTGGGGGATGTGAAAAAAGATGTAAAGGGGTTAGATTCATTGCCAAAAATATCAAGGTATGATATCTCTTACGTTGAATTGCAAATATCTAATGAAAAGCTTCTACCTTATGTGGTGCAGACACCTACACTGGAGCTTAAACCGATCCTGAACTATCTTAAATATGTCTACTTGGGTGAGAAAGAAATACTACTAGTCAGCATTGCTAAAGACCTCATTCAAGTACAAGCGCACAAATTTATTTGGGTGTTTCGAAATTATAAGATGGTGATTAGATGGACCATGGCTTTAACAGCATATGTTGATAAGTGATGAAGGAGGCAATGTCAAGCTAAAGATATTAAACCAAGCACTTATTGGGAGGCAACCCAATAGATGGAAAAGAAGACTATGAGAATCGATAATCATAAATATGCTTTCCCTAACTCTCATTCTCTTTTCTTTTTATCCATTTATTTATTTTTACTTTGTTCTATTTTATTTTGTCCTAATTGAAAATGCATGCTGACAATGTGATATGTAGTCTTTTTTAAAAAAATTATCATATAAGAGTACATGGTAGTCACTTTTTGACAAAGAAAATCGCTATAAAGATCTTGCATTGTAGATTTTATTGACCCACTCTTTTCAAAAATAATTGCACTTTCTGCAAAAGTTATGAAAATTATCAAAATTAAAATCCTTCTTAGTTACATTTTGGATAACGGTACTCCGTGGCTATGAAGTCGGACTTATTAGTTTTCCAAATAACTAATACATAAAAAAAACAAAACAAAACAAAACAAAACAAAAATGCAAGTTCCTTAGGAGTGGTTTCTAAAAATTGAGAAGATAAAATTCAATTAATTAAGAATGGATTGAGTAAAGAGTCTCTAGATGATATTCGATTGACTCTTGAGACACAGTCTTGTAGATTTATACATCGTGTAATTCTTAATTTATGTAATCACTTTAGGAATGAATATGAGCATTATAGTCTTAAGAATCTAACATTAAAAGACCTTATTTGCCAGTTTATAAGAAAATTGGATGGGAAACATATCCTAGACACATAGAGGGCATTTAAGCTATTACTAGACGTAAAACCATAGAAAAATATGAGTCACAATCATAACTATGTGTACATTCCCGTATAGTAGTTCATTATTTTTCAAACTTTGTGACTTTATTTTTAACCTTTTTGATAAAAGAAAAAGACATGCAATAAATGCATTCCCTATTCATACCTTAATAAATAGCACCGTACTTACTCTATTTTTGTATAACTCACTTTCAAAAAGAAAAAAAAAGAAAAAAAATAAAAAGGTCTTCCACTCGCAAGTTCAATGATAAGTGTATATTTTGACATATTTTTTAATCAAATATTTTATACTTTTCTTGCTTTATTCTTCTTAATATTATTATTTTATTAATGTTTTGTGTTAGGGAATCAATGAAAGCATGTTTCTAAATTTGTGTAGTTTTTGTATTTTGAGCATAACTTTATGATCAAAAGCCCTATACACTTGAAGTTTGTTTCATTTAAAATATAAGAGATATAAGTACAACTTTTATGTTGGAAACTCAACCCAATTCAGAATTTATTATAGTAGAAAATTCATCCAAATGGTTGCACAAAATGGATCACCAAAATTCAGATCATAGTTCAGCCTAATATTGATTTATTTGACCAAGTGGGTCATATCTCTTAAGCCCAAATTTAGTTTGGGACACAATTTATATATGTTATATAAAAGAGATAAATAAACAAGTTTGTTGAAGACAAGATGGTAATAAAATATGTCAAAATTATAAAAACATAGGCTGTAAGTTGCTGCTACTGTTAAAGGATGGTTCTTGGAAATGATTCAGTAATTTGACCATATATCCTTCATCCAACAGCCAAATTTGACAAATGATATATGAAAATATATCAACACCAAAAGATCTACAATTTTGGTTCTTTACACATATTCAAAATCTGGCTGTATCTGACCGCAAAATATAATTCAATTCAATAGGTGAAAACTTTGTGTAACAACTTGCCAACTTTTGACAACTAACATACCACTTGATTAACCCCTCCATTATTTGTTTGGCCTCTAACTTACTTCAAGTACTATAAATAGGCCATGTATTAAGCTTGTAAGAGAGGGAGGGTAGAGGGTTTCTTTAGGCTAAGTTTTCTAGTTTGTATATTTTCTAGTAATGTAAGTTTTTCTAGTAGTAATAGAAATGCATTCTCTAGTTTCTCTTATATTTTTAGTATTTGTTACTTTTATTATGACTTTTTAAATTTTATTTTGTTGATAAAAAAAGGTGAACCTCTTGATTGAGGAAGAGGAATAGTTATAAGAGTAAAAAAATATTTAAATATGTTGTATTATTTTGAGTTTGGATCTAAACCTCGCTTGTTTTGTGGTGATTTTTGATTTATGTATCTCCAATAGTACAACAAATACTTAGATTCATTTAGCTTATTGTACGGTTTTATCCCACCAACTACTAATGTGAAACATTGATTTATTGTTGACGAAGGTGTGCATAAATGTTTGATCCCATAAATAAGTGTTGGCATTAAGAGATAATTTATAATAGTAAGATAATACCATGATTACCTTATTGCATGAGTTATTTGATAATATCTTCCCATTGGAACCTTCATTACGTATGGATTCCAATAGTTGCTATTAATAGAGGTAAAAAGAATAAATAATTGTTTCTCTCTCCAAAATTTAAAAGTGGATCCCTAATTATCAGTACTTTTATTACTTTGATTCTTCTTTAGTTACAACACACATTAATTGTTCATATATTTTGATTCACATAAATCTCAGTTTTTTTAGAAATATAAACTTGAATTCTTCAAACAACTTCCCTTTGGATCGACCTTGAACTTTACGAGAAATTTATTATTTAATACAACATGCACTTGGGTTTGCAAACTTAAAGTTGTAGCAAGTTTTTGGTGTCTTTACCGGTGAAGACAAGGTAAGTATTCAGGTTTGTTAATATTTTTTCTTTGCAAATATAGTTTGTTTATTTTCATTATAGATATATGGTTATATCGTATCGTAGTCATAATTCTCGACATTTAGTTAGAAATAATTTTGAAACTTTGTTTAGAAATTTGTTTGAATCATCTCCACACACTTCCACCATAGCTGAAAATGAAAGTGTCCAGAATGAAAATGAGAATCAACAGGTGCGTACCATGCGTTATTACTTGCAACCTCCTCAAAATTCTTCTCCTTCTTGTTTCATTTTTCCTCTCAATGCAAATAATTTTTAATTCAAGCTAAGTATGATCCCTTTACTTTCTAATTTCCATAGTTTAGACTCTGAAAGCCCTTACTTGCATTTGAAAGAATTTGATGAAGTATGTGCCACTTTTGATGATCAAACTTGCACAAATGAGATTGTTACGCTCAAATTATTTTCTTTTTCTTTAAAAGATAAAGCAAAAAAATTAGCTTAATTTTTTAAAACCTAGGTCAATTGGCACTTGGCAAAAAATGCAAGCTGAATTTTTTAAAAATTTCTTTCCAACTCATAAAACTAATGCTTTGAAAAGACAAATTCAAAATTTTTCTCAAAATTCTAATGAAACTTTCTTTCAATGTTGGAAAAGATTTAAAGATTTGTGAATGCATGCCCACATCATGATTTTAAAAAATGGTGCCTAATTAGTTTCTTTTATGAAAGTTTAACTACTAAAACAAAACAACTTGTTGAAACAATGTGTAATGGTGAGTTTTTTGATAAAAAACCTGATGAAACCCTAGAATATCAAGATCATTTAGCAGAAAATTTTCAATCATGGTATAGTGTTAATTCTTTCGAAGGTTCTATTAGATCTAATCTTGCTAATAGTAATAAAGGAAAATATTACCTTATCCAAGAAGATGATCTAAATACTAGGCTTGCTAGTTTAACAAGAAAAGTTGAAGCTATGGAACTAAAAAAGTAAAGAAAATCAAATATGTGCAAGAGGAAGAAGTTTGTAGCAATTGTGAACTTTTGGGGCACTCCACCAATAAATGTCCAAACATTCCAGTACAAGTAAATTTCATGAACACATTCAAAAAACCTTTTCATTCTTCATATTCTGAAACTTACAATCCACAATGGAGAAATCATCCCAATTTCAGTTGGCAGGATGATAACTGTGTCCAACCGCTATATTCACAAAAATCACCAAACTTTCATTCTTATCCAACTTCACATACAAAATCCCTTGAGGAGACTTCAAGCATTTATGCATGAACAAACAAACATCAATAATCAGACTTCACAAGCCATCAATGAGATCAAAAACACACTTTCAACACTGACAGCTTCTTTGCGTACTCATTAAAAAGGTAAATTTCCTGCACAACCTCAACCTAATCCTTCCACTCAGTGTCATGTTTCTTCTTAAGATGAAAATTCAGTCAAGGAAGCTAATTCAATCACAACTCTTTGGAATGGAAAAGTTATTGATAAGACTATACATCCCAAGGAGAAAGTTTCTAATCCACCTCAAGAAATGAAGAATGGAAGTAGTCTTGACAATGAAGGTAAGTTTGAAGAAGGTAAGTGTGAAAATAATGAAAAAGAAAAATATTTACCTCCAACACCCTTTCCTCAAAGATTGCAAACAACTCAGAAACTAAACTCAAATGCTGAAATTTTTAAACAAGTCAAGATTAATATTCCATTGTTAGATGCAATCAAGAAAGTTCCACCTTATGCCAAATTTTTGAAAGATTTGTGTTCAATCAAAAGAAAATATCATGTACAAAAAAAGGCATTTTTAACTGAAAGTGTTAGTTCAATCATTCAACAATTCACTACACCCAAGTACAAAGATCCAGGTTGTCCAACCATTTCATGTATCATAAGAAACACTAGAATAGAGTGTGCTTTGCTTGATCTTGGTTCTAGTGTAAATCTTCTACCTTTCTCAGAGCCTGTTTCACAAAGGCATACATAAATTCCTATCCTTTTGGGTTGTCCTTTTCTTGTAACTTTAAATACTTTGATCAATTATAGGAATGGTATTTTGAAGTTATCATTTGAAAATATGACTTTGGAACTAAATGTGTTTAATATTTGTAAGCAACCTGCAGAAGATTTCAAAGTACAGGAAGTGGATTCAATTGAAAAACTTGTTCATGAATACTTTACTACCACTAACTATTTAAATTCTTTGGAGACTTATTTCAAAAGTGAAAGTGTTTGTGAAAAGGCACACACTAATATTCTGAATTTTTGCAAGTATAAGGAAATTATTTTTGGAATCCAAGGTTTGAAGAACTTTCATCATCAACAATAAAATCTATTCCATCAAGTATTAAAGCTCTCATGGTTGATTTGAAACCTTTGCCAATTAATTTGAAATACTCTTTCTTGGGTGAGAATGAGACTTTTCCAGTAATAATTTCTTCCAAACTCGATACATCTCAAGAAGGTAAGTTGATTGAAACTCTGAAAATGCAAAAGAATGCTTTAAGATGGACTATTGCTGATATTAAAGGTATTAATCCTTTCATTTGCACACATAACATCTATCTAGAAGAAAATAATAAACCTTTTAGAGAAATACAACGATGGCTAAATCCTAATATGAAAGAAGTAGTGAGAAATGAAGTCATTAATCTCTTAGATAATGGAATCATTTATCCTATTTCTGATAGCAAATGGGTAAGTCCTGCTCAAGTTGTACCTAAGAAATCTAGAGTTATTGTAGTCAAGAATGAGAATGATGAATTAATTCCAACTAGGACTGTTACTGCATGGCGAAGGTGTATTGACTATAGGAAATTCAACTCAGTTACTGGAAAAGATCATTTTTCATTACCTTTCATGGATCAAATTTTAGAAAGAGTTGCGGGACATGAATTTTATTATTTTTTAGATAGATATTTTAGGTATAATCAAATTGTAATTATACTTGAAGATCAAGAGACATGTCCTTTTGGTACTTTTGCATATCGAATGATGCCTTTTTAGATTATGTAATGCACCAGCTACATTCCAATTCTACATGCTTAGTATTTTTAGTGATATGGTTGAATGTTTTCTTGAAGTCTTCATGGATGATTTTTTTATTTTTGATAATTCATTTGATTATTGTCTATCTAATTTAGAAAAAGTTTTGATCAGATGTAAAGAAAAAAATCTTGTGCTCAATTAGGAGAAATGTCATTTCATGATAACAACTGGTATTATTCTTGAACACATTATTTCATCAAAAGGTATTGAGGTTGACAAATCTAAAATTGAGTTAGTTTCCAATTTGCCAACACCAAAGACTGTGAAAGAAGTTAGATCATTTTTAGGACATGCTAGTTTTTATAAAAGATTTATCAAATATTTTAGTATAATATCTAAACATTTGTGTAATCTTTTAATAAAATACACTATTTTTGAATGGATTGAAAATTATGAAAATGTTTTTGTTAAGTTTAAAAGCATGCTTACATCTGCTCCAATCATGCAGCCTCCAGATTGGACTTTACCTTTTGAAATAATGTGTGATACTAGTGATTATGTTGTTGGAGCTGTCTTGGAATAAAAAAAAGATAAGAAACCATATGTTATTTACTATGCAAGTAAAACTTTAAATAGTGTTCAATTAAATTATACAACAACTGAAATAGAATTACTTGTTGTAGTTTTTGCATTGGACAAATTCGATCTTATCTTGTCGGCTTACCAGTTATTATTTTTAGTGATCATGCAATTTTAAAATATTTTTTGTTAAAAAAAATGTCAAACCGAGACTGATTACAAGAGTTTAATATTATGATTCAAGATAAGAAGAGAGTAGAGTAAGTAGTGGTTGATCATTTATCGAAACTTGTTTGTAAAGACTCGTTTCAAACCATACCTATTAATGACACTTTTCCTAATGAACAACTATTTAATATTTCTATTTTACCTTGGTTTGCTAACATTGTTAATTTTCTTGTGATATGAGACAAAAAGAAGTTTTTGACTGAGGTGAAAAAAATTTATTTGGATGATCCATACCTATTCAAATATTATCCGGATCAAATCTTTTAAAGATGTGTGCCTGACAATGAGATAAGTAATATTCTCAAATTTTGTCATTCAGAAGCATGTTGTGGTCATAATTCAGTAAAAAAAACTACTGTAAAAATCTTGCAATGTGGATTTTATTGGCCAATTTTTTTCAAAAACACTTACACTTTTTGCAAAAATTGTGAAAATTGTCAAAAGTTAGGATCCCTTTGAAAGACAAATATGATGCCCCTATGTTCGTGAAATATTTTGCTAACCGCAAGTAAATGATGTCAAGTTTTAATACAACGGTGAGTTGAGTTGAGTATCGACAGGGATTGTAATCAAAAATTACATTAAGTACCGTAGTTCAAATAGTCCTAACTTTATCTAGAAAATCGAATGATGATTGGAAAACAAACTAAATCAAGATAAAAATCCAAAGACAAGAGTGGAGTTTTTAGAAACAATATAACAACTACCTTATGAGCAAGATGTTCTAAAGGAATGACTCACCTAATTATCACATATGTTCTTCCTTCCAAAATATATCAATTGAAATCAATAATACATGTAAGTTAAGAATTCCTAAACTCATCAATTCCCTCTCTCGAGTGCCGAATTGACTATGAGTTCCAACATGAATTTCGATATCTCTATAAAAATTTAAGAATAAAACTCTACAAAAGTTCAATGAATTCTTTTTCAAAACTTCAAAGGTTTTATAAGATTCTCAACTCTATGATTTCTAAGTTGTGTTATCCCTATGATCATGTATAAAATCCCCTCTCTCGAGTGCCGAATTTCATAAGTCAAACAATCTCAATTAGTGATCAATTAATCAAGATGAATACTAAACAAGATAACACAAACAAGATGAATAACTTGAACTAATATTATTTGAAATTCAAAACATAGGATCAAATAAGGTTACATCATCCTCTAGAAATAAATGTTTAGTTCACCATAGATTAATACAATTTCAAGAAATAAATAAGAAAGAACATGAAAATTGTTCACCAATTTGTGAAGTGGAAGGAATGGTTGAAGCTCTCCTTGTCTCCAAGAATAACTTCTTGTCTTCAATTGTAGAAAATGGAATAGGTCTTGTCTCCAAGGACCTAATGACCTTCTTTGGTTCCAAGAACCAATCCTCCTCTCCTTTGGTTGATGTTGATCTTGCCCTTTTAAACTTCTCCCCAATGATTCTCTCCCCAAGAGTCTTCCAAAAGAAACCCTGAAATCTTTCTACTTTTCTTGGTTTTCTTCAAAAGAAACCTAAAATTCCTCCCACTTTTCTTGGCTTTTCAAAAGGAACCTGAAATTCTTTCCGTTTTCTTGGATTTTTCTCATTTTTCTCTCCACCAATTTAGTGTATCCACTAGAGCATCACATGGCTAATGATGTATAGGTGTATCTAATGTGTATATCTCATAAAAATGCCAAAATTTATCATCCATTGCCGCTTGTCGCCAAAAAATTACATCAGCATCTTTTTTGTTGGAAGGGCAGCGCCTAGGCATGGAATAACGGCGCCTAGGCACTGTGCATTCTGTCTTGGAAGCTTTGGACGGCGCCTAGGCGCCGAGCATTCTGTCCTGGCAGCTCAATTTCAGCATTTCGACACTATATAGCCCATTGAAACTACTTTTTAACCTCTTTATAAGCTGAATTAGATTTTTAAGTCTTTTAATAAATTATATCTCTATGTCTTTTCGTTCTACAGGCACTTGAATCAACTAAATATGACATCGGTGGCCCAAGTTATACTTGAAATACTAAGATGTGTTGTCTCAGAAAATTACAGCCCAATGCTGACTCTTAAACTCAGTTTTTCTCATTGAAATTGACTGAATTGGATTTTGTGGTAAACATAGAAGTTATAGATATATCTCTTGGATTTCCAATGGATCAATAATCAATGTGATATGAAATTGGTTCCTAGAGTTATGATTGAAATACAAAAACTGCCAGCAGTAGCACCACAACTCAAATTCTTCAACATTTCGACCAAGTTTTTGATTTCTTTCCATTATCTTCTCTTATTGTCATTACCTACAAGATTTAAGACTAAATGCATAAAAAGTAACAAAAATACTTGAAAACAAACTAAATGATAATCAAAATATATATGAATTATTGGTATAAAACCAACTTATCATCCTACACCCTATCCTAGTGATTGAAATCTTTGACTATTGGGGTATTGATTTTATGAGATCATTTTCATTATCATTTGGTTTTCCTTACATATTGGTTGCCATAGATTATATTTCAAAATGGATCAAGACAATTCCTTATCAAAATAATGATCACAAACAGTGATAAAAATTTTGAAAGAAAATATTTTAAGTCGATTTGGAATTCCTAAATCTATTATCAGTGATGGGGGAAAACATTTTTGTAACAAAGTTTTTGGAACTATAATGAAGAAATATGGAATCATACATAAAGTTTCAACCCATTATTACCCTCAGACAATGGACAAGTTGAATTTGCAAATAGGGAGATAAAATAAATTTTGAAAAAAACAGTTAACCCAAATCGTAAAGATTGGTCTCTTAGACTTACCAATACACTTTGGGCATATAGAACTGCTTTCAAAACATCATTAGGCATGTCTCCTTATAGGATAGTTTATGGAAAATCTTGTCATTTACTTTTTGAATTTGAACATAAAGCTTATTGGGCAATCAAAATGTTTAACTTTAACATTGATGAAACTTCAAAATTGTGCAAATTGCAAATCAATAAACTTCAAGAACTGAAAAATGATACATATGAGAATTCTAAAATTTATAAAGCAAGAATCAAAGATTTTCATGATAATAAAATTTTAAGAAAAATATTTTAGGTTGGTCAAAAGGTTTTGTTTTATAATTCTCGATTGCATTTGTTTCTTGGAAAATTGAGATCAATGTGGAGTGGTACTTTTGTTGTAAAAAAAAGTATATTCTTATGGGGCGATTGACATTGAGGATCTTAGAAATGATAACATATTTAAAGTAAATGGGGAAAGAGTTAAACCATTTCTAGAAAATCAATTTTCACAAGAGGAAATTCTTTTTCTTTCTAACCCTTGTTATGATTAGTGTCGTATATACTCATTTGCTCTAATTTATTTCTTTTGAAAGTTTTTTTTTCTTTTATTTTTTTTCTTTTCCTGGTTAAGTGGCGGATAACTGTACTCCGTGACTATTAAAGTCGGACTTGTCAGTTTCCCAAATAACTGAAATATTTATACAAATTTTCTCTGCCTTTCTCATTCTCTTTTCTTGTTCTTTTCAAAATAGGTGACATTTTTCTAACTCTTAAGAAGTGATTTCCTTTTCTTCCTAAAAATGCAATTTTGAAAATTTATAAAATTAAGATTGAAAGATTAAGGATGCTTATGCACAAGGGCATCTGTCACAACCTCCCAATAATATATATAAATATATATATAAACAACATGTGCAACATAATTTGTGTACGTATGCATGTGTATAACCCTTTTTTTCTAATTAGTTCAACAAAACATTGATAAAAGTAAAGTGCTTTCATATCCTGTAACACTGTATATACATAAGTAGTTATTAAAATATTAACCAAGTCTATCAAAATCATCACAAACTCAAACTCTCTATCACAAAGGAGTTTCGAAAGTGATATACAGGATAAAGTCACTAATATAATACAATAATTGTAAAATCAAAAGTACAGCCCACAAAATAGTCCAACAGGTCGTCATCCAAGTACATTGATCTTTGAAAGCCTGTAGGAGCTCTACTGCCAACCAGTAAATCAGAGGTCTCAAGTCTCACCATGTTCACCTACAATGCATGAACTACATGAATTAACGCTCAATAAGTAAAAATCAAGCATGGCAAGAGTATAATATAAAATCTCATACAGCTCATCTCTAAGATATGATGCTATAAATGTGTCAAATTTGAGTACTCATAAATCAAAGAGTTTTTATTAAAAATTACTTCATTTATTGGGTCATTGGCCCACCTACTATGCATCGGATAGAACTCTAAACAATATCAATAATCACATGGTCATAAGTAAATTGGTTCAATCTAAGGGCCATCTCATAGGATCACCAGAGGTCCGCCCCCTATCTTCCCCTGTAATCTTCCAAAAGTCTTCCCACTGGCGGAGTCAATATGGGCATAGTCAAGTGGTCCACACTCTCATGACCACTAGAGGGACATCCCCTGTCAACCTCTATGATCCTCCGAGAAGTAACACTCCTGGCACCCTAAAATATCACATAAGCATGCCTCGCATACCTCGGTACACTAGTAGTGGCCAACCACAATATTTTCTTTCTAAAAATCATGTCTTAAATTGTAAAGTGCATACAAGAACCTCCACTATACTCATATGTCGTGCATGCACATGTAAATGCTCATGAATGGTATGTTCAATATGAAATGCAAGTCATCATGCTCTCAACATGTTTTAAGAATCATAAAAATCTTAAGGTACACATTATACTTGTCATCCTGTCAATTTAAATATTATTAACATATTAGGTATAAATGCTTCAAGACATACTATGTTCATTCATTATAGTTGCAAATGGATCTTTACTTACCTTTCACTTGATTGGTGGCTTAGTCTAGATTTGTTTATTATTTTTCTCCAATCTTACATGTTAAATATCCTGTAATATTACCTAATATCAAGCTCCATTCTCAATTTGGCAAGTTGAAAGCATAAAAAATTATACTAAGACGTTAAACACCAAGTTATATAGGTAACAATCATTCTTTCACAAACTAGAACTCGTCCCTCAAATACTTTAATTTCTCATCTTAGATACATGTAAATATCATATAATTGAAGTACTATAACTCTAATATCTTGTACCTAATTGTTACCACTCAATAGCAACATGTCTAGGTTGAAATATGTTAAGTTCTAAAATGGGACAGATTCACATTTTCATATTTTCTTCCTGTTCAATTTAGTTGCATGATAACTTTGACATCCCTAAGCATATTCAATCAGTCCCAAATTTTTATCACACTTATATAACATGTATATAAATGTAATAGTATTTTATAATTTCCTAAAATCACTGATTTACCTCACCAAAACCAGCCTACTTATCACAACACAAAAACTGTAAGTTCTATCATGACATTTTTTAGTGTCTCTTTAAATATCAAATCATATTTCAATTTATAACCTATCCAAACTTACATACATCACATAAAATCATATATAAACATATATATGGTGAAATATATAGGTTTTAATCAAATTATTACACATATATAAAGCTTTAAAAACAAAAACCAACAAGTATATAGTTTCTGTTCCTAGTAATTTCTATTGCAATTTTGTAACTAAAAATCCCTCTTTTGTGGATTATAAGACCATAAATAACATCCTAACATGATTATAAACCATAATATAAGCTTTAAAAATCATAAACCCTCAGACAATTCAAGAACTTAAATCAAAAACATGAGTTAAGCTCACCTATACACAAATTTTAGCTTCTACTTGCTCCTCCTTACTTCCTTGTGCTTCCTTCACTTTTTTTCTTTACTTCAAATCACTTCAGAGCAACTTATAAACATTAATATGGAGGTTTGGAGGTGAAATAGCTCAGAAAATGGTTTTTTGGTCGTGGTTCAAGGATAGAAATGAAGAAAGGTTAAGGTGGTAGCTTAAGTTGGCAAAGCTTAAGGTGGCAAAGGTTGAGGTGTCAAGTGGTGGTTCAAATTTGATATTAATCACACCTTATACAGATATAATATAGTGTTTCTAAATTTTTATTTATTTATTTACAACCTATTTTAATTTCCATACGATCGGATAATAAAGTTTTGCCCTAATTTCTTAACCGTTCATTCGGTCTCTAAACCGATTGA
The DNA here is from genome assembly GCA_019321725.1 of Paulownia fortunei. Lineage (NCBI taxonomy): Eukaryota > Viridiplantae > Streptophyta > Magnoliopsida > Lamiales > Paulowniaceae > Paulownia > Paulownia fortunei. The sequence continues at coordinate 10,227,368 of CM033115.1, read as the reverse complement.
CACCCGATTAAATGATTTTCTAGTTTGCATTTCTAAAATCCTATGCATATATGGAACATATAATATAACACTTAAATCACATTATATCATGTCCAATATCTCAAGTATGTTAATTCATAGATATATACTTTTAAAACACCTCGATCTAATTGAATTGAATCATATAAGCTTATTAATAACACCTTTTAACACTTCCAAAATTATAATGAATATCCAATATATTAACCAATCTATTCTTTTTCTTATCTAAATATAGCATTACTTAATTAGGTTATAGGATCTCAACCACTAACATCAAGTGATAGCATTAGAGGTATAATGATTAAGAGTGCTATAAAATATCCGATGTAGATGTTAATGCAAATTAGCATATAAGTAGCATGTAGTGCATGAATGATATTAGTCAAGTGAGTAGTGTGAGGCTTGGGTATTACATGTTCCCCTCCTTATTAAAATTTCATCCTCGAAATTTACTTAACGAAAGAGTTCTAAATTACTTAACTTTCATATCATCTTTCCTTTCCCAAGTAGCTTCTTCTATTGATTGATTTCTCCTTAATACTTAATGGGATCATTTTATTTTTGAGTTGTTTTACTTCTCGTAGAAGAATCTCTACAGGTCTTTCTTCATAACTCAAATATTCTTTCAGCTCTATAGGTTCATTCTTCAGAATATGAGATGGATTTGCAATATATTTCCTCAACATGGATACATGAAATATATTGTGCACTTGAGACATTGATCTAGGTAGGTCGAGTTTATAAGCAACATACCCAATTCGTTCAATAATATGAAATGGACCAATATATCTAAGACTTAGCTTTTCTTTCTTTCCAAACCGCATAATCCCTTTCATTGGAGAAACCTTCAGAAGTACTTGATCTCCTACTGTAAATTGTAACATTCTTCTTTTTTGATCAGCATAATTTTTCTGTCGGCTCTGGGTAGTCTGCATTCATTGACGAATTTATGTCACAGCTTCTGTCATTTCTCGAATTCTATTTAGGCCCAAAGGCTTCTTTTCACCAACTTCATCCTAATGAACTAGAGATATACATTTTCTATCATATAATGCTTCATAGGGGGGCATTCCAATAGTGGACTGATAGTTGTTATTATAAGAGAATTCCACTAAAGGTAAAAATTTATTCCATTGACCATGAAAATCTAATACACAAGCTCTAAGCATATCTTCCAATGTTTATATTGTTCGCTCTGATTGTCCATCAGTCTGAAGATGATATGCAATACTAAAAGATAATTGTGTTCCCAAAGTCTTGTGTAAACTCTTCCAGAATATAGACAAAAACCTTGAATCTCTATTAGAAATATTAGATAGTGGTACCCCATGAAGTTTGACCACTTCTTGTATATATATCTGTGCATAACGGTCCATAGAATAGGTGGAAGATATTGGAAGAAAGTGAGTTAGTTAGCCTGTCAACAATAACCCAAATAGCATCATGACCTTTAACTATTTAGGTAATCTCAATACAAAATCCATAGTAATTATTTCCCATTGCCATTCTAGAATAAATAAAGGTTGCAAGATTCCTACTAGTCTTTGATGTTCTGCCTTTATTTGTTGACATGTCAAACATTGTTCTACAAATTGAGCAACATCTCTTTTTATACCTGGCCACCAGTAATGCGTTATCAATTCTCTATACATTTTAGTAGCTCTTGGATACACTGAATATGGAGTTGAATGTACCTCTGTCAAAATATCCTCCCAAATGTTGTCCACATTAGGCACATATAACCTTTTTCGGAATCGCAAGATACCATTCTCTGACATATGAAAATCAAAAAATATTTCTGAAGCAATATCTTTCATCATTTTAGTAACATATTCATCAACTTGTTGTCCCTATTGAATTCTATCAATAATGTCGGTTGGAGTGTCAAAGCTGAAAATTTGGCCTCCACTAATCCCTGTTGCATAATCTCTACATTCATTTTCTGTAGTTCAATTAACTCTGGTTTCTGAGTCAAAGCTAAAGTTGAGGTATTTTGTGTTAATTTCCTGCTCAATGCATCAGTCACAATATTAGCCTTACCAAGATGATAGCTGATAACACAATCATAATCTTTCACTAACTCCAACCATCTTCGATGTTGCATATTTAACTCTTTTTAGGTGAAGAAATATTTTAAGCTCTTGTGATCAGTATATATCTCACATCGTTCACCATACAAATAATGTCTCCATATCTTAAGTGCAAACACCACCGCAGCAAGCTCTAAATCATGCGTGGGATAATTTTTTTCATACTCTTTAAGCTGTCTGGATGCATATGCAACTACTTTACCATTTTACATCAATACACATCCCAACCCATTTTATGAAGCATCACCATAAACACAAAGCCTCCAGTACCTGATGGAATAGAAAGAATATCAAATGAAGTTAACCTCTTCTTCAATTCCTGAAAACCTTTCTCATAAGCATCCGTCCATTTAAATATCATACATTTTCTGGTTAATTGTGTCAAAGGAGAATCTATCTTGGAGAATCCTTCCACAAATCTACGAGAATATCCAACTAAACCTAGAAAACTTCATATTTCTAAAGGATTAGTAGGTTGTGACCAACTATTAATAACTTCTACTTTAATTGGATCTACAGATATTCCTGCTCCTGATATTACATGTCCCAGAAATACCACTCGATCAATCCAAAAGTCACATTTCTTAAATTTAGCATAAAGTTGTTTCTCTTTCAAAACCTCTAAAATCATTCTTAGATATTCACCATGCTCTTTTTTTGTACTAGAGTAAATCAAGATATCATCAATAAACACAATAACAAATCTATCAAGAAAATTTTTAAATACCCAGTTCATCAAATCCATAAAAGATATTGGAGCATTTGTCAACCGAAATGGCATCACCAAAAATTCATAATGTCCATATCTCGTGTTAAATGTTGTCTTGGTGACATCATCCTTTTTTATTTTCAGTTGATGGTACCCAAATCGCAGATCAATTTTTGAAAATATAGAGCTGATCAAATAAGTTTTTTATTCTACGCAGAGGATACTTATTCTTGATTGTAACTTTATTTAAATCTCGATAGTCTATAATAGAACTTGTGCATTCAGTATGGAACTTTAGATATTGGATATGTTCCTGGATTTAGTATAATGACAAACTCTATCTCATGGTCTAGTGGTAATCCAGGAAGATCATTAGGAAATACTTTTGGAGATTCCCGAATAACTGGCACTTCACTAAGGATAGGATGGTGTTGTTCTTCAATGCTCATAACACTCGCCAAATATCCTTCACAACTACTATCTAATAATCTTTGTGCTTTTAATGCTAATATAATTGGGAATTTGAAAATTTTTTGGATTCCAATAAATGTGAACAGTTCCTCGCCAGGAGGTTGAAACATTATTGTCTTTCTCAGATAATCTATTGTAGCACGATACTTTAACAACCAATCCATACACAAAATCATATCATAGTCATTCATGGTTAATACAATTAAATCAGCATAGAGTTCTCTATTTTCAATGGGAATAGCACAATCTCTTAAAACATGGTTAGTTTGTTTTGAATCTCCAGAATGGATTATCACATTGTAACTGACCTCAACAGTATCAGGTACTCTACCCAACCTCTTCACATACTCAGTGAATATAAATGAGTGTGTAGCTCCAGAATCAAACAATACAAATGCTGGAGTACCAAAGATAGAGAATTTACTTGTTACCATTAATGGGTTCGCCTCAGCATCTAATCTAGTGATGGTAAAGACTCTAACTGGCACTTTTCTTTGTTCTATTGGATTTGGATTTACCTGGACATACTCTGGCAATATGTCTAACCTTCCCACATAGAAAGTAGGTTCTAGTCTCCATCGGGCAGACTCCACTATGGTGACCACCATATTTAGGACAAGCAGGTTGCGACATCGGTGCTTTGCCTTGATCAATCTTTGTACACTTACTCTGATCCCACTATTATTGCCCTTGTCTAGGTTGGAATTTAGATTTTTGATTCTGTATTTGAAATGGTCCCTTCTTTTCATTTCCAACCCATTGTTGCCCTTGTCCTTACTTAAATTGATGTTGAATCTCCTAAGCACAAGAAATTCTAAGTTCAGCTTGTTCTGCCACTAAAGCTCTCTTAGCAACTTATGAGTATGTCACTCCTTGGATTTCTGCCATATTCACATCTCTATATAGCTCTGGTCTCAAGCCTTCAAGGAATCTTTCAACTTTCAATGCATCAGTGTTGACCATATATGTGGCAAATCTGGATAGCTGTTTAAACTTACGAATGTATTCTCCAACTATCGTAGTTCCTTATCGTAGCTGTATAAATTCATTCATCTTCATTACATGAACTGGAGCTGTAAAGCATTTATTTCGAAGCAAATCTTTGAATCTATCCCAAGTCATGACAATGGTGTCTTCGATGCTCCTCATTGTATCCCACCAATATCCAGCACTGCCTCAAAGCATAAAGGATGCACACATCACTTTCTTTTCTTCCGAAACTCTACTATAGTGAAACATATTTTCAAGAGTTCCAACCAATCTTCAGCAGCTATAAGATCTAGTGCATCCTCAAACACCGGTGGGTTCAATTTTCTAAATCTTTCCCTAACTATCTCCACCTGTTCTACTTGGCATTGTGGTTGAACCATTTCAAACCTTGGTTGTCCACCCATATCCCTCTGCTGGATAAGTTGTTGAATTTGTTCTGATTGTTATTTAACAAGTTCTGTAAGTCAATTAATAATAATATCACAATCATTATTCGGAATAGGTATCTGCTCACCTAGGGTTCTGGCTCCACTACTACTTTCACCCCTTATTCTCACGATGACTACAATATCATTTTATTTATAACAAATGGCCAATACAATTCATGAAATATATAATGCATTATAATATAAAATAAAACTTACTGGCATGGCTATGCTCCACAAGTTCTAAGATCATGTACATGGACAGTCTACAAAATCAAGACCTGGGCTCTGATACCACTCGTTGTCACAACCTCCCACCAATATGTATAAATATATATATATATATAAACAACCTATGCAACATAATTTGTGCACGTGTGCATGTGTATAACCTTTTTTTTTCTAATTAGTTCAACAAAATATTGATAAAAGTAAAGTGTTTTCATATCCTCTAACACTGTATATATATAGGTAGTTATTAAAACATTAACCAGTCTATCAAAATCATCACAAACTAAACTCTCTATCACAAAGGAGTTTTGAAAGTGATATACAAGATAAAATCACTAATACAATACAATAATTGTAAAATCAAAGCACAGCCCATAAAATAGCCCAACAGGTCATCATCCAAGTACATTGATCTTTGAAAGTCTGTAAGAGCTCCACTGCCAGCCAGTAAACCAGAGGTCTCAAGTCTCACCATGTTCACCTACAATACATGAACTACATGAGCTAATGCTTAATAAGTAAAAATCATGCATGGCAAGAGTATGATATAAAACCTTAAGCAACTAATCTCTAAGATATGATGCTATAAATATGTCAAATTTGAGTACTCATAAATCAAAGAGTTTTAATTAAAAATCACTTCATTCTTGGGTCACCTACTATGCATCGGATAGACCTCTAAATAATATTAATAATCATATTGCCATAAACAAATTGGCTTAGTCCAATGACCATCTCCTAGGATCACCAGAGGTCCACCCTCTATCTTCTCTGTTATCCTTCAGAAGTCTTCCTATTGGCGGAGTCAATAAGGGTACAGTCAAGTGGTCCACCCTCTCGTGACCACCAGAGGCACACCCCCTATCAACCCCTATGATCCTTTAAGAAGTTACACTCCCGGCGCCCCAAAATATCATATAAGCATGCCTTGCATGCCTCAGTACACTAGTAGTGGCCAACCACAAAATTTTATTTTTGAAAATCATGTCTCGAATTGTAAAGTGCATGCAAGAACCTCCACTATACTCATATGTCGTGCATGCACATGTAAATGCTCATAAATGGTATGTTCAATATGAAATGTCAGTCATCTTGCTCTCAACATATTTCAAGAATCATATAACTCTTAAGGTACACACTATACTTGTCATCCAGTTAATTTAAATATCATCAATTTGGCAAGTTGAAAGCATAAAATATCATATTAAAACCTTAAACACCAAGCTATCTAGGTAACAATCATGCTTTCACAAACTAGAACCCAATCTAATCCCTCAAATACCTTAATTTATCATCTTAAATATATGTAAACATTATATAATTAAAGTACTATAACTCTAATATCATGTACCTAATTATTACCACTCAATAGCAATATTTCTAGGTTGAAATATGCTAAGTTATAAAATGGAACAGATTTACATTTTCATATTTTCTTGTTATTCAATTTAGTTGCATGATAACTTTGACATTCCTAAGCATATCCAATCACTCCCAATTTTTTACCACACTTATATAACATGTATATCAATGTAATAATACTTTATAATTGCCTAAAATCACTAATTTACCTCACCAAAACCAGCCTACTTATCCCAACACAAAAATTGTAAGTTCTATCATGACAGTTTTGAGTGTCTCTTTAAATATCAAATCATATTTCAATATATAACCTCTCCAAACTTACATACATCACCTAAAATCATATATAAACACATATATGTTGAAATATACAGGTTTTAATCAAATTATTACACATATATAAAGCTTTAAAAATAAAAACCAACAAGTATACAGTTTTTGTCCCTAGTGGTTCCTATTACAATTTTGTAACTAAAAATCATTTTTTTGTGGATTATAAGACCATAAATAACATCCTAACATGATTATAAACCATAATATAATCTTTAAAAATCATAAACCCTCAGACAATTCAAGAACTTAAATCAAAAACATGAGTTAAGCTCACCTATGCACATATTTTAGCTTCTACTTGCTCTTCCTTACTTCCCTTCGCTTCCTTTACTTTTTTATTTACTTGAAATCAATTTAGAGAAACTTCTAAACTTTAATATGGAGGTTTGGGAGGTGAAATATCTTAGAAAATGGTTTTTGGTCGTGGTTCAAGGATAGAAATGAAGAAAGGTTGAGGTGATAGCTTAAGTTGGTAAAGCTTGAGGTGGCAAAGGTTGAGTTGTCAAGTGGTGGTTCAAATCTAATATTGATCATACCTTATACAGCTCTAATCTAGTGTTTCTAAATATTTATTTATCTATTTACAACCTATTATAATTATCATACGATCGGATAATAAATTTTTACCCTAATTTCTTAACCGTTCATTCGGTCTCTAAACCGATTGACACTCGATTCTTAAATGATTGTCTAGTTAGTATTTCTAAAATCCTATGTACATATGGACCTTGTAATATGACACTTAAATCACATTATATCATGTCCAATATCCCAAGTATGTTAATTCATAGATGTATACTTTTAAAACACCTCAATCTAATTGAATCGAATCATATAAGCTTACTAGTAACACCTTTAACACTTCCAAAATTATAATGAATATCCAATATATTGACCAATCTATTCTTTTTCTTATCTAAATATAGAATTAATTAATTAGGTTATAGGATCTCAACTACTAATATCAAGTGATAGCATTAGAGGTATAATGATTAAGAATGGTATAAAAGATGCGATGTAGATGTCAATGCAAATTAGCATATAAGTAGCATGTAGTGCATGAATTATATTAACCAAGTGAGTAGTGTGAAACTTGGGTATTACAGCATCCCAGAGGACATACAATAATTAATTGAAGCAAAGATAAGAGCATGTGAGTTTTCACATGAGTTTTTAGATTTGCTTAGTAGATATATGCCTGATTTTGGTAAAAGCACATATTCAAAAAAAATCAAAGGAAGAAAAAAAATAAAAATTTGTCACAATTGTGCTAGATAGACTTTCAACACAAAGTATCGTTCTTTAGGAATGGTCTCTAAAAATTGAGATGATAAACTTAAATTCATTATGGATAGACTGAGTAAGGAGTCTTTAGATCACATTATATTGACTGTTGAGATGCATTCATATGGATTGGTATAACGTATAATTCTTGATTTATGGGATCATTTTTTAAATGAATATGAGCTTTATAAACTTGTAAATCTGACATTAAAAGACCCTATTTGCCAGTTTATAAGGAAACTGGATAGAAAGTATATCCTCAACCCATAGAGGGCGTTTAAGCCGTTACTAGACGTAAAACCAGAGGAAGATATGAGCTACAATCACAATTATATGTACATTCACGTGTAAGTAAGTAATTTTTAAATTGTGTGTGTATCCTTATTTTCAAGCTTTTTGACAAAAAAAATAGACATGCAATAAATGCATTCCCTATTCACACCTCAATAAATATCACCGTACTCACTCTATTTTTGAACAACTTATTTTCAAAAAGAAAAAAAAATAGAAGTTTCTTCAACTCGCAAATTCAATTGCTTTTATGTTTTTTGTGGATCCAATCTTGGAAAAAATGGTGAGTTTATAGGGGCAGCCAATAACCTTAGTAGACTTTAGCATAAAGAAAAATTCATTTATTGTATAGGGGAGACAGTTTGGGGTTAATGGGAAGTGTTGCTATTTCTGCTTATGTAGGAGGTATCAAAGTTTTGGGAGTTATCCTAAAATCTTTGATAGTACAGAATATTACAAATCTTTGATAGTACAGAATATTACAAGTATGATAATTGGAGATGAGCTAAAAGTATTATATATTCAGGATAGAATGCCTAACAAGTTAAATAATATGGATGCATTCATTATTCTACCTAGCGGTTTTGGTACATTGGAGGAATTATTCCAAATTGTCTCTTGGGCACAACTCAACATTCACCAAAAACTTATAGGTACTCTTAATGTTAATGGCTTTTATGATGGTTTTCTATCTTTTGTAGATCATACTTTGAATAAATATTTTATTTCACCATCTGTGAGAAAAATCCTCATTTCTGCTCCAACACCTGACCAGCTGATTGATCAACTTCTAGCATATGTGCCAGAACCTGATCCAGCCTTGGCCAATGTGGATTGATCCAATAGGAACAACGCAAATTGCATTTGACTCTCAGTCTGTAATACTTATTGCTAATGGTTTTATCTAATAGTATGTATTTTTTTTTTCACCTTTATTTTTCTACCCACACTTCAGGTGATAACTTTCAAACTCTATTTTCCTATCTATTTTTAACATTGGGGACAATGCTCGGTTAGGTTGGGGAAAGGATAGTTGATATCATGACTTGTGTGTTCAATGTGTGTTTTTCTAGTATTTGAAAAAAAAATCAAGCGAGTTTTCTGATGGGTCCGTAAAATCATGAAAAATGATGGCGGAGTAAAGGGTAATTGTAACACTCTTGAGACGCATCTCTATTTTTTGCATAACATGGCAAGTTTGTGAAGTTTTTAACAAATATTTGTGAATTACTAATTATCTTTATTTTTTTTGAGTCGTAGAGGTTCTTCCAACTTCAATGACTAAAATTAAGCATGAATAATGTGGTTTCATTGATGATGGGTGTTGTTTTGGACTTTGATGTTATTATTTGGTTAATATATTTTTGCGATAATTATACTCAAAAAATTTTTGCACAAATAGTTATGTTATTCAGTGTGAAGACAATCATGTCAAAATAGAAAGTTCTTATGCCATTGCTCTAATCATCACTTAGATCTTCAACATGTAGGGGTTAAGTATTAGAACTTTTACTTTTGGTATGTCGAGGTGAACGACTGATAATGCACCACTAGAAAAATGATAAAAGCATTAGGCTTTGCCAAATTAGCTTGTTCCCCATATGATGTTTTAAGAGAACATCCCCCTAATGAACCACTTTGAGCCTTTCAATAAATAAATATTTTTTTTGTAACCATATCTTTTTATCTAGCCTAAATACATTATTATCCAACCTTTGTTCTAAAAATGATTGGAGTTTAAGAGACATTCCATTAACAGCATAAACTTACAAAAGAAATTCAGGTTGGAATAGAAGATAAGTGTGGGGAGTTTCACTTCAAAAAAAAAGGAAAGAAAAACAATAATAAAAAATAGAAAGAAAAAAAAATTGTAAAGCACTACGAGTTACAACTAAAAATGAGATGTTGCAAGATAAATAAGAAAGGTCCAATTCAATAACAATAGACCCCAGTGTTGAAATTTGTGGAGTTGAAAATTCTTTATCGATAAACTCTATGTCTCTAATTCCATGAAGTTTTTAGAACCATTGTTGCATCTTATCCTTTTACTTCTTAGCTACATCACTACCCTTTAGCCCCATTACAACCTTTGTTGAATACCTTTTGATTTCGTGTGGTGCCTTTAGTGTAGTAGAAATTTGCACCAAATGAAAAGCCTATGATGTTTAACTTTTCTATTAGAGATTGGGTTATGGTTTTTGTAAGGTTTTATAAGAAATCACTTATTTGAAGTATGCATAATTTCGTCATTATTAACATTAACTATCCACACACACACTTGAGTATGCTTATTGTGGAAATATGTTGACTTTTGAATTACTAAGAGTTAAACTCAACATTTGTATGATTTTATTTTCATATTACTTTGTTGCTTCATGAGAATAAAAGTTGGAAGATACTTATTATAGATATTTGTGGGTATCACTGCTGGAAACCTTCACGAGACTATAACTCGTCCTCTATGGGCCACCTAGGGGTTTAAAGACTTGTTGCATATACTAAATGCAATCATGATTTCCAATGAAAGTGGATTAGTTTAGGTTTGTTTTAGGTTTGCTCAAGGACAAGCAATGGTTAAGTGTAGGAGAATTTGATTAGTGCATATTTTGACATATTTTTGTATCAAATTATTTATATTTTTCTTGCTTTATTCTTGTTAATAGTATTATTTTATTAATGTTTTATGTTACGGAATTAATGAAAGCATGTTTCCAAATTTGTGTAGTTTTTGTATTTTGACCATAACTTCATGATCAAAAGCCCTATGAATCTGAAGCTTGTTTTATTTGAAAGTACAAATTTTATGTTGGAAGTTCAGCCCCATTTAGTCTTGATTATGGTAGAAAATTCATTCAAGTGGTTGCACAAAATGGATCACCAAAATTTGGATCAGAGTTTGGCCCAATATCATATCTCTTAAGTCTAAATTTATTTTGGATTGAAATTTGGATATGTTATACAGAAGAGTAAATAAATAAGTTTGCTAAAGACAATATGGTAAGAAAATATGTCAAAATGATAAAAACATAGGCTGCAAGTTGCTGCTACTGTTAAAAGATGGCTCTTGAACATGATTCGGTAATTTGATCATATATCCTTCATCCAACCATCAAATTTGACAAATGATATATGAAAATATATCCATATCAAAAGATCAACAATTTTAGTTCTTTGTGCATCTTCAAAATCTGGTTGTATCTGACCGCAAAATATAATTCAATTCGGTAGGTGAGGACTTTGCATAATAACTTACCAACTTTTGGCACCTGGCATACTACTTGATTAACCCCTCCATTATTTGTTTGGCCTCTAGCTTACTCCAAGTACTATAAATAGGAGATGTATTAAGCTTGTAAGAGAGGGGGGTAAAGGGTTTCTTTAGGCTAAGTTTTCTAGTTTGTATGTTTTCTAAAAATGTAAGTTTTCTAGTAGTAATAGAAATGTATTCTCAAGTTTCTCTTATATTTTTTGTAACACCTCTTAACCTAACTGCAGAACCTAAACAAGCTGATACATATAAATCAAGAAATGTTAATTTTTCATCAATATTAGAGTTATGGTTTTAATAAAAGTTTTCATTTTTAGCTATAAGAGAAAGAACTTGAATCGTTTAAAACACACCATATACATATATCAAAACTAAGTACATCTATTTACAAAACCATAACAGAGCGGCTTATTTAAAAACAAAACAGAGTTTTCAAAATAAAATACAAAATAGTTCGAAGCATGGCATATGAACAAATCTGTCTGGTCACTCTAGAGACTCAGTCAACCTCTAAACCTGTACATTTCCACCTGCATCACATAAATCTAATGAACTAAAGCCTCAATAAGGTGAAACTAATGCAATAACGAATAACATATATACACATCTCATAAATCATTAAATACATTATTCTATTTAACAACTTTCATTCATAAATCATTCTTTAGGGCCCTTAAAGTATGATACCTAACTAATAGCGATAGACCGTGATTTCTGAAACCTGTTCATAATGATTGACCAATAAGAGAACTAATACGGGGTTTTCATACTTGCTCTTTCAACCTCAGGTATTAGTCGTATTCTATCTCATTCATTGTGGCTTTTCTATATCGATTTTTCAACCTTAAGTATTTGCCACTATTTGTTAGGTCTGCCGGTCCCTCCCGCATTCCTTGCCTACTCGACCATCAATCAAGTACCATACTTCTTTTTCAAAAACCTCATTATATCCTTAATAGTATCATAAATCATAAATGCATCAAACATTACATCATCATATAATTCTTGTGATACAGTAAATGAAAGCTTCAACTTACCTCAAGTCCACTTTGTGGCAAATGAAAAGACCAATCTCTTTGGAAGATATGATGTGTTAAAGGCTTAAGATAATCAAATCATGTACCATTTAATATCATTTTTTTTAAATTATTTAGTCTATTCTAGTTAAAGTTCATATACACTTTTCAATTTCATATCAATTACATAATCTTAAAAACAATGCGTACTCCATATTTTACTACTAATTCAAGACATTAAACATTAGGGCAGCCATTAAATAACTAATAATTCAAACATAATTATTAGAGCAGCCCCTAAAATATGCACACAATCCAAATTAACATGACGTAAATTCGATTCTAACTTAAATTGATTGTACCCTTCAATTAAGCAAACTAATTGCTATTGTTTTCAATCATTCAAAGGAACTTCCAAACACAATATAAGCATTACAACATTAATAGAAATAAGTAAATTAAGCATATTTCACAAAACTATCAATTTTGCTAAAAACTAGCTTAACTAGTTTGGTTTTGGCTTCAAGTGTAACTTACTTAAGTTTTCAATCATACAAAAACATACTAAAACATGTAACCATCCAAGATACTACAAATTCATCATGAGAAACATTGAAAAAGAATATACCTTGATTAAGTTAGAATTAAGCTTCAAAATCAACAATTTTCAAGCTTAAAAATGGTGGAACTTGTTCTAGTTTATGTTCTATGAATTCCTATGGATTGAATTCAATTTTTATGAGTATAAGAGTGTAGAAATTTGGGAGAAACTTAGGAGAATAAGGGCTGGTCGTTTTTTAGGTGCTTACACAAGAAATATGTATGAAAATGATTTCTTTGACCTTTCAAAGATAGGTAAGTAGAGGGTGATGATTGGTTGCATCATGCTTGGTATCTTCTCATGCCAAAAGCCACGTTCATGAGCTAAGGAGATGACAAAAATTAATGATTTGGTGTTATAATCAAGTGCAATACGGTTTAAAATGATTTCATGCAACCTAGTCAACCAACCAATCAAATTGCACAATTTTGCATACTTTCAGTTCTTAGCCAAATGTAACATATTTAAAGCAAATATTTAGGCAAATAATCACTTTAGAATATAACAAGTATGGAGCAATACGAATAATTCATTTCATGGCCATCAACACATCAATCTTCCTTAACCGAATACCGATCTTTACACTGCAAAAAGGCACTTAAGGAATATGTTAAATCAATAAATAAAAGTTTGATCTCATATTTCATGTATTAATGCATGTTAAAGCATAACTAGAGCATATAATAATAATTATTCAAGTTCATGCAATCATGTTATTTGTATGCCATAATTCAATAATACACATTAATTGGATGCATATTCACGCAAAATGCTTATTATTGGCTATGTAGGAGATAAGTGGGCATTACAATCCTTCATTCCTTATAAAAATTTCATCCTCAAAATTTGACGTACAAAATAATTCTGGATACTTGCTTTGCATTTCTTCTTCTCTTTCCCACGTGGCCTCTTCTATAGAATGATTCCTCCATAATACTTTAACAAGTTGAATCTTTTTCATTCTCAACTCTTTTTCCTTCTGATCTAAAATTTGCACTGGTTTCTCTTCATAAGCTAAATCAGGAGTCAATTCCAACGATTCATAACTCAACACATGAGAATGATTTGAATTGTACTTTCTCAACATAGACACATGGAAAACATTGTGAACACTAGATAATGATGGAGGTAAGGCCACTTTATAAGTTTTATCACCAACTCTTTTGAGAATCTCGAATGGGCCGACATACCTTGGACTGAGTTTTTCTTTCTTTCCAAATCTCATAACACCTTTCATGGAAGCTACTTTTAAGAACACATGATTCCCAATGGCAAACTCCAGATCTTTTCTTCATTTATCTGCATAAATTTTCTATCTACTCTGCGTAATCTTTATTCTCTCTCGTATCTTCTCCACTACCTTAGTGGTATGTTGAACTATTTCTGGACCAAGTAGGCTTTGTTCTCCAAATTCATCTCAATAAACTAGAGATCTACATTTTCTTCCATATAATGCTTCATAAGGCGCCATTTTAATTGTTGATTGGTAGCTATTATTATAAGTAAACTCCACTAATGGAAGCTTTGCATCCCAACTCCCTTGAAAATCTAGCACACAAGCTCTTAACATATCCTCTAATATCTAAATAACCCTCTCTAATTACCCATCACTTTATGGATGAAATGTTGTACTGAATGCAAGTTTCGTTCCCATGGCACTGTGTAAGCCCTTCCAAAATATAGATGTAAACTTAAGATCTCTGTCAGACACTATTAAAATTGGCACCCCATGTAACCTGACTATCTCTTTAATGTATTGTTAAGTATACTGGTCCATATTATATGTGGATTTCACTGGAAGAAAATGGGATGATTTAGTTAATCTATCAACAATCACCCATATGGAATTATACCCATTTTGTGTTCTAGGTAATCCAAGCACAAAGTCCATTGTAATGTGCTCCCATTTCCACTCTGGAATCAATAAAGGCTTCAACAACCCTGATGGTCTTTGATGTTCAATCTTAACTTGTTGACAAGTTAAACATTCAGCCACAAATTTTGCTATATCTTTCTTCATCTTAGGCCATCAATAATGTTGTTGTAAGTCCTTATACATTTTTGTGCTACCTGGGTGTATTGAGTAAGAGTAGTATGAGCTTCTTCTAAAATATCTCCTTTCATGGCTTTGTCAAACGACACACATAGTCTCCCTTTATATTGAATAATCCCATCATCAGTAATAGAGAAGTTTGGCCTCTTTCCAGCCTCAATCATTCTTATCAATCTACACAAATGCATATCCACCTTTTGACCTTTTCTGATTCTATCTTGAAGTGCAGGTCTCAACACTAAGGCTGACAATGAATACTTTTTCCCTTTAGGTACAATTTCAAGCTCTAATCTCTGCAAATCCAGTAATATTAAATTTTGTATAACAAAAAGAAAAGAGGTGGATTTTCTGCTCAATGCATCTTCAACCATATTCGCTTTACCAAGATGATAGTTGATCATACAATCATAATCCTTCACAAGTTCCAACCATCTTCTTTGTCTCATATGCAGCTCTTTTGAGTAAAGAATTACTTCAAACTCTTATGATCTGTGTATATCTCACACTTCTCACCATACAAATAATGTCTCCAAATTTTCAAGGCAAAAACCACAGCAACAAGTTCCAAATCATGGGTTGGATAATTCTTTTCATATTCCTTCAATTACCTTGAAGCATAGGCAATAACCTTCCCATTTTGCATCAAAACAGCACCCAAACCATTTTTTGAAGTGTTATTATACACCACTAATCCACCAATTCCAGTTGGAATGGTAAGAATAGGAGCTGTAGTTAATTTATATTTTAGTTCTTGAAAACTTCTTTCATAAGTATCGGTCCACAAGAACTTCATATTCTTTCTTGTCAACATTGTCATTAGAGTTGCTATCTTTGAAAACCCCTGAACAAATCATCGATAGAACTCTGTTAATCCTAAGAAACTCCTTACTTCTAATACATTTATTGGTGTTGGCCACTTAATAACAGCTTCTACCCTGCCCGGATTAACAGAAATACCATCATTGGATACTACATGACCTAAAATACCACTTATTCAAGCCAAAACTCACACTTCTTAAATTTAGCATACAACTGTTTTTCCTTAAGAACTTGCAGCACAATCTTTAAATGTTCTTTGTGCTCTTCTTTATTCCATGAATAAATTAGGATATCATCAATAAACACAATCACAAATTTATCAAGATATTGCTTGAACACCCTATTCATTAGATCCATAAAAGCTACAGGGGTATTGGTTAAACCGAAAGGCATCACTAGAAATTTATAATGTCCATACCTTGTTCAGAATGCAGTCTTTGGTATGTCTTCTTTCTTGATCTTCAATTGATAATACTCAGAGCGCAAATCAATCTTAGAAAATACAGATGCTCCCTGCAATTGATCAAATAAATCATCTATTCTTGGGACTGGATACTTATTCTTGACTGTTACTTTATTCAACTCTCTGTAATCAATACATAATCGTAATGTACCATCCTTCTTTTTTACGAACAACATAGGTGCTCCCCAAGAAGAATAACTAGGGCGAATAAAACCCTTATCAAGCAATTCTTGTAATTGAACTTTTAACTCTTTAAATTCTATTGGTGCCATTCGGTATGATGTTTTAGAAATAGGAGTAGTTCCTGGCATAACATCAATCACAAATTCGATCTCTCAATTTGGTGGTAGTCCTGATAAATCATCTGAAAATACCTCAAGAAATTCTTGAACCACATCCACATTTTCTGACTTTAATTGTGCTTCAACTGAGGTGTCCAGAACACTTGCCAAATATCTAACACAACCTTTATTCAACATCTTTTGAGCTTTCAAAGTAGATATAATTGGTAAGAACCATGAGAATAAGGTACCACTAAACACAAACCGTTCTTCTCCAAGTGGCTGAAAAATCATAATTTTCTTGTTACAATCAATTGTTGCATGATATTTGGTAAGCCAATCCATGCCCAGGATAACCTCAAAATTTGGCATCGATAAAACAACGAGATGTGCATAGAGAGTCCTATCAATAATCTGAATAGAACAAGTAGTTAACATTTAGTTGGAATCCATTTCTTCCCCAGATGGAACAGTCACACTATACCTTACTTTTAATAAATCTGGTATAATGCTCAATTTTATCACAAATGCACGTGATGCAAATGAATGTGTAGATCCAGAATCTATCAATGCAGTTGCAGGTATCCCATAAATTAAAATAGTACATGTTACTACGGAAGCATCTGCATCGACATGTTCTTATGTCATTGCATACACTCTTCCCTAAATTTCCCCTATACTGTTGGGCAATCCTTTACTATATGTCCAAGCTTTTTACACTTAAAGCAACGATTAGTACCACTATAGCATTCCCCAAAATGATTCTTCCCATACCTAGCACATTTAGGCATTTCAAACTATAGTAGAAGTATGTCCAACTCTAGGACGTTTTTCATTCCCTTGGTTTGATTTTTGCTCTCCTTTTTTCCACTGGTTTAGATTTATTGGAGTGAATACTTGCTTCTTTTATTGATGGAATTTCTCAATCTCTTTCTCATCTAAATCCGCCATCAAAACCTTGTCCACCAGTTCTCTAAACTCTGTTACTTAAGACATTCTCACATCTCTTCTAATTTCAAGATTAAGACCCCTCAAGAAATGATCCATCTTCTCATTGTTGTCTCTGGCCATGTATGGTACATACTTACAAGCCTGTTCAAATTTTCTCACACAATCACATACAGACATCCCTCCTTGTTTTAACTCCAAGAATTCTTTTACCTTGAGCGATCTAGCATCTCTCGTGAAATACTTATCATAAAAGATTATTTTAAACCTCTCCCAAGTTAGCTCTTCCATATTCACTGCAAGCTTAACTCCTTCCCACCAAGTTTTAGCATCCTTCTTCAACAAGAAAATTGCACAGAGTACCTTCTCAGCATCATCAATTCGCATGTAGTCAAAAATAGTGTCCAAAGATTTCACCCATTCCTCTGCAACCATGGGATCAGACCCACCATTAAAATCAACCAGTTCTATCTTTCTAAATTTCTCATACACAACTTGTGAAGGATCTTGTTGAGCTTGTGGTAGAGAAAGTCGTTGATTCTATTCTTGGGTTCTTTGTTGCATGTCTAGCAATTATTGTATCTGTTCACCATGCATTCTAGTTTGTTGTAGAATGAGATCAGTCAAATTGTCCACCACACTATGATTACCCTTATGATCATCCATTGTCTTCCTTTTTGATGCCATGACCTAATATGAATTGCCTAACCTTATTCCATTCATTAGCCAATAACAAATGCATAATCATGACAATAACATAAAATGAAATCCAATCAAGTAAACATAAAAGCAGATAAATAAATAGTTAACTGAGTTTCCCAGTCAGGATGTGTTCATATGCCTTCTTCTATCTACAGGAACGATTAAACCTTCACTCTGATACCATAAACTGTAACACCCCTTAACCTAACTGCAGAGCTTAAACAAGCTGATATAGTTAAGTCAAGAAATATTAATTTTTTATCAATATTAGAGTTATGGTTTTAATAAAAGTTCTCATTTTTAGCTATAAGAGAAAGAACTTGAATCGTTTAAAACACACCATATATATATCAAAACTAAGTACATCTGTTTACAAAACCATAACAGAGCGATTTATTTAAAAACAAAACAGAGTTTTCAAAATAAACTATAAAACAGTTCAAAACATGGCATATGAACAAATCTTTGTCTGGCCGCTCTAGAGACTCAATCAACCTCTAAACCTGTACGTTTCTACCTGCATCACATGAATCTAATAAGCTAAAGGCTCAGTAAGGTGAAACTGATGCAATAACGAATAACATATATGCACATCTCATAAATCATTAAATGCATTATTCTATTTAATAACTTTTATTCATAAATCATTCTTGAGGTCCCTTGAAGTGTGGTACCTAACTAATAGCGATAGACTGTGGTTTTCGCAACCTGTTCACAATGATTGGCTAATAAGAGAACTAATACGGGATTTCCATACTTGGTCTTTCAACCTCAAGTATTAGTCGTATTCTATCTCATTCATTGTGGTTTTTCTATACCGGTTTTTCAACCTCAAGTATTTGCCATCATTTGTTGGATCCATCGGTCCCTCCCGCATCCCTTGTCTACTCGACCATCAATCAAGTACCATACTTCCTTTTCAAAAATCTCATTATATTCTTAATAGTATCATGCTTCATAAACCATAAATGCATCAAACATTACATCATTTCACAAATAATAACAATCATATTAAAGTATGAACAACATTATATGATTCTTGTGATATAGCGAATGAAAACTTCAACTTACCTCAAGCCCACTTTGTGGAAAATGAAAAGACCAATCTCTTTGGAAGACCTTTCCATTTTTTTTTAAAATATAAACTTGAATTCTTCAAAAAACTTTTCTGTAGATGACCTCAGACTCACGAGAAATTTATTAATTAATATAACCTGTAATTGAATTTGCAAATTTAAAGTTCTAGCATTCAACTGTATTTGTGTCTTTTGTGGAACTAATCCAGAAATAAATAGTGAGTTTTATAGGGGCAGACAATAACTTTGATAAAACTTTAGCATAAAGAAAAATTCATTTAGTGTATGGGGGAGGCAGTCTGGGGTTAATAGGGAGTGTTGCTACTTTTGCTCATATAGAAGGAGTCAAAGTTTTAGGAGTTATCTCAAAACTTTTAACAGTATAGAATATTATAGGTATGACCTGTTAGAGTGGCATGTCAAACCCCTAATTGGAATAGATGTATTATACTCTTTTGCTTTTGTAAAGATAATTTTATTATCATATTAATAAAAAGGCATTTTTTATCTTATGTCTTGCATTTTTTATTTCTACACAATAAATAAAGCCCTTAGACCAAATTTAGCTATGGGGTATGGTCGCGCATATGATGGCAATCATGGAACATATCTCTAAGGCTTTGGCTTTAAATAAATTTTAAGTCAAGAGCTTTTCGAAATGGGACATCAAATAGTTCAGTAAGACTCGCACATATAATGCATGCTTGTAAGACGAGGATATCGCATTCCATTGGCATTAGCATAGAGATGTAAGTGCATGTATATGGGTGCTTGTTAGGAAAAAAGTACACCGAGTATGGCTCACAAGAAACTTTTAATTAGAAACTTTGCTTGTCGAAATAAGAATTTCTGTGTTGTGATAGTACATGACTAGTCCTCAGACTTGAGGCACGCTGGTAGCCTTGTGTGCATCCTACAGCACTTCGATATATCTTCTGATTGCTTGTCAATCACAAAAGGGTTATGCTGGGTCTTGCACTGGTGCGCATGGAGGTTTGTCAATGGCCAACATAAAATTCGATACTTGTCTTTTTAAATAAGGGAATCTCTTGTGTTTTAATAATTCGTGATTCAAAGACCTTGGCCAAGGCAGGATGAATCGTGATTCATCAAGAATCAATGAAACTTGAAATGGGATCACAATTATTGAATCATTTAGGGTTTCAACTTATAATTCATGCCCTAAATTCAATTGGGAGATTAGTTGTCGAAAGAATCGTACGTGTATGGTACTCGCAACTTAAATAAGTTTACTCACTATTTCACCTAAAACTAGTTTGTCATGATTGCTTACTAGGTGTTTTTATGAATAGTGAGGTTTTTGGAATTAAGGAGTTGATTCCAAACAAAATAATTAATTGAAATAATTGTTATTCATAAGTTGCAAATGTTTGTAAGGCCACTACTAGTTTAGTAGTGAACTTATGAGGGTCACAAATCTTTATGAAAAGTAATATTTTTAAATTTAAATTTTATCCAATAATTGGAAATTAATTAATTAATACTGATTAATTAATTAATTAAGGATTTTATTTAATTTAATGGTTAAATTAAATTATTCAATTAAGTAATTGAATTATTTAATTGGACCTAATTTGATTGGGAAGCCCAATTAAAGTAAATTAAATTAATTAATTAGATTGAATAAATTGGGATTGCATTATTGAATTGATTTGAGGATTTTTGAGTCCAAACCCAAAATTAATGTGGATCACTTAACAAACCCACTAAAATATGAAGAGAATAAATTAAATAAATATAATTTATTTAATTAACATATTTATTAATAAATAAATATAGTAACTGATTTTATGGGATAAAATCGGCCACTAAAATTTAATTTATGTATAAATATAATTATAGTATATATATGATATATATCTATCTTGATATTATTTGAAGAGTTCAAAATAATATCAACAATATTTGTAGACAATTTTGATGATTAATGTAGTCTCAAATTAGTCCACATACAATAGAAGACGGAAAAGATAAGAGTTCTTGAAAGATTTGGAATCTTTCCAAAATAAGGTTTTGAAATAGTTCAAAATTGAAAAACTTTCCAAGAGTTAGAAAGGGACTAAAATTTCCAACCCTATATATATGAGGGATGAAAATTACATAATTAATTCAAAAAATTTGAGCAAAAAATTATTTTGTTTAAAGTCTTCTATTTTTACTCTCTAAGAAAAGAAAAGAAAGAAAAAGAAAATCAGTTTCTTCTTGTTCTTTTCATATTATTATTTCAAAAACTTAAAGAATCAATCTTTATTGTTTTTAAAAATTTACTTCGGTTCTAGATTAGTAAACAATTAAAAGGATAGTAGTGAATCCTTTTGATTGGTGTTACTCTTTTATATTGTGGATCTAATAGAGGAAAGACACTTGTATCCCTACAAGTTCTGATAGTCCAAGATAAGCAATTGATTGCTTCATACCATACAACAACCGAAGTGCATGAAAGATATAATCCAAATTTAATATTTATTTATATATTCACTAAAATAAGCGCGATCGTTAAAATCGCTTTCGAATCAAGGGTTAAATTTATATTTAATAAAATTTTAATTTTTCGCTGCATATACCTCTGCGATTATAGCGAACCGAACAGTGGCATCAAAGCCACAATTTCGCTTATTCAGTGAATTTCGAATCTATGAATGCATGTTTTTAAATTATTTAAATTCATGTTAATTATGTAAAATTTGATTTTGCATATTTTCAGAAATTTTTAATTGGAATAATTTTAATTACTTATTTAAATTATTTAAATATAAAAATAAAAATAAAAATAAAAATAAAAAGGTGATGAAATGGGCCATCGGGTGTTAGACACCCGATGGCTGTGTGTGCAGGCACTTGGCAGTAGGTGTCGGCATGAGCATGGGCACCTGGCTACGCGGCGCGCGCCTAACGGGCAGCAATGCTGCTGCTCGTCGTGTCGTTTAGGGTCCGTTTTTTTTATTTTATGGAATATTAAAATTAAATGTTAATTTTAATTATTTCTAAAAAAGAAAATTTCAAGCAATTAAAAATTATACCAAGTTAAAAAAGAATACATTTATCAATTTGGTAAATTTACAGTTTTAATAATTACATATGATGTTAATTATGAGCATGATCATGAGCCATTGGATCAATGTGATTGATTTTATTTAATATTTTTGGATTTTAAAATGGGGCCTGCGAGCCTTTTATTTTATTTATGTAAGTTATTTTATTTTCTATAAATAGAGCAGAATAGATGGTAAGGTTTTTCTTTTTCTTTAGAAGACAAAAAGGAATCAAAAAGGAAGTTTCAAAAAAGGCCCATATTTGTATGGGATACAATTATGTAATAGAATAAGTTCTATTCCATTTTATTACCTTTAGACTGACCTCAGGTCCATTTTTAGCTCAAATGGACCGCATAGGACTGGTTCATGATCTTTCATTTATTTAAGTATGTATTAGATGCATGCTTAGGATTTTATTTAATATTTTTATGCTTGCAAAATGATATTATGATGTCATGTATTAAATAACAAATATAATTTAAATTATGATGAGGTCTTGGATAAAATTAAACCTCACTTAATTTACTAAAATTAAGTAAAAAAAATTTTGAAATTTTGATTTCAAACAAAAATGGACAAGTTAGGTAGGACCTATTGTTCCATGTCTACCATCAAAGATAGAGACATGACGACAGCTACTGTACTTGATCACTGACAATGAGTCGTGGGATAGTCTTATGTTGGAAAGTTATGATCTCTACCAAGCATTGAGATGCTCATAGGATGGAATCGTCATTATGTTGGCCATGAGTCATGGGACATCTTGATGCTCTATCTACACGAATGTTTGATGGGTATTGTTTAACACTTAGAACTATATGGGCTCATAAAATTAGGGTATGTGGGAAGAGGTGAGGCAAAACAAACTTGAGGGTTGTATAGTGATACAATCGTCAAAGAGTTAACTACCGATAGAAATATTTCATGGACTCATAAAATTGGGGTGTGAAATATTTTCATTAGACCTCAAGCTCACTAGAAAATTTAATTTCCAGAAATTCCATTAGGGGTGATGGAATTCGAAGAAAATAGTGGGAGATATTTAGTATTAAAGACCTTATATTAAATGAATATATTTTTCCCATAGTTTACTCATTTTTTGCTTCGTGTATGTTTTGTAGATTATTCTACTAAAATGACATAGAATCCACTTGCAACAATCCTTGAATAAAACAAATTAACTAGACCTAACTTTGTCGATTGGCTAAGAAACCTGAAGATAGTTCTTCAATCGGAGAAGAGGGCATATGTCCTCGACACTGCACCTCCTTCGGTTCCATCAGAGGATATTACTTCAGAGGATTATGCAGATTATTTATATCATGTTGATGACAATCTGCAGGCTCGATGCTATATGCTAGCATCAACATCGAATGAGTTGCAGAGGCAGAACGAGGATCAAGATTCTACTTATAGGATCCTCATTCACCTACAAGAGTTGTATGGTGAAAGAACTCGGAAAGCGAGATATCAGATCTCAAAAGAGCTTTTCAGATATCGTATGACTGAGGGCTCTTCAGTCCATAATCATGGATTGAAGATGATAGCCCTTATTGAAAGGCTCGCGCCCTTTGGAGTCGTAATAGAGAACGAACTCTATACAGACCTTTTGTTGCAGCCTCTGTCTCCATTATTTGACACCTTTTTTGTCAACTTTAACATGCACAATATGGAGACTAATCTCACTGAGCTTGTGAACATGTTAAAGACGGCTGAGTCCACCATGAAAAAGGACAAGCCGATTCTGCTTGTTGGATCTTCTTCCAAATCAAAGGCTAAAAAGCCTAAGAAAAGAAAGAATTCCTCTAAACCCAACAAGCTGAAAGCTAAGGGCGGTGTCAAAAATGTTTCTTCTCAAGCTAATGACAAGTGTCATTACTGCAGCAACCAGGGCACTTGAAGAGGAATTGCAAGGAGTATCTTGCAAGCCTAAAGAGTTTAAGTATATATTTTGTTGAAGCTAACTTGTCGGTTAACAATACTTCTTGGGTATTAGATACCGATTGTGGCTCACATATCTGCAATAATTTGCAGATGATGGCAAGAAGTAGAAAGATGAATGGAGGAGAGACGGTCCTTAGGATGGGGAATAGAGCAAGAGTTGCTGCATTAGCTATAGGGACCGTTAATCTAGCTTTAGAGAATAGTTATGTAATAGTTTTAAACAATTATCTTTTTGTTTCGGATATTATTAAGAACATTATCTCTATTTCAATTTTGGATAGAGAATGTTTTAGATTTACCATTGAGAATGGAAATTGTTCTATTTTCAAACATTCTGATTTTATCTATTTTGGTTTATTGATGAATTGTTTGTATACTATTACTCCCTTTAACCCCATTTTCACAATTCAACAAAATAAAGAAAAATTAGATAATCATAGTTCCATGAGCCTGGGGCACGCAAGATTAGGACATATTTATGAGAAAAGGATTAACAAATTGGCACAACTGCTTGATCTAACGAAAGAGCAAGAATTGCCAACATGTGAATCCTACCTCAAAGGAAAGATGACCAAATATCCATTTGTTAGACAAGTGGAGCGAGCCAAGCATCTATTGGATTCGATCCATACAGATGTATGTGGGCCACTAAATGTTAGTGCCCGACTACTTCTTAATCTTTACCGATGACTTCTCTAGGTATGGTTATGTATACTTTTTAAGGTACAAGTCTGAAATATTTGAAAAGTTTAAAGAATTCAAAACCAAAGTAGAGAAACAAACTGGATTAAGTATAAAAACTCTTTGATCTGATCGAGGAGGTGAATACTTAAGCACAGAATTTTTAGATTATCTAAAAGAGAATGGGATTCTCTCATAGTGGACTCCTCATGCTACTCCCCAACTCAACAGAGTTGTGGAATGCAGGAATCAAACCTTTTTGGACATAGTTCGATCTATGATGAGCTTCACTTTATTACCTCTTTCATTTTGGGGCTATGCCTTGGAAATGATAGCATACTTATTAAATAAGGTGTCATCTAAAGCCGTGCCCAAAACACCATATGAGATGTGGTGTGGAAAGACACATTCCTATAAATACCTTAGGGTATGGAGGTGTGTTGCTTCTGTGAAGCAGCTATTGGGAGATAAGTTGGATATGAGATCCAAACTTGTAGGGTATCCAAAGGAGTCGGATACTATTTCTATGATGTCACGAAACAAATGGTATTTGTTTTGAGGAATGCTATCTTCCTTGAATAAGAATTTCTTTTAGATAGAAGTGACAATGTCGTAGAACTTGAAGAGGTTCAAGAACTATAGAACACCCCAACTGACATAGTAAAGGTACACCAGCTGATGCTGAACCCTCTGAAGCACAACCTCTTTGAAAATCCAAAAAGAGTCACAAGGGTACCTAAGAGGTATAACTTATTATTAGAGAACAAAGGGGACTCCCCTTGGATAATGATCTAAGAAGCTATGGAGAGGCGATATCTAACATTGACTTGGAGAAGTGGCAAGAAGCTATGCAGTCCGAAATAGACTCTATGTGCTCCAACAAAGTATGGACTTTGGTGAACCTACCATAGGGAATTATTCCCATTGGCTGCAAATGGGTATACAAGCAGAAGCTTGGAGTAGATGGAGAGGTAGCGACCTATAAGGCACGATTGGTAGCAAAAGGTTATACTCAGAAGCAAGGAATTGATTATGAGGAAACTTTTTCACCAGTAGCAATGCTTAAATCCATACGGATAATGTTGGTCATATCTGCATATTATGACTATAAGA
The DNA here is from genome assembly GCA_019321725.1 of Paulownia fortunei. NCBI lineage: Eukaryota > Viridiplantae > Streptophyta > Magnoliopsida > Lamiales > Paulowniaceae > Paulownia > Paulownia fortunei. Next base: position 10,201,140 of record CM033115.1, on the reverse strand, counting down.
TATGGAAAATGGATGTGAATACCATTTTCCTTAATGGAAACATTAAAGAAGAGATCTATATGAAGCAGGCAGAAGGCTTCATATCCAGTGAGAGTGAGCAAAAGGTTTGTAAGCTCTAAAGATCCATTTATGGACTCAAACAAACTTCGAGGAGTTGGAACATCCAGTTTGATGAAATGATCAAAATGTTTGACTTTCATAAGAACCCAAATGAACTATGTGTCTACAAGAAGGTTAGTGGGAGTACAGTTACATTTGTTGTGTTCTACATTGATGACATCCTACTAATTGGGAATGATGTAAGGATGTTGCAGCTAACGAGGACTTGGTTATCTAATCAGTTTTCCATGAAGGACTTAGGATATGCATCTTTTATCCTAGGGATAAAGATCTATAGGGATAGATCCAGAATGATGATCAGACTATCACAGTCCATGTACATAGACAAAGTACTAAAAAGGTTTAGCATGGAGGAATCTAAGAGAGGATTCCTGCCTATGAGTCATGGGGTTTCACTTTTTAAGGTTATGTCTCCCAAGATACCTAAAGAGAGAGAAAGGATGGCTCGCATACCTTATGCTTCTGTAATAGGGAGCATAATATATGTAATGTTATGAACAAGACTTGATATAGCACATGCTCTGAGTGTCACGAGAAGATATCAGTTCAATCCAGGGAAAGAACACTGGAAAGCCATTAAGATGATCCTCAAATACTTGAGAAGGATTAAAGATATCTTTCTGATATATGGTAATGGAAAACTAAAACTGGAGGGATATACAGACTCTAGTTTTCAGTCCAATATAGATGACTCAAAGTCCATGTCCGGATACATAGTCACCCTGAATAGTGGTGTGGTCAGTTGGAAGAGTTCCAAGCAAGAGATGACTGCAGACTCTACCACCGAAACTGAATATATTACTACATCAGATGCAGCAAAAGAAGTTATTTGTATTAGAAACTTCATCCAAGGTTTAGGTGTAGTTCCATCCATTGTTGATCTAGTTATGATTTACTGTGATAATAATGGAGCCATTGCGCAAGCAAAAGAGCTAAGATCTCATCAAAGTTCCAAGCACATAATGAGATGATATCACTTGATCAGAGAAATCATTTGTGGAGGCAACATCATTGTGGATCGAGTTGCTTCAATAAAAAATATAGCAGACCCACTTACAAGCCCTTAGCACAGAAAATATTCGATGGACATCTTGAGAAGATTGGCCTTAAATACATGGGCAATTGGAGCTAGGGCAAGTGGAAGATTGTTAGAGTAGGATGCCCAAGCCCCAATTAGATTGGGTGTATTTTACTCTTTTGCTTTTGTAAAGATAATTTTATTGGGAATCATATTAATAAAAAGATATTTTCTTTATCTTATATCTGCATCTATTATTTCTGCACATTGGATAAAGTCTTTAGATCAAATTTAGCTACGGGGCATGATCACGCATATGATGGCAATCATGGAATATTCCTCTAAGGGTTTGGCCTTAAATAAGTTCCGAGTCGAGAGCTTTTTGAGATGCGGCATCAAATAGTTCAGTAAGACTGGTACATATGATGCATGCTAGTGAGACGAGGATGTCACATTCCATTGGCATTAGCATAGAAACGTAAGTGCATGTATGTGGGTACTTGTTAGGGAACAAGTACACCAAACATGGCCCGCAAAAAATTCTTAGTTGTAGGCTTTGCCTATCGAAATATGAATTTCTGTGTTGTGATGGTGCACGATTAGTCCTCAGACTTTAGGTACGATGGTAACCTTGTGTATATCCTGCAGCACTTTGATATATCTTCTGATTGCTTGACAATCACAAAAAGGGTATGTTGGGTGTTGCACTGATGCGCATAGAGGTTTATTAGTAGTCAACACAGAATTCGACACTTATCTTTTTACACAAGGGAATCTCGTGTATTTTCATAATTCATGATTCAAAGACCATGGCCAAGGCAAGATGAATCGTGATTCATCAAGAATCAATGGAACTTGAAATGGTATCACAATTATTGAATCATTTAAGATTTTGACTTATAATCCATGCCCTAAATTCAATCAGGAGATTAATTGTCAAAAGGATCGTACATGTATGGTACTTGCAACTGAAATAGGTTTACTCGCTATTTCACCTAAGACTAGTTTGCCATGATTACTTGCTAGGTGTTTTCATGGATAGTGAGGTTCTTGAAATTAAAGAGTTCCAACCGGATTAATTAATTAGATTAATTAATTGAAATAATTATTATTCTTAAGTTGCAAATATTGTAAGTCCACTACTAGCATAGTAGTGAACCTAAGAGAGTCACACATCTTTATATAAAGTAATATTTTTAATTTTAGATTTTATCCAATGGTTGAAAATTAATTAATTAGGGGTTCTATTTAATTCAATGATTAAATTAAATTATTCAATTAAGTAATTAGATTATTTAATTGGACTTAATTTGATTGGGAAGACCAATTGAAGTAAATTAAATTGCATTGATTAAATTGGAATTGAATCAATTGAATTGATTTGAGAATTTTTGAGTCCAAACCCAAAATTAATGTGGATCACTTAACAAGCCCACTAAAATATGAAGAGAATAAATTAAATAAATATATTTTATTTAATTAACATATTTATAGATAAATAAATATAGTGATCGATTTTATGGGATAAAATCGGCCACTAAGATTTAATTTATGTACAAATATAATTATAGTATATATATGATATATATCTATCTTGATATTATTTGAAGAGTTCAAATTAATATCAACAATGTATGTAGACAATTTTGATGATTAATGTAGTCTCAAATTAGTCCACACACAATAGAAGAGAGAAAAGAGAAGAGTTGTTAAAAGATTTGGAATCCTTCCAAGATAAGATTTTGAAATAGTTCAAAATTGAAAAACTTTCCAAAAGTTAGAAAGGGACTAAAATTTTCAACCCTATATATATGAGAGATAAAAATTATATAATTAATTCAAAAAAATTGAGCAAAAAATTATTTTGTTTAAAGTCTTCTATTTTTACTCTCCAAGAAAAGAAAAAAAAAGAAAAAGAAAATCAGTTTCTTTTTATTCTCTTTATATTATTGTTTCAAGAACTTAAAGAATCAATCTTTATTGTTCTTGAAAATTTACTCCAATTCTAGATTAGTAAACAATTAAAATGATACTAGTGAATCCTTTTGATTGGTGTTGTTCTTCCATATTGTGGACCTGATACAGAGGAAACACTTGGATCCCTGCGAGTTCTGATAGACCAAGATAAGTAATTGATTGTTTTATTCCCTACAACAACCAGAGTGCACAGAAGGTATAATCCAAATTTAATATTTATTTATATATTCATTTGAATAAGCGCGATCATTAAAATCGCTTTCGAATTAAGGGGTTAAATTTATATTTGATAAAATTTTAATTTTTCGTTGCTTATACCTCTGCGATTATAGCGAACCCAACATGACCATTGGAAATGAGCTAAAAGTGTCACATATTCAGGACAAAATGCCTAACATGTTAAATAATGTAGATGCATTCATTACTCTGCCTGGTGGTTTTGGTACTTTGGGGAAATTATTTCAAGTTGTCTCTTAGGTACAACTCAACATTTACCAAAAACCAATAGGTATTCTTAATGTTAACGGTTTCTTTGATGGTTTGCTATATTTTGTAGATCATGTTGTAGAAAGATGTTTTATTTCGCTGTCTGCGAGATGAATTCACATTTTTGCTCCAACACCTGACCAATTAATTGATCAACTTCTATCATATGTGACAGAACTTGATCTATCCTTGGCTCGTATGGATTGGTCCAATAGGGATAATGGTCGAAAATGCAAAATAAATTTAACTCTCACCCTATGAAATTTATCCTTAATGGTTTCAACTACTAATGTTTATATTGTATTGTTTCAGCTTTTTTTTTTAATAAGTCACATTTCAGGTAATAACTTCTAAACTATATTTTTCTATATATTTTCGACATTGGGGAAAATATTTCGATTAGGGTGGGGGAGGGGATAGTTGATATCATGTCTTGTATGTTCAATATGTATTTTTAAAGTTTTTTTTTTAAATTCAAGTATGTTTTCTTTTGGGTCCATTGAAACTATGAAATAAAGGATAACTTTAACACTTTTGAGACATATCTTTATATTTTTTTTTACATAATATGGCAAGTTTGTGAAGGTTTTAACAAAAGGTTGTGAATTGTCAATTTTTTGAGTCGTAGATGTTCTTTCAATTTCAATGATTAAAATTAAGCACGAATAATGTGATTTGATTGATGATTGGTGTTGTTTTGGACTTTGATGTTGTTTTTTGATTAATATATTTTTATGATAATTATACTTAAAACTTTTTGCACAACTATTTTATATTATTCAGTATGGAGACAAGTATTTCAAAATAGGTAGTTCTTATACTCTTACTTTAATCATCACTTTGATTTTCGAAATGTAGGGATTGAGTGTTAGTACTTTTTCTTTTGGTCTATTAAGGCAAATAATTGATTGAGCATCACTTGAAAAATGATTAAGACATTAGGCTTTCTAGCACTATGACCAAATCAGCTTCTTCCCCATTTGATATTCCAAGAGAAAATCTCCCATAGTAAGTTACTTTAAGTCTTTCAATAAATAAGTTTTTTATGTGGTAACCATATTTTCTTACCTAACTTAAATACACTATTATCCTATCCTTGTTCTAAAAATAATTTGGAGCTTAAAAGACATTCCACTGATAAGGTGAGCTTGCAAAAGAAAATTAAGTTGGAATAAAAGGTAAGTGTGGGGAGTTTCTCATTAAAAAAATTGCAAAGTGTTAAAAATATTACGAGTTGCAACTGAAAATGGGATGTTATAAAATCAATAAGAATGATGAAGCAGGGTTCAATTCAATAACAATAGGCCTCGGTGTTGAAATTCGTAGAGTATAAGAATTTTTCATTGATAAACCTTATGTCTCTAATTCTATGACGTTTTTATAATCTTTATTGCATCCTATCTTTTTATTTCTTAGCCACATCACTACATTTTGCCCTCATTACAACATTTGTTGAAAACCTTTTGATTTCGTGTGGTGCCTTCGGTATAGTGGAGATTTGTATCATATGAAGAGTCTATGATGTTTAACTCTTTATTAGAGATAAGGTTCTATGGGATTTCACTTATTTAAAGCATGCATGGTTTCATTAATGTTGACATTAACTATTCACACACACACACACTTGAATATGCTTATTATGCAAATGTATTAACTTTTAAATGACTAAGGGTTAGATTGAATACTTATATGATTTTATTTTCATATTACTTTGTTGCTTTCTAAGAATAATGGTTGAAAGTTAGTTATTAAAAGTGTTTTTGGGTATCACCATTGAAAATCCTCACGAGACTATAACTCGTTCTTTATGGGCCACCTAAGGGTTTAAAGACTTGTTGTATATGTTAAATGCAATCGTGATTTCCTACAAAAGTGAATATCTAGGTTTGTTTTAGGTTTGCTCAAGGATGAGCAATGATTAAGTGTGGGGAAATTTGATAAATACATATTTTGACAAATTTTTATATCAAATCTTTTATACTTTTCTTATTTTATTATTGTTAATATTATAGTTTTGTTAGTATTTTGTATTAGGGAATCAATGAATAAAAAGAGATAAAAAAAAAATTAAAATAAAACCAAAGAAGATAAAATATTTCGTGAACAAGTTGAAAGATAATATTTTGTTGGATCCAAGAAGCATAACGATTAGAAGACAATGGTCATTTTTGTTTAAATCCATCATGTGTAGATCAAAACATATGCAAGAAATTACTTGAATTTTGCAAGTAATTGTTGGACTTTCATTAAATTCAAAATAAGCATGTTTCCAAACTTATACAGTTTCTGTATTTTTGGCATAACACCATATTCAAAAGTCCAATGGATTTAAATTTTACTTCATTTGAAAACTAAGAGATAGAACTATAACTTTATTATTGGAAATTCAGCCCAATTCAATCTTAATTAAAGTAAAAAGTTCATTCAAATATGTATATTGAAAGGAATCTATTTGTGTTAACACATCTCCTTAAACTAAGTATAAGTTTCCCTCCATTAGTTAGAATTAGGTTCTTGGAAAATGAAGCTAATAGACAAATTTACAATTTTAATGATGATAATTTTTTCAAAATCAGTTGATTATATGGATAAAAATGCATGATAAAAATTGGATCTGAAAATAAAATGTAAATATAGAGCATATTTGAAGTTAATTTGGAGTGTATTTATAGTGAATTTGAAGATGCCAATATATGCATTCTTCTATTATAAATAGGAGATTTTGAATGGCATTCAAAACACATAAAAATCCTTAGAGGAGAAAATAAAATTTTATTATTGTATTTATTTAAATTAAGTTTTCTAATAATAATACACAGACTAAATATGTACAAATTGGATCACTATTATAGAATTAAGGACATATGTATTCATCAATAGATGATGAAATCAAACTAAATATGTATAATTAATGCCTCAATTTATAAAAATTTAAAATGGATCACTATTACAGGATTAAGTACATATATTTGACATAAGCGTCAAATCATAATGAAATCAGACTAAATATGTATAATTAATGTATCAATTTATAAAAAAATTATCTCATTATTTTCATATTATATGGTATCTATATTGCCATGGTTGTACCCATAGATTCTATTTGAGAGATTCTTACCGCATTACTGTCATTTGATGCTATTTATACATTTATATATTTGGAGGTAAACTCAATTATGTACAGTAGTGTATATGATGCTTTAAATCGAAGTTACAAGACAAAAAATTGCATCACTGTTATAAATTAAAGTAAATATGTTTGGCATATGTCTCAATTCATAATGCACTAGACTAGATATGGACAAATTAGATCACTATTATTGAATTAAGTACATATGTTTGACATATGAGGCAACTCATAATAAAATCAAATTAGATATGTTTAACTAATGCCTCAATTTATAAAAATTTAAGTATACAAAAACCTATTTAGATCTTTTACTGTAATTTTGATATTATATCTTATCTTACGTATCACATATATACATTATAAATATAAAATATTTTTTTAAATATACAATTGAAATTGACGATATACACATATCGTGCATGTAATACAAAATATAACATAAAATTGATAATATTCATATTACACCCAATACTTAGCACATTAAAGATATAAATGAAGGGCAAGTATTTTATTTTATAAAAAATAAAATATTTAAAAAACAAATGCTGCACCGTGTGCATTGAATATAATATTTACAAAATCTATAAAAAAAAATATATATAACAAAAGATTAAACTGTTACAGTATAATTAAAAATATGCACGTGTAATATGTACTAAATACACTAGTTGTGTTTAATGCTCAATGGAACAGCAGTTAGACTGTAGTTTTTCTGTCTGAACTAAAATGACAAAGTTGCCCACATGAATGTGATTTAAATTCTCTGTCCACCCCAAAAATAGTAGTCTGTCCGGATTTGCCGATCTTCACTCCACTAATTTCTCTCTCCGATAGAAATGGCTGCCTCTGCGATGAGATTTTTCTTCGCCCTCCTTACATTTGTAACTGTTGGAATGATTATCGGTAATTCCCCAATCCTCTTCTTCGATAAATAAATAGTAATAATCACTCTTTTTTTAATAATTCAGGGAAGATAATTTCTGCATCTTTTTTGTATGTGAATTTGATCGGACTTCATTCTTTCGAGAACTGATTTGTGACTGTTGTTTCTCCTTTTCGTTTCTTTTTTCATTTTTTTTTACTGCAATGGTGATTATAAACTTGGAAAAGTAATTTTGGAAAGAGTAACGAAAAAATGATTTGTTTTTTATTGACTGTTTTAGATAATAGTTACTGCTGGTTTTGTTGTTTACTGGTCAACTCTTAATTGAATGTATGAAATTGGTTGCATCAGAATGATGTCCAATTTCAGCAGTCCCTGAGTGAAATCATTAACTCGAAACAGTTTTGACTTGGGCTCAAAGTTCTTTTATTCTTTTATACGTAAAGTTGATGCTATCCTCTTTAAATTGCAAACTAATAACAGTAAGGAAATTTTAAATGATAAATGAACATGTGGATTCTTTTAGGATTTCATATGTCAAATTGCTTTCTTTGCCTTTTAGTGTAGCAAGTCCATTCAATGTGTGCTGATTCTGTTTATTTCGTTTTCAATTTTTAGTTTTACCATTAATATGCTACTTGCAATTATTGTAAATGACATTTCGACATGAATGTTCAGGAGCTTTGATTCAGTTGGCTTTTATTAGGAGGTTGGAGGATTCATATGGTAGATTTCTCAATCATTTCATTCTCCAAGAGTAAATAAATTTTTTCCCCACAACCCCCCCCCCCCCCCCCCCCCCCGTTTAGATTGATTGCTGCTTTTTGATAATGTGACATCTTGATAGCTATGCATAACAAAGTCCTCCAATAAAAACCAATAGTAGAATTCATAATCATAGTAGCCTCAAGTAATTCTACATTCTAGATTCCAAGCTTAGCTGCTTGTAGATAGCAGAGCAAGTGTTTTAATCTCAACATGTTGAATGCTACTATTGAAGATTGTGTTGTGATTTCTCCTAATCTCAGATAACTACTTCTTGTTCTTCATCTTCTTTTTCTTCTCCTTCCTTGTAGATAGCGGCAATGAGTACTTTGATCTTTATTAGAAGAATTCTTCTGCTTATAGAATTTGTTCATTAATATTTGTTTTTGGGCTACCAAACTACCATTTTGACTTCAAAACAGGAATCTGACTTCCCTCTCCTTTATAAGAATATGCAAGTCCTAGAATGGAGCTTACTGAATTTTTCTTTAGCATTTGAAGGTTACTGTTAGCCTCTAATGATGCTAAATTTTCACTTTTTGATTCCTGATTGAACTGACTTTTAGTAATTTCCACACAGGGAAACTTACTGCACACCTTTCCTAAGATATATTTCCCCACCCATACTATCAATTATACAATAATAAAACTAAAGTCCAATTTGTGGGAGTTATTTAGAAATAATTCTTTACGAACCCAACACATTCTGTTTTTGGATGGATTCTATTCATAACTGCCTCCATCCACATAGTGTTTGCCTATCTAATGTTTTTGAATGTCCCAATATTTACAAAATTTTAAAACTCAAACCACTCTTATCCTACTTTCTTATGACACACGGAGGCAAAGACAAAATCTAAATCAAGGCAGGGATTACTTTGTCACATGTCTGAAACTTGTATTCATAATTGGGTAGATAAATAATCAACTTGTTATTGCCATAACACTTTGTCCAACAAATTCATTTTTTGAGATATGTCTGGGACTTAGGGAGTATTATTTAACCCTTTGATTCATTACTTGAGAATATTTGAGATGGTGCTCTATTGCCTGGTCTGGTAGAATTCAAATTATGTAAAATTTTGACAAGTTCAGTACTAAATTATTTATATTGTAAGAAAACATGCCTGCGTCAATGTGTGCTCTATTGTTCTCTGGTAGAGGCTTGAGGACTTGGAATAATGCAAGAACTCCAGTAATTGTGTTGACCATTGCCTCATGGAATTTAACTTTCATACTTGTTCTGCTATTTGCACTATGGACTTATATGCATAATGGGGAAGAGTACTTTTTGTCTTTTAATTTTTTCAAATTAATTGAACTAGTTATCTCATGGACTTAGACGTTGTCACTTATTAAATCACCTTTTCGAAAAATTTTGGCTTGTAGGCGCCAAGTCTTCTTTGACAAGAATTCAGAGTCTGAATGGAGGTATCTTCAACTTACTAGAGGTTTATAACTTTGTTGTGAAACCTAATTCATACACGTACTCCCTCAAAACATGTGTATTAGCCTGTGTTACATCACCAGTCTTAATGCCTTGTTCTCTTTTTTCAGGTATTTCTTATTGGGATGACAAAGAAGCTGCAATTTTGCGTCTTGGATATGTATGTTCCATGGTTGTTTCCAAATTTGTTTTAGCAGTTACTCTGTCATATAAAAGAAATTACCACCGAATTTGGACATCTATAACCTAGAAAGGGTTTTCCTGGGTGAATAAACACATCTATCCCTAGTTGTCTTTTGGTATTGTCTGTTATATAATGTTCTAGAAGTTACTTGGTATTTTTGGAGCATAATAGATGAGCTCTTTCTTTATATACATGCTTGCTCAGTTACTGTGACTGCATCGTCTTCCATCTTCTGCTGAGTATTTGATAGCGAAGACACTATACCCCTCTATTATTTGCTTTGTACCTTTGGTACCACAGTGAGGTCTCTTAAAGTAGGTTTCAAGTGGTGCATTTACAGCAAATTGGCTTTGTGGTGGCTTGGACTAACATCTGTGTAGAGCAGACGTGAAAAGATAACCTCATTGGTTTTGCTTGATGGGGGCCATTTCATAGATAGTCTCCTAAAACTAGCAGCTGAAGGTTGCATTTAAGCTGGATGTGCAAACAGATGAGTGCTTGACCTTCTTAAGGGCTGTGTAAACATTAAAAATGTTATCTTGCATTGGTTGATTCTCTAAGCAATATGAAGCCTTAAAATGCTACTAAAGGCCACCAAAAACCTTGCAAAATTTCAGAATTTGATTTAAATCATTTTAGCTTGTCCTTGAAGTAATGATAGCATCTTCCAGAATTCCAGTGAGTTACAAATCTTGTGTAAAGACCGAAATGTTCCACACCTAAAAAATGCTTTACAAATACAAATCTTAAGCTAACAGAGTGATAATCTAGCTTACATATACAGTGATTTGTGCTGTAGCATAATTTCAAACAAGCCAGGATTGTTTCAAATATTCTTCTTTTAGACTTGCTTCTCATTGTCTTTGTTACAGATATAATATAGTTGTACTTCTAGTGATTCTTATATAAGTGCAAGTGGGTCAGTCTCCTTTAGAGTGAACTTACTAACATTGTCCCCAAAATACATCATTCTGAACATATCAGTCATTACCGTCTCCATCACATCTACTAGCTAATTTGTATTTCAAAATTTTCTGATTCCATCTTCTGTTGTGAGTCTATGTTGAGCACCAACTTACTGGATTTTTATTTGATCTACAAGTTCATTAATTTTGAGACATTTCGGGACTCTTTTGAAAGGCTACATACAAAATACCACTCTTGATGATATTGGAGACTCAATTCTTTTTTGGCATTTTTTAAGTTAAAAAATTTGTGGCAAAAAAAAGATAATACTAGTTGTGAGAAACACTTAGGAGTCTCTTTTACATTTGAAATTTCTAATAACCACCTAACTTAGAAGATATAATGCCCTTTCATTGTCTCTCTCAAAGCCTTGGAAACTTCATATAAGTTTTTGCTAGTATCCTCTTACAGGGTGTTATGAAAGACACCAAAGATGCAAAAAGCGAAGGCTCACGCATTTGAAGGAAGAAAAGAACTTCGGAATCTTACCTTATAATGGGAAGGGAAAAGGGACAAACTATCTTACCAACAAGAAGAAAGGGGTTGAAACTAGACTTAGATTGATGACACTGCACAATCAAGATTTATCTTTTTGTCAAACCTTATTGAGCAAACTTTTGAGACATTGGAAATTGATGACATCTAAATAGTATCATTATTCTCCTTAAAGTGGGCTCATGCTTTCAATAGTTACTTGCAACTTTTATGTTGCAATTTATGATCCACATGAACCTTTACTTGTACAGTCATTGTAAATACTTTCCAAAGCTTCATTATCTTTATATGTTCACCGATCCTCATCTGACATATAGTTAGGCTTTATAATTAGACCTGCTTTTTTTAATAGTTCTTTCACTGTGTAATGCAGGTCAAACCTGAAATAGTTAGCTGGTCACCACGTATTATCGTGTTTCATAACTTCTTAAGTGCCGAGGTATGCTTATTACATTATTTTTATAACTTGTCAAATATTTTGATTTATCAACTGATACAATTATATTATATCTACTGATCCGTATCATACTAATATAATAATCTTATAGGGGTTTAATATTTCTATTTCCTTTCTAATTGGCCTGAAAATAATTATTTCTTTCTTAAAAGATGTTTCTGTTCATAAAGCACATGATGGCACAGTGATTCATGGAGGCCTGTTTTGAGAGTAGAATAAAGTTAGATAAACATACTCGCCTTATCTACTCTCACCTAAAACTATTGATAAAATTACTAGAGATATATTATTTCAGACAAAAGAAGTATATATCTCGTGTTGTGCATGTTTCATCTACAGTGCTGGAGGAATAATGTGCAGGAGGAGGAATGAGATTTCTTCATCTTCTTTTGCACCTTTCTTTTTCTGCAAACAAGGGTGTTGATCTATTAGTAAGCCTATTGATGTGATGTTGGTCTCTCAGCCAATGCCAATACGCGTGAAATTGGACTAGAAAACCATTACATAAGTGTAGTGCCTTCTCTTGAGCTCCTATATTGTTGCTACAACCCCATCTCTGGTAGCATCAATATGCACACTTACATTCCTTTCTTTGACCACCATAAAACATCCACATAATATGTGTTATTTAGATCATTGAATCCCATATGAATTTCTTTCTTTCCTTCCCATACCAGTCTATGAGTCTTCTTAACAAAATAATGTTTTCAGGTAATTTCCCACACATAAAGCCTAATGTATTCTTTAGAATAGTTTTTCGAGCCTAAGGCTTCTTTCAATCATTTTTTTTGTAACTTTGTGATGTACATTAACTTAATGCATGATAATATGGTACTTAGGATAAAAAAGAGAGTAAGTTAAAAGTACTTTCTCCCTCCATAATACAAGCGCTTATGTTCCCAGAAGTTTCTCTCAAACAAGCTAGGAAACTTGTTGAGGTATACACAGCAATGAGTGCTTCTTTTGAATGAAGATTTGTACAATCTTGTTGACTCTGATGCTTTAACTGCCCTGGAAAACTTGGAAAAGGCATCATAAAAGTTAAAGTGGTTGAGGTTAGCCCTTTCATTGAAGCAAAAGATCTTTCAACGGATGAAAATGTTGAAATTAACCTACATGACATTACTATACTGAAGCATGATTTTCTGTTGAATTTGAGCCAACAATTGAACTTGTAATTACAGAAAAATATCATCAGACAAAAAAGGAGCTCAATATTCTACATTTTCTTTTCAATGTCTAGAAGAGGTGGTACATAAGTGTTGGGCTTGCATGGCCGGGGATACGTGGCATTGCAAAATTAAAATTTTTTCTTGCATACAGTTTCTCTGGCGATTGGATCAGGTATGTGATAACTAATTCTCGTATAGGAAGTTAGGATTTATACCTTTTTCACTTTCGATTGATGCTGAGAGTATGAATAATCCAAATCGTTAATATCGTTAATACCTCACAATCGTTGAATCCCACGAACTCGTAACTATACCCCAACTCAAATATGATTTGCCCAGAGCTCCAAATATATCTCCTCTAAGCATATCCACACCTTGGATGTTTCCTCACAATCAATCCTATGCTAGTCGGATCGATTCAATAATTTAAGTTAAGATTTGGAACGAACACATACAACTCTTATATTAAGTTGTAAGATTTTAATTAGTAACTAAAATCAATTATGAAATAAACTAGTGGCCGATTGAAAGGGGAAACTAGAAACCTATTTGAGGCTGTTTTGGGGGGAGAGAAACCGATTATTCTCTAATCTTTTTGCTAGAATTTTAGCTGAAAATGTGTGTCCAAAGCTCTCCAAAAAACCAACTCCTTAGGTCTGTTAATTAGCCCCAAAGTCCCATCTCAATTGGAACTCTAATCCCTTTTTCATGTCAACCTCTTTTAGATAATGTCCTTATCATATAACGTTTTTATTTTTTCTTCCAACTTTAGGACTTGAATTGAAAATCAAATTCTTAATTAGGCCTTGATCCTATCAAGCCCTTACCTAATGGACCTAATTAATGAATTAGGCCTAATTTGATTGTAACTATCAATAAAATTAATTCATCTCATGAATTATTAATGCCTATATAATTAATTGACCAAATCAATTAATTATTTGTTGCAATTGGTCTTTCTATTCCAATTAAGTCGAATTAATTGATCAAATCATATAAATAAATAAACCATCACTTGAATTAATTTAAATCCCATTAGTTAATTTAACATATTGATTAATTTATTTAATCCAACAATTGTATTTACTATCATGATAAGAAATGAACTTGTCAAAGTTAGTGTGTGACTCCTTAGGAACACGAATAAGCTAATAAGGCTCATAACTCTTATGACTTAATTGAACAATTAAGTTACTTCGATTAATTAATCTAATTAATTAATCCTCTTAGAATTAACCCTTTAATTCTAAAATCCCATCAATCATAGTTAACTTCTAGCAACACACTATGAATACCTAGATATAGGTAAACTAACGAACCTTTCTAATTACTAGTGTCGTGCAATTAAGGTTCTTCCATCAACTAATCTTCTGATTGGACCTAGGATAGGAATTATTAATTGAAACTTTAATAGTTAAATATCAATATATCAACTTCTAGTCATTTTACTCCACGATGAAATTAGCAAACTTTTTCCTAACTTTCTTCCAAATATCGTGGAAAATATGGGAGATTAAGCTACTCATCTAGATAGGTTATGGATTCTTGTTGATTACTCATTAACCTCCATATATGATTATATTGTGCCCAAAATATTTCCCTTGTGAGTATCATTTAATTGGAGAATAAATCATTGTATAATAAACCACGTACAAAGTTACAATGGTTGCAAGACTAATTTTTACACTATAGTAATTCCTTATTCTACAATATTTCATTTTCGTACTTATTTTCTAACAAGTACCACACACATGCACTAGTATACTACACCAGTGCCCATGGAGCGAGGCCTCCTTGCGAGCCTGCAATTTTATGTGCAAGTTTTACTAAATCATTGATATCTTGTCTCAATGGTTCTTGACTGGAATGCTCTAAACCAAAACCATATATGCATATTTCACGATCGACATCATATATGCAACCATGCTTTATAACTATGTATGGTCAAGGGATTTCATTTAATTAAAGTAAAGTAAATAAAGATGAAGAATGCCTATTTTATAGATATTGATTGAAAAAGATATTAGCTCGTTGGGCACTACTTTGATAATAAGCATCATGAATCTCTTGCGAAGGAGCAAGGGTCTTCATACTCCAACACTGCAAACTTGCAACCGTGTTTTGCAATTGTGTTTTTCTCCATCAGGAGAGAATGATGGGGGAGATAAAGGATTAAAGATGAAATTTTTTATAGGGATAATAGTATGGGGAATACAAATTCAGTTCAAGATAATGGTGGCTGAATTTATGCTTTAGCTTTTAAATCTGTTCTCTTACTAATTTTAGTTCAAGGGTATTTTAAGAATTTTATAAATGCATATCTTTTTTTGTTTTTTGTTTTTTGTAAAATAGGTAGGTTGGAGAGTCTTATTCTGGGGCCTCATGTCATTGAATTAGTCATGAATTAATTAGTTATGTCTAACCTAGTTGAAGATGGATTCCCTTAATCCCAGTGTTTCTTAGTTATTTTCCTGGTCGAATTAGGGGTCAAGTAGTCTATAAATACAGTGTAGCTTCTCTCTGTTCAGATCAATTGAATGGTAGAGTTCAGTTCTTGCAAGTTTTGCAACTTTAATGGTGAAATCCATTAACTTATTTCAAAGAGAGATTCTAAAGTTTTTACAGCTGTGGATATTCTAAAGCCTTTTTCCCCTTCTTATTTGTCCTTTTTCCTTATCTGATAATCGTTCGAGCCTTGTTTTATCTGATGTACATAGAAATATGACCTGGTCTCAAAGCGTTAGCAATTTTCATCATTTTCGGGCTTGCTGCACCTTTGCTATCCTGATTTTACTGGAAATAAGGCTTGTTTGCTCTTCCTGAGGTTTAGTAGTTTTATTCCACCCCACTAAAAATAACATCTTACTCTAATGTCTTTATCTATGTATGTTCTTCTTTCCAATTGGGATGAGCAACAGGATAGTTTTAAGGTTGTTATCTGGAAAGAACGAACCCAACTCACCTGAAAATCCAATTGTATATTGTTAAGGTGATAATGTGGAAACTTTGAAGATACCTCATCTGAAAATAACAATTGGCTGCACCTTCACCGTCCGCCTTAATGCTGGACCTGCAAACAGTCCTAAAAACTTGTTCACTTTCTGTGGATGTCCACCATTCTTCTTGCTTCACTCCAAAACCATCTAATGCGTATGACTTTCCAACTTTTACTGCTGCTTAAAAGGGAAAAACAACCCTCACTAGATCAAAAGTCACTTAGATTTCCTTTATCTTGGTGGTTATAGGACAGAGGGATGTGTTGAGCAGATGTAGGTTGTCAGAGACAAACACTGGAGGAAATTGGCCAATATTGCCGCATGCCCCAATCCAAGGCTAGATTGAGATATGTAAAATTACTACCTTGTCCCATGAACCCATTCCTTTTATGAATTCGACTGACCCACCCACCATAATCGCAATCCGATTTGCAACTTATCTGAGCAGGTTTATTATATCAAAATAGTTGGGCTTCCTTCTGAATTTCTTTTAGGAAATTGCAAGGCTGGATAAAGGAATTGAGATGTAAACATGCTATCCTGCTGTCTATGGCCACAGTATGCAATATGATCATATCAGATAGGTTTCTGCAAGAAATGTATAATACCTTTTTGTTTGTAACAAACTTTAATACCTGGATGAATAATTTCTGTCTCTTGTTGCCATTACAGGAATGTGATTATCTTAGAGCCATTGCCAAACCCCGTCTACAGGTTTCTACTGTTGTGGATACAAGAACTGGAAAGGTGAGAGTAGGGTTCAGGTATTGCATTCGGAAATAAAAATTTGCTGACCAATCCAGCATGTGTTATTTCCAAGAGTATCCAATATAGACATTTATTTGGGGTGAAATTATCTTGAATTGCTCATATACTCTGAACTTTTTAGTAACATCAACAGTTCATCGACATTTTTTAACCATTGATCTGTCTTTTATTCACTCAAATTCATGTTGTCCATTGTTGTCATCTGATAAACATTTGATTTAGTTGCAATCAGTACATGATGAAGCAATCGGGTGTCTCTCACTTTGCTTCATGCAATTGATCCTTCTTTTTTTCTGAATGATCTGTGATGGTCTACTTGGAAGACTGAATATCTGCATTAGCTGGATAGACACAGTATTTGTTTCTTGATATGGTTTAATCCTTCTTGATACATTTTAAATTCTTGATTTTGTTGCATTTTTACTGTTCAGTTCTCGTTAGCTTAAATTTTGGTATGGTCTGAGTAAGTGTTTGCAAACACTATTGTAAATCTAAGCTATACGTTCCCATCTGTATTTGATCATTACGTATATTCTTCAGGGTATCAAGAGTAAAGTTAGAACAAGCTCTGGTATGTTTCTGAGTGCTGAAGAGAGGAAGTATCCAATGATACAGGTGACATGAAATTTCACTTCAACTGTGTTTTAACTTCTGGATGCTTGTGTATATTCATGCTTGTTTGTGCTTTGATATTCTTCAGTTCTTTTTTCTGTTTCCCATCAGATTAGTCATTTAATTAGAGGTCACATATTATGTTTTCTACATTTTACTGGAAACCATGTGTGTTGACAATTATGTTCAATACACCATCAGGCAATTGAGAAACGAATTTCTGTCTACTCTCATGTACCAGTAGAAAATGGGGAGCGTATACAGGTGTTGAGGTGAGTCATTATATGTATCCTTCTTGAGGTTCTTAATCAAACACAGGACTGAGAGATTTTAATGTCGAGGCTAACATCTGCAGAAGCACAGGTATGAAAAGAATCAGCTTTATAGGCCGCACCATGACTACTTCTCTGACACAGTTAAGTGTGTTCAGTACCTTTGCAATGTGTTACTGTGCTGATTATATCTTTCAAGCTTAAGCTGTGGTTATCATCAAAGTTTCCACATAGTAAAATGTAAATCAAGCTTCTTCTTGCAGTTTAATTTAAAGTTTGGTGGCCAAAGAGTGGCAACAATGCTCATGTATCTAAGCGACAATGTCGAAGGGGGAGAAACATACTTCTCAAAGGTGGTTGCATGTCAAGTTCTTTTACTTTTCTTGTGTTAAAATGATCTTTTATGGTGACTCAGTTGATATTCTAAACTGTATGGCTAATGTAGGGTGCACTGCAGAATATTAAGCTAAAGATCTTCTACATGTGCTAAGAGATTTTCTAAATATAGATAATTGTCAGGTGTAGGGTCTATTGCTTAATCTGAGCTCAGACTTGAGAAGGTTAAACATGCAAAAACATGAATGTTAAATAAGCCTTGAAGAAATTTCAAAATATTAAATCAAAATTTGGTAAGATACACAGCCATGTCTTTGATTATTAGCACGTATAATCCTAATTGATGGGGATGTTAAACTGAACACTAGCTTGAGAAAGTTCATATGAACAGTTAAATCAGCATCATATTTCTTCAGCATGGTTTTCACTGCATAATACCCAAAAAAGACGTGATCAGCATCATATTTCTTCAGCATGGTTATTTCACTGCAGAATATTAAGCTAAAGATTTTCTGACATGTTTGGGGAGGTTTTCTAAGCATAGCTCGTAAATAATTTTCAGGTGTAGGGTCTAGTAGTTAATCTGAGCTCAGACTTGAGAAGGTTAAACATGCAAAAACATGAATGCTAAATCAGTTCCCAAGAGATTTCAGAATATTAAATCAAAATTTGGTCAGATACACAGCCATGTCTTTGGTTATTAGTATGTGTACAGTAATTGTTGGGAATGTTAAAATGAACACTAGCTTGAGCAAGTTAACATGAACAGTAAAATCAGCATCATATTTCTTCAGAATGATTATTCACTGCACAATCACAATACCCAGAAAGATGTGAAGTTACCTTATTCACCACAAGCTATTGTATGTCTTAATTCTTGTAATGAGATCCAAGGAGTCGAATGTGGTGAATCTAATAGAGTAAGTTTTGAATTAAAGAACAGCTTGGAAGATAGAATGTCTTATTCCTCAGATTTATGGTTTAGATATTAGTGACTTATAATGCACATGACCATGTAATTTTTCAGAACCCATCTCTTATTGTGTGGAGCTTTTTTTAGACGACCGAAGAATTTTTGCCTAATCCTCCATTGAATTTTTGATGAGTAAATTGCCAATGATACTATAGAAGCTTACATGAAATTTATTGCTTTATATCTTGTCAGATATGACTAATAGGAACATTGTAGACCACCTCAAATTCTTAATTATTTGTGCCACTGTGGCTTTAGTGCAGGCTTTAATAAAATCTTCTGAACTGAAAAGTTATTTCTTTATCCATTTTTAATTGCAATGGTTAACTTTTTAATTTTTTAGATGCCTGGACTTGTTCTTCTATATGTTCATTGATATGATTGTTATTTTTCAGCTGCCCCTCTATCAAAATTGTTTTTGATCTTTCAAATCAAATTTATATCAGGCTGGATCTGGCGAGTGTAGCTGTGGGGGAAAAATGCTCACGGGATTGTGTGTGAAGCCATTGAAAGGAGATGCTGTGCTTTTCTGGAGCATGGTTTGTTTTCTTCCTTATGTTCAGATCTTTTCTTTTCATTTCCATTTTTTTTTTTTTGTTCCAATCAATCATCAATGATTACTTGAGATGGAGTATGATGGAGTGAAGATCTGTAAAAGATGAGCGAATGATATGTACGTACTAAGGTGTTCAGGCATGTTTTCACTGGTTTCTGCCAATTCTTCTCCTTATGGCCACTGAGGAATATACAGTGACATAAGATACATCTTTTTAATATTAGTACTAGTTTAAGTTAGAAGCTAATAGCATATGCCCTACTAGTAAATATTAACGGAAGAAGCAGCCAGAAAAGCAGGTGTAATTTAACTCTCACGTATGATGATGGAGAAGTGGAGATGTTTTTACCTTTCATGACTCAGAGAACAATGGTTATGGGTTCCAGATTTTTGCCTTATTGGTGGTTGAAAGATATATACACGACCAGTAATTTGTTGTGCTTTTTACTTGTTGCTTAATACTATCTACTAAGTAGTCATGTCATTCTTGTTGGTACCTGATTTTAAAAGGAAATGCAATAATTTTCTGAATTCTCAGTTGAAGTAATTGAAAATTAACAGGAGCTACAGGTTTGTGAATTGAGAAGTTATGAATGGATACCAATTAAACAGAGATGCAAAACAATACATTAAATAAATGTGGCCAAAGCTGGACCTGGTGTCAGTTAATGTTTCGAGTCTTTTCCCCTTATGGTGGACCTAATTATGCGTCTTCTTGTTTATGCTGTTTTTTTTTTATTTATTTACATCAGGGGCTTGATGGACAATCAGATCCAAATAGCCTACATGGTGGATGTGAAGTACTAGCAGGAGAGAAATGGTCGGCTACAAAGTGGATGAGACAAAGCATAACTTCCTAAAATTTGGAGGATCTTCTGGCTTCCATTTCTTTACATCTCAACTTGTATAACACTCAAGGTAGAAAAGCGTACTGAAGAAGAATGTTACTGTAAACTTATAGAAAGGAAAAATGTGGACTTTTCCTTGATAATAGAAATTGAAAATATGACTATTAACATCAAGAATTCTTGCAATATTAGTATAGGTTTATGAAATCAGTGATTGCAGAGACATGTTAGAGTTTAATTTGCTTGAGATCAAATTGTCCCTCTCTGCTTACATCTCTTCTGAATATAGTGTGTTATGTTGAAGAGGCATTCTTAAACTGAGTACAACAGATAAATCTGAGGCACTGGTAGTAAAAGGACTTAATCTGATGGCTACGTGACCGTCCCATTGTCTGTTTGCAAGGTTGCAGCTACTGAAACTATGGCAGTTTGGAATGAGGCCAAGATAAAATGATAGGAACTGTGCATGTATAGAATGATACCACAATAAGATGGACTGTAGCAGGTAACTTGAATAATTTTTGAAGTCTAAAGCCAGTCAATTTGCATCCCTAATTTGACTCAGGCTCAGAATTCGGAAGATCAAATGGAAAATATTTTCTTTTTGGAAGTCAAGTGTCTTCAATAAAATTTTCTGATTTTTGTGAATTTGTTTCAGCTTGGGCAAGTTAAATACATTTGATTTGATTTTATTTTTTTGTCATGTTTAAGTCATGTAAATCTTTTGATGAAGGAATAGCAAAGCTTTAGTTGTTTTTCTCTATAAACGCTTGCTAATGTCTTTGTTGTTGTGCTTCTTTAAAATGGGCACTTGCTTATAATCTTTTTCACTTGACAAATTGCATCAAGTAACAAAATTTTCACCAAATAATCAATCTGCAGCAAACAAATTTTCACCAAATGGCTTGACTTTATTTGTCTGGATTTTCTTCAGTTTGTTGCATGTCTCATTTGTAGAAATCTACCCAAGTGTATCTGGTGTAGTCGTCCACGACCTCAAGGGTGTACTTTTTGCCATTGAGATTAATTGTCCGCACTAGTCTAAATAGATCTATGTGGAGTAGCTCTAGGGTTCTGGTAGTTGACATATGGTTCTTGCTTTTGAACATTGATTTGGTACATTTACCCAGCTAGCAAGCTTGACACAACCTGTTCTTCTGATATGTTCCACTTAGAAGTCCTTCCACCAATTCATATCTGAAGAGCTTTGCAATCATCTCAAAGTTGATATGGTTTAAGCTTTTATGTCATAACCAACCGTATTCTGAAGTATTATTTGTTATAAAACATATACGGTTGGCGGTATAAGAGAAGAACCAATCAACACTATATACATTGCCTTTTTTAACTCCCTTAGTCTGATTTGATTAGATTCAATATTTTTAACAGTATAGTAATTATAAGAAAATTATACTGTATGACCTTTGTTGTAGAGTTGATTGGTGCTAAACAAGTTATACCTAAGCCCCGTAACACAAGATACATCAATAATAGATATGTTACTTATGCACACTTTACCTGTCCCCTTAGTTTTTCCTTTAGAAATATCTCCAAATTCCATATTAGGGCCTGAGGTTGCTTTGAATTCTATCAATAAGTTTTTGTCTCTAGTTATGTGTCTTGAGCAACTACTATGAACTATAAAGGAGGACAGTTGACTGTCCTATTATCCTATAGATAAGCAATTAAGATTTAGGTACCCATTTCATTTTGGGTCCTTTAGGGCTAGTTTGCTTGAGAATCTATACTCGTTTGACCTTTTTCCTCGAAGGATCAATTATTTTGGAATTCCTATGCACAAATAATTTATGATTACGCAAGTGTGTGCTCCTTTGAGGTATTATTTATCTCACATGTGAATAGTATTGATAAGTTGGTGAATGTTACATGTGTGCAAGTGTGTGATGAAATCTGTGTGCATTAAAATTATTTAATCTATGATGTGTAGGTATATGGTATAGATCATATCTAGTAGTTGAGTGATCTCTGCACCCTATGTGAGGTGACCTTTCTTATCTTTAAACTAATAGTAGGTCCTGACATTTCTTTGAGTCATGTAGGGTAGCTCAACATAGGATATACTATTTTGTCAATGCCTAAGATCTAGTCCCGTGAGTCCTTTGACCTATAGCTGGTCCTGCTTTAAGACTTTGAACTTTGGGTATCTTAGATTTGGTTGGTTTCCTCTTTTCTATGTGTCCCAGCCAAGTTCTAATGACTATGTGTAACACCCCTACCACTAAATATAGATATTGATATAACAATAATTTTGATAAGGTAGCATATGTGTGTGCATGTGTATATATATATTTTTTGTCAACTGTAGCACTTTGAGAAACAATAAAAGTGTTTTCTGACATATAACCCTGTATATAAAAAAATCACTGTTTATATAAAAATACAACACCCATCACAGTCACGCTATTCTCAAATTTATTTACTATAAAATTTCAATAATATGATGGACTCAAAAATTAAAATAATAGTCTATACTTTCGGAAGAAATAAGGACATTATGCATCTTGTAACCCTTTATATATAGACAATAATTTACACAATAATAATGATTGTAAAAATTAGAATATGCCCACAATACAATCCATCAGATCGTCGAGCTCCAATAACTAGTCCAGTAAGTCTTAGAGTCTCAGGTTCACTTACAATGTATAAACTACGTGAGCTAGTTTTCAATAAATAAAAATCATGTATGTTGAAGAGATAATCTAACATATGTGCGATGCATCTTTATGAAATCATGCCAGAAATGCAAGCTCTTGAATCAAAACAGTTCATTCAAAATTATTTTTCATCACTGGCCCTTGGCCTACCTATTATGAATCGGATAGAGATCTGAACAATATCAATAACCACATGGCCATAAACAAATTAACTCAGTCTAGGGGCTATCTCCTGGGATTACCATAGGTCCACCTCCTGTCTTCCCCTATGATCCTCCAGAAGTCTTCCCACCGACGAAGTCAATAAGGGCACAGTCACGTAGTCCACACTCTCGTGATCACCAGAGGCACACCTTCTGTCAACCCCTATGATCCTCTCAGAAGTAACACTTGTGACGCCCGCATGCCTCGGTACACTAGTAGTGGCCAAATAAAATATTTTCTTCCTAAAAATCATGTTTCAAATCATATCGTATGTGCAAGAACCTCAACTATACTCATATATCGTGCATGCACATGTAAATGCTCATGAATGATATATTCAATATGACATGTAAGTCATCTTGCTCTCAACATGTTTCAAGAATCATAAAACTATTAAGGTACATACTATACTTATCATCCAATCAATTTAAATATCATCAACACATTAGGTATAAATGCTTCAAGACATACTATGTTTATGCATTGTAGTTGCAAATTAATTTTCACTTACTTTTGATCGATTATATATTGATAAGTGAATATTTTGACAAATTTTTGTGTCAAATTATTTATATTTTTCTTACTTTATTCTTGTTAATATTATTGTTTTATTAATGTTTTGTGTTAGGCAATAAATAGAAGCATGTTTTTCAGACTTGTGCAGTTTTTGTAATTTGAGCATAACTTGATGATCAAAAGCCCTATGGACCTTAAGCTTGTTTCATTTGAAAGTTACAAATTTTATGTTGGAAGTTCAATCTAATTTAGTTTTGATTATAGCCAAAAATTTATCAAAGTAGTTGCATAAAATGGATCACCAAAATTAGAATCAGAGTTCAGCCCAATATTGATTTATTTTATCAATTGGGTCATATCTCTTAAGCCAAATTTATTTTGGGCTGAAATTTAGAAATGTTATACACAAAAGATAAATGAACAAGTTTTCTGAAGACAATATGGTGAGAAAATATGTCAAAATGGTAAAAACATAGGTTGCAAATTGCTGCTGCTGTTGTATAATGACTCTTAGACATAATTCAGTAATTTGATCATATTTCCTTCGTACGATCGCCAAATTTGACAAATAATATATGAAAATCTATCAGCACCGAAAGATCTACAATTTTTCTTCTTTATACATCATCTAAATCTAGTTGTATCTGACTGAGAAATGTAATTTAATTCGGTAGGTGAGTATTTGGTGTAACAACTTACCAACTCTTGACAACTAGCATATCACTTGATTAACCCCTCCACTATTTGTTTAGCCTCTAGCTTACTCTAAGTACTATAAATAGTTTATGTATTAAGCTTGTAGGGGGGGTAGAGGGTTTCTTTAGGCTAAGTTTTTAAGTTTGTATGTTTTCTAGTAATTTAAGTTTTCTAGTAGAAATAGAAATGCATTCTATAGTTTCTCTTATATTTTTAGTATTTGCTACTTTTACTATGTTTTTCTAAATTTCATTTTACTAAGAAAAAAGGGTAAACCTCTTGATGGAGGAAGATAAATAGTTATAAGAGTAGAAAATATTTTATGTTATATTATTATTTTAAGTTTTGATCTAAACCCTGCTTGTTTTGTGGTAATTCTTGATTTATGTATCTCCAATGGTACAACAAATACTTAGGTTCATTTAGCTTATTGTACAGTTTTACCCTACCTACTGCTAATGTGAAATCTTAATTTATTGTTGATGAAGGTATGCATAAATGCTCATCTACTCTATTCTCGACTCTTAGGAGGAATCCACTAGAACTGGTTTACAAGTATACAACTTGAGTTCTAATATGACGACTTACTCCCAGAACTAAGTTGGTGGTTTCTTCTCAGCCTCTCATTCATTGAACTTCACTGATACTTCAACTTGCCTTCCCACACAGGTTCGACTGCCAAATTTTCCAACATAGGTGATTCTTTAAGTCTTCCAAATAGGTCCAAGTTTCAATTCTTCCGACATACGTTCGAATTCAAACTTTTCTACTCAGGTCCAAGTTGACCCCAACCACTTTTTGATGTTTGTGACAAGTGTATCACTCAAAAATAGATTTTTCGCATGAAGGACTTATTGAGTGTTTTTCTTTTTATATTTCTATACCCTTGGGCTATTTTTCAAAGAGCTTGAAGATCACTTTTTTGCGTATTCTTTTCTGCACTGTCAGAGTCTTGACATTGTTTGTAGTCTATTGTTCTTTATGTCTTTTTTGCCTCGTTTCTGCTTTCTATCCATTAGTTTGGACTTCAGTGACTTATCAGTACGAGGTAGATATAACTTAATTCTTTGAAGGTACACATGTCCTTATTTTGCTATGACCCCTTAATCTCGCTAAGTGCACTGCTCTGGTCTTGGACTAATAAGTACATTTTTTATATATTTTTGTATCAAATCTTTTATACTTTGCTTTATTCTTATTAATATTATAGTTATTAATATTTTGTATTAGAAAATCAATGAACAAAAATAGATAAAAAAAGAGTCAAAGCAAAATCAAAGAAGACAACACGTTTCGTGAGCAAGTTGGGAGATAATATTTTACTAGATCAAAGAAGTATTACAATTAAAAAAAAAAAGAGGTCATTTTTGCCCAAGTCCATCATGTGTAGATCAAAATATATGCAATAAATCACTTGTAATTGGGCTTACATTAAATTCAAAATCTCTATGTTCAAAAATTCTATAAACCTGAATCTTATTTCATTTGAAAATCAAGAGATAGAACTACAACTTTATTATTGGAAGCTCAGTCCAATTCAACCTTGATTAAAATAAAAAATTCGTCCAACTGTGTGTATTGGAAAAAATCTATCTATGCTAACATATTTTTTTAAATTAAGCATAATTTTCTCTCTGATGGTTGGAATTAAGTGATTCAAGTTGAAAAATGAAGCTAATAAACAAATACACAACTTTTATGTTGATCATTTTTCCAAAACCAACAGATTGCATGGAGAAACATATATGATAAAAATTAGATCCAAAAAGGACATGTGAATTTAAAGCACATTTGAAGTTAATTTGAAATGTATTTGGAGTGAATTTAGATATGCCAAAATACATAAAAACTCTTAAAGGGGAAAAAAAGTTTTACTGTTATCTTTCTTTTAGTTAAGTTTTCTTGTAGTAATGTAAGTTTTCTAATAGTAATAAAAATATATTCTCTAGTTTCCCTTCTATTTTTAGTCCTTTGAACTTTCATTATGTCTTTTTAAATTTCATTTAGTTGAGGAGAAGGGATGAACTTTTTGATGGAGGAAGAGGAACAGTTATAAAGGTGCATAATGTTCAGTTGTATTGTATTATTGTTTTAACTTTTGATTTAACTCTCCTTATTTTGTGATGATTCTTGATTTATGTATCACCAATGACACAACAAATACTTGAATTCATTTAACTTATTGTATGATTTTACTACACCGACTACTAACGTGAAATCTTAATTTGTTGTAGACAAATGTGTGCATAAATACTTAATTACATAAGTAAGTGTTGACGTAAAAACCCTTTTGGTTTAGTAGCAATTTTTGATTTATGTATCACCAATGGCATAACAAATTTGAGTTCATTTAGTTTATTGTATGATTTTACTACCCCGACTATTAACATGAAACCTTAATTTATTGTAAATAAAGATGTGCATAAATATTTGATCTCATAAATAAGTATTGGTATTAAGAAATAATTTACAAACAGTAAAATAATATTATGATTACCTTAATGCATGAGCTATTTAATAACAACTTCGGATTGAAATCTTCATTATGTATGAATTCCAACAGTAGCATTTAAAAAAGGTAAAAATAATAAATAATCATTCTTTTATCTAAAACTCACGAGCGGATCCCTAATTTTCAGTACTTTTATTACTTTAATTTGTTAGTTATAACATAAATTTTTCTTTATAATCGAAACTACATTCAACCCATCTTTAACAAACAACTTTCATGTGCATCGACCTTGAACTCCCAAAAAATTTATTATTTAACACAACTTGCATTTAAATTTGCAACCTTAAAGTTGTAGCATGTACTCAATTGTTTCTCAAAATCTCATTATTGTGCATTTAAGTTCTTCGGACTCGGCTAGCCTTGTTGATCCTTTAATGACTTCAATCTTCATTCTGTTGAAACCCTTGATAACTTGGATTCTTAGATCATGGGATACATATAAGCATCCATTCTAATTTTGACAAGAATATTAAAGTGTGTGACATTTATTGTATTACATGTTACTTTAAATTGTATAAAATGTTTGATTTAACAAGTTGATATAAATTAGGCCTTAAACCATTTACTTATTGAGTACAAAAGTGTTTTGTTATTTATTCAACTCTGATAACATTTGAGAATGGAAATATGGTACTTAATAGAAGTAAGATTTTTTCCTCATTTTTTGTTCTTGTTTTTTCTTTTTTCTTTTTATTTTTCATTCATCACCTCCATCTAATTTGCAACCAATAATATTCCTACCTTAAACCTGACACCGCCCACCCACCACAAGCCCCTAACCACCACCTTACCTACCATAGCCCCCTAACCACCCCACCCCATCTGCAATCAATCTCTTCCCAACCCCAACTACCAAACCTAGCTCTGTCCACCCTATGGAGCCCCTCAACCACCACCTTAACATTCGATAACCCCAAACCCCAAACTCAGCATTGCTACCATACACAACCCCAACCTCCACCCGTCTTCCTCACACCGTCTTCCCTCCCACCCCAGCCCTAAACCTTACTGTCTCCCTTCCAATCCAATCCTGAACCCTACAATCTCCCTCTTAATCAAACCCCCGTCTCTCTCCCTACCCTATCTCCAACCCTAAACTACCATAAAGCCCATTACATTGCATTTCTTCTAAAAGAATATTTTTTCTTATTCTTGTTTAATAGTGAATTAAAGAGAAAGAAGAAACGAGAAAAGAGGAGAGATGGAAGTTTCAACCATGGCATAGCTGATTGTGGTGAACAATGGATTGTGGAGATGGGAAAGAGGTGGAGAGGAGAGAAATGAAAAGAGAAATATATTGAAAAAAAAAGAAAAATTGTTAAAAGGACAATTTAGGCATTAAAAGTGAAATAAGGATATTTAGGACATTTGATCTTTGGGGATTCCAAATAAAGTTTTTTTTATAGTATTAAGGGAGTCATTCTAAGTTTTTAACGGGTAAGGACTGATTTATAAATTTAAAGTAGGCTTTTAATTTACCGAATTCTTAACATCTTAATTAAAATCTCAAATTGTACTGTTCCCAATTTTTTAAGAAACGCGTGTTTAATAGAAAAAATATATTGATTATTATTATTTGATTAAAAAACCGAGTCCGAACATTCTTTGTTTGATAAAGGGAGAGAAAAGGAAAAATTAGAGCAAATTGTCGAACGCAGGCGTCAAATAAACCTAGTCGTCAACAAAACACCCAAAACCTCAACAGCCATGGGCACCGCCACCGCTACCAAAAAGCGCCAAAAGCGGCAGCCGCAACTGCGGCCGAAGAATTCTATTCGTAAGCCGAAAACCAAGGACAAGAAGAAAATGTCCAGTAACAATAAGATCAAAAGCAATGAAAAAAAGAATGAAAATGAAGCAGCAGCAGCTACAGCCGTGGGGGAAAGGGAAAACAATGTCGTCCAATGGGCAACCGCGTCTCAGCAGCTGAATTTTTTCATAAACCAGTATCAATCCGCCAATCGCGTTCAGCTTTCCTCCCTCGAACTGGATTCCCTCAAAGGTTGCCCTTTCCCTCTATTCAAATGCATAATTTATGTATGTTTTATGCGTATTATTTTCAGTTGTGTTGGATAAATGGATTTAGTTCCCAGAAATATGTTATCTGAAATTTTTGTATCGCTTGTGGTTGCCTTATTTTCTCTCAAATTTTAGTCTGCTCTCTTTTTGTCTATGACATTTAGACATGATGGGGGATTGTTAGTTGCTCGTCTTATGCCATTTTCTTTTTATGAATGGGCATTATGTTCTATACATCTATCAGCACCTATAGTTGAACTAATAGAATATATTATCGTCTATATGTTGCCTCGCATAGCAATAGTAGGGTAAAAAATTGAAGAAGTTTTATTTAGATGTAAGCTAACTTTACAAAAACAAACTTTATTGAAAAATCACATAGTTTCTCTAACTGAAAGACGAGCATAAGATTTATCTCTTACTAACAGATACTGCTGAGATGCTCCAGGCTTAGCACTGAATTCATGTGGAACTTGAAATCATATTGGGCTCAACATACAATTGCTAGATCCAATCTATTGTGTGTAGTTTTTGACGTCAGATTAGGAAACATGGACCGGCACTAAGAAGAAATGACCAGATCGCGCCTGAGAGGTTGGTGAAGATTTGATTTTGATCTGCCTATGACTGTGATGACCTGATACGGTGTCACCCCAGCCAAAACCGTCAGATGCTTAAGTTTGGTTCAAGTTGAAAAGTCTTAGAATGATGTGGATAATAAGTGAAGGCTAATTAATGCATGCCTCTTGATTGTGGGGTTGGAGGGTATTTATAGTAGGCCATCTAGCCACGTGGAGTCAATCGAGCGGCTCATTATTTATACAATCAACAGTGGATAATCTGGATCATGCACCCGCGTAAAAAGATATGGATTGTTTGGATTACTCTTTAGTTGAAAGAGCATTTTATTCCTTTTAGACTATTTATTTTTCCTCTCATCATTACTCGCCTACTCTTCAAGTAAAGGGGGAGTTTTTGAATTTGAACTTACCCTTTTCTTGGAGAAGTGGAAGTCAAGTTCAACTCTACATCTCACCCGTTAAATATGGAAATGAGGGCTTTAATTGGCCATCTAATGGAGAGCAGTTAATAGCAATTAATAAATGTCGCCATCTATCAAAGAGATGCCCAACTGTTACTGCTGAGACACAGTGAGTTCAGAGAGCGACCCATGAGAATAGATTGATAAACAATCACTCGAGAGTCTAATGAGGAACTTCCGAGTCTTGAGATCTTCGAGGTTAGATCTCAACTTCTCGAGTGATTGTTTTCATTCCTTCAATTTCTCTCGCTTCTCTTTTTTTCTTTTTGGGTTTACAATGGTCTGTAAAACATCTTCTAATTGAACCCATAGCACCTACAGATCTGACCCTTCGGGATCTACTGAAGATTCTTTGAGATCTCCACAGTCCTCTTCCAGTTCGGATCATATCGATGTAACTAGCCCCGTTAGGCAGTAGAGGACCATCTTGGGTCACAAGCTCACCTTTCTGCCCAAGCCCAAGTCTTTAAACTTGTACCGAAAGGGGAAGGATCAGAGCACAGGGAGTCAGATGACTTTAACCCTGAGCTTGAGCTCAGTAATCTTCTTACTGTGTCTCCTTGGCTCGTTATTATTTTGTTCTTAGCAGGTTGTGACATAGGCGATCTTAAGCTAGGTACTATATCCCCGAGGATTTTGAGATCACATTCCAGGTCCCGATGGTAGGATGCACACACCCCTGAAAATTGTAGAGTTTTTAATGTAGCTATGTTAGAGGTAGGCCTTAGTTTTCCTTTAGCTGAACCATAGAGCAAATGTTAAATTGTTTAGATATCTGCCTAGTTTAGCTCGCCACAAATTTGTTGCGGCACTTCTTATGCTTTTTGTATACTAATGAGCTACCTCAATGTACAGCCCATTTTTGAGCATTTTTTTTTTTGCTTTTTTATTCGATTACATCTTCCACCTGATCTGGGGAGAGGGGTTTTTGCTGCCTCACCGCCCGTCCCCACTGCAAATTCCTTACCGACCTTCTTTCTTACCTGTGTCTATGGAAGGAAACACCACTTCTCTTTATAAACCACCCCCAACCCCCACCAAATAGGCCTTAGGAAATACGAAGCGACTGGCTCTATAGCAAGAACCCCTCAACCCAGGAGAAGTGACTTGGGAGAAGGCTTTGTCAATAAATTGACCTCTCATTGATGCAAGGCCAATAAGCTCCTTGAGAAGGCTCTAAAGTTGGCATGTTTTGAGCCTTGCGAACGTTGGCAGATAATCAAACTTAGGGCAACATAGGTTTCTGTCCCTTCTCCTATTAAGTACTGGGGTTCATTATGTTGTATATATATATTTATATTTTCAGAGATGGCTGCTCACAATGACCAGATTACCAATAAAATGAAATAGAAGAAAGAAGCTATTCTTGCCAGAGCTCAATCAACTGGGATCGTATCGATCCCATCTTCACCCGACTCCAGTAGGTCCGAACTACCAATAGGGCCTCCTCTGCTGATCTTCAAGCCATTGGAGATACTGGAGCCCAAGCAGAAAGCGAGCTCCAAGTAGCAGAGGTGTCCAATGATGACTTTGGCCCCTATAAGTCCCCAGATCAAGGTCTTGCGCCGCAACCCTATCATTGCAGCAAGGACAAGTCCAAGAATAAGAACACAAGCATATAAGCTCAAAGAATAAGGATTTGCACTGGTTCACTGAAAACACCAATTGCCCCAGGTGATTTTCTGCCATAGCAGATTTTTACCTTTAAAATTCCTAGTTTGGGGGCCTGGTCCTTGGACTTTGTAATCGGGTTCCAACATAGGATAATGCATATTTTTGCTCCTTGCTTTCAAAAGATTTGTTCTTACTAGAATTTGATTCTAAGATGGAATGATTGACAGAATCGAAATTTTATAGAAGAATGACGAGGTGGGATCCCTGCCTGTCAATATTGTAATTTTCTTTTACTTCTACTTTTGCATGATTTCATCTTAAACTGTTAAAAATAAATCAGGCCTTCTACTTGAAGTTCAATTCGTTAGACCTTATGGTTTAAGAGGTAACATCAAAACTAGCAAAGGACCACGTTTTTACAATTATTGATATTATTCACACAATTGAATTAAATTCAACAGGGTTAGGATTGAACCTGAGCCCTTTCAGACCAAAGGTGGAGAGATATACTATTAAGGCAATGTTCAAGTGATGGTTTTTGAATTCCTATAATCTAAATTACTTTGTGCCCCAATTTCCTCATCTCACTCTTTATTTCACTCTTTGCTGTCATTTTTTGAAAATATGATCACTTAAGGTAATCACTATATGTAGAACTGCAAAAAAAATGTACATCTTATAAACTATTATGGCAATTCCCAAGTGATGGTTTTTGGATTCATATAAACTAAATTAATTTGTGCTCCAATTGCCTCATCTCACTGTCAATTTCACTCTTTGCAAATTGAAAATATGCTCACTTAAGGTAACCATTATATGTAGATTTGCAACAAAAAAATGTTACATCATTTTAAAAATGAATAGTTCACCATTTGCTGGCAATAAAACTTAGATACGAATTTTTTATATGTATTTTCTTATTTTATTAATTCAACCCATTCTAATATATTAATAATTATTTATGACATTATTATGATGTCTCTAGTTCGACCACGGTTCTCCCAGAGGTTAAACCAGTGACCCTGACCCAGTTGATTTTCCATTTGAATGAAAGTTCATGTTTTAGAACATTCATCTGAGGTGGTGAAACAATGGAAGAAAAAGATTAACTTCAATAATTGAATGAATATGAACCTTTCAACACCCCTTTTATCTCATTCTAGCAAATTTTTTCCACCAGCAATGTTCTTGGTTTCCTTGTTATATTTTTCTTTTGAACTCATATAGAAAAAGGATAATCAAATTCACCAAGAGACTATGACTGGACAAATTTAATGCTGCTCTTGGAAATTATAGATTCAGTGATAAGCTCAATGTGTCTAGGCATCAGCATTGAAGAAGACAGAAACGTTTTCTCGTTTTGTGATTAGAACCACAATCTGACATTTCACTTAATCTTATCATTTGCGCTGTCAGCTCATACAGGATTGAATTCCTTCAAAGGTGCTTCTCTTCAAAATATTTATAGTGCAGACGACCTAGGTTGCCATGCACTGTGGGCATACCATCCCTCAAAGAATTAAAATAGGAGTAACACCATCTCCAACTTTCTGAAATTTTATGGCAGCTTTGAACATGCTAGAGTGAAACCAAAAAGAGGCCAGAAGATAGAGTAGAATATAAGTAAATTGAAAATAAGAACGCAAAGATTATTAACCAAACACTTTAACAATAATAAAAGTTGAAAGAAGAAAGAATATAAATGAAAGCGCAGTTTAAATTAGTCCATTGATAAACCCAATCATTAATTACACTCAAAAATCAATGAGCCGCATTAAGCACACAGAGCACCTCCTCTGGCAACAACAAAACCCTTCCTCCACCTAGAAGTGCTAGAAGGAAATTGTCCCTACAGCTTAAAGAATCTAATAGTAAAAGCAAAATCAGGAGACAAACATGTATTCCAGTTGTATAACATCAGAAACATCAAAACCAATGAAATGGATACCAAAAAAAACTTGATAGAAACAAGTAAAGATCATTGTCCAACCAGTGGCTGACTCTTAAAATGTAGGTTTTCCTTTATCGACCAATATCAATGCATCATGGATGTTGTGCTTGCTTTTTTGGGTTTACTTATGAAATATTTTTAAGGAAATTGGAGATTATCGGTTCTCACTGAGCCAACTCCAAAATGCTAGAAGTTGAAGAGAATTTATTGAATGCTTGATTAATAGTCATAGATCCTGTTGAGCGATAGAAATTTCTCACTTTTGAATGACACGCCAAGAGTTGAATGTGTGGACATAACTTTTTTTTGATAGCTCATGCCAGTTTCATTCTTTTAGATTATGCTACAAAACATGAATATAGAATCTATAGCTGGATTGATTAGGGAAGAGCTGTTTATTTTGAAGTTTTAGGACTTTGTGACAGCACACACCATAAAAACTGAAATATATGAAGCAGAAGGGTGATGTCAGTGTATTTTTAGTACTCTTTTGTCCCATAGATTACATTTGCGTAATCAAACAGTCACTTAATTCAAGCAATCATTACATTGAGTTTTTGAGTTATGGGATCAGAGAGCAAAGTCTAAGGAAAATGTTGTACTAGACTGATACTGCAGTCATCTCGGTGTTATGTAGATTCGAAAATGTTATGGAGCACTATAAACTGATGCTCTGACTGCTGATAGTTTGACTTTAAAATCTGATAATATTCGATAGATCTGAGGCAAGTTAATTTGAATAACTGGTGCCTAATACGAGAAAAGTCTGGAGAATAGATAATAACATTGTACTTTGCAATCAGTCTATTTTGTCATTGGAAGCCTAAGAACAGATGTACAAATATAATTCAAGATGAGCTAGCTGGCATGTGGCAACTATAGGTCTCAGGTTGAGTTTCCTAAGTTCAGTACTCGGCTGAGTGACATAAAGCCAGTTAAGATACGCCTATGTACAGGGCTAACTGATGTTAGCCTCCTTTGTCGCACGCCTTCTTGGAGATGAATGAAAATCTTAGTAATCTTGGTTGAATCTTTTCGCCTTTTCAAGGCAAAGTTCTGTTTATAACTTCTATTATGCCTTATCATGAGGGTATTATCTTTGCAA
Organism: Paulownia fortunei; assembly: GCA_019321725.1. Taxonomy (NCBI): domain Eukaryota; kingdom Viridiplantae; phylum Streptophyta; class Magnoliopsida; order Lamiales; family Paulowniaceae; genus Paulownia; species Paulownia fortunei. The sequence goes on along the minus strand of CM033115.1, from coordinate 10,166,342 downwards.
ATGACAAACTAGAGCTAGCTCAGCCTAAAGGGAAACAATGAGATCCAGTTTCTATCAGGTCACCAGGATACTGGTCTGTATAATGTTTATGTTAGTGCTTGACTCCCACCCATGTTCTGCAACAGCTTGGAATGCACAAGGGTTGTTTCATGCTTGGTTGGTTGATTTGGGTTCTGAAAGATGTCACTTCAGTTCTGTCTAGTTGGAATTTGGTCAGTGAGTTGCCAAATTACAGTAATATGATGCAATCCATTTAACATTCTAAAGATGCTGCTTGATTTTCATTGTCAGTAAAACGTTGCATTGTGTGAATTTGTTTCTAAAATCTCTCCTTAAGTATTATATGTGCTACTGAAAGTAAAATTTAGTGTTGACCCAATTTATTAAATTAGCAGAAACATGCATTGTTGAGCTATGCCAGGGTCCAGCACAAAATATTACTGGCAAGTTGGATGAGCATGTGAAGGTTTCTTTTGGATCATCATGGAAAGAAGTGCTGTGCGAAAAACATCTTCAAGAAGGGCAAGTTGATCCTGGGAATCCTGCACTTCTTGTAATAAGTTCTTCAGCATTAAGATCGTTGGAACTTCTCAGGTTGATGCTTTTACCTTCTTGAGCTTTCCTTTTGTTTTATCAGTATAACAAGATCTTTTAATTCAAGAACATAATTCTGTGTGTCATAATCTCTGTGTAAATAGATGTTGATTATGCGGATTTATCCCCCCAAACAATTAATGAATATAATTATGTTATGTTTATTTTATGTGTAGTTTCTTTTGTATTGTCATTGAACTGCATATTTTGCTTATACAGGGAATTGCGGTGTTTGACAAAAGAATGCCATGCTGCAAAGCTATTCTCTAAGCATATGAAGATTGAGGAGCAGGTGCTGAACCTTACAAATTTTGTGCAATGTTGAATTTCAGATTGAGTTTATATCTTTGAGATTGTTGATATTTACATCAATTTAGGTTGCCCATATCTTGTATGCGATATGCAACATAAACCATGTCCCAAAATCTGATAATTGAAGCAACTAGGTTTCAGTTTATCTATTTACAAGAACTCTAATATACTTGTGTAGAATATGAAAGAAAGCAATAGAGTGAAAATGGGTGTCAGATACCCAAAAGGGAAAAATAGTTATATAGGACATGGAGTCGGGTTAAATTTGGAATATGTTTATTTGGTTCTTGCACCAGTATGCTGTAATGTATGGTCAGAGACTTTGTGGTGTTGAATCTATTATTATTTGCTCAGGCAAAATCTGGTTATCTCCATGTCTCTTAAAATTAAAAGACATCATAAGTTTTTAACTCCAAGCAATCATTAGATTTTGGAAGAGCGCAGGGTGGGTTAATGAAATTGATTTCTTGACTGTTGGTATAAGATAATTTTTTCTAATTATTAGCTCAGTCCTATCTGACGGATAACTATATATAATGCAGTGCCAAAAAATAAAACATATTTAAAGTTTTAGAGTAACATAAGTGAAGAGTATTTCTAAATAAGGTTTAGATTCATGGTTCATCTAGAAATAAGACGTGTTCTCTCTCTGAAGCGTATGACAGTTAATTGTACATAATGAACTTCTAGTGCAGATATATTCTAATTCCAATACGAGGCTTCCCCTTGAGGTGATGGCAGAGGATGTCCAAAACCATCCATGAAGAGTCAAATTGAGATGGAATATGTATAACCAATCTCTGGCATCTTTTCTTTTCCATTTCCCATCTATGTTCTACAGTAATTTGTACACAGTTAAATTCAATGCTTGCCTGCTGGAGTAATTTGTTCTTATCCAGAGTCAGTATTCATGAAGCAAGATGGAGACTCAATCTACTTTTGTAGTGTGTTATTCTCAGGCAGTACAAAATTTCTGGCCTTAACGTGGTCTTGGAGGTTTGAGAAGTGTTATCAACTGTTTTCCTGGGATGGCTAGTTTACTAGTTTTGCATAAACTGCAACATGTACTGGGGATTTACACTGGACACCTCCTTCTTGGGTTTCAATTGGCAAGTCCAGTTCTAGTGCTTAGGAGAATAATACTGACTTGTCCACCTTGCTACCACTCCTGCGTATATGCTTCTACAGATTTACCTTCTCTAAGATGCCCATTCATTGGCTGAGAAACATTACAGAGTTCAAGGATTGACGGCTTTGGCATCCAGTGGCTTTGGCACTGCACTGTTGCCATAGAGCACTTTTTATGGAATGATATGGATGCAATCTTGATGAGTCTTTCATGGGAAAACTTCATGGTTTCCATGCCTCGCATAGTTTTAAAATTATGCAAGTGGTTGATGTATAGTCATATCAGTATAGCTCTTTTTATAAATTGATATGAACTAACTTTCTGCAATGGATTAGTAGTTGATTATAATACTTTCAGGTGAAGGTTAAAAAAGTTTTAGTCAAGTAAGATAAATGTTTATTTCCTAAAGCAGACATGTGGTTATACTAAATGCATTCACATCCATGGAGGGGCACTTCCAATTCTTTGGGAGGCCCACTCAACTAAAATTTACATTGTGGATTGACCTCTAAAGGAATGCATATGACCAAACCTCGTCAATTCTTTCATTGTGAATAAATTATGTTGTACACTTGTGCTGATCTAAAGCTGATGAAATGTTGTTTCAGGAATATGCAGATTTATCTCCTGCTAGGTAGAAACAGCTGTACAAAAGGCTAATTTAAATATAGTATAAGAAGACTAAGATCTATGTGACTATTCCTTATTGGCTTAGGTTACGCACAGCTAGTAAATTCAAAAGCTGATTCAGAAGTATTTTGATGGTAAATAAGTGATAGTATTTAGCTAAAAATAACACATGTATGTAATTGTCTAATTATGTTCGACTTATGTAAGTGTCAGTATTTATTGTTGTTTGCTCTCTTAGCTCTCGTATCTTATTTTTATCTATTGTTTGATGCATATTCTCTTTATGCTGTCACCAGGTGTCCATTCTGAAGAATCGTGTTAATATTGCCAGTGGAACGCCAAGCAGGTGTGCAGTGAAAAACATTCTTGTTTAAATTGCTTATGATATATTACTTGTTGCCTCCCTTTGTCTCCTTTTTCTATGTTTTGGAACTTCTAGCTTTTTCCATTTGGCTTACTTTTTGAATTATCATTTGTTCATTGGAGTCCTTCTGAAGTTCAGAGAGCATTATTGAAATCCAGATTGCAGAAAGCTCTGAAGTATTCTAGTTATGCATTTGATTTAGGCTTGACAAATTCAGCCGAACATTGTGTAATTTCACTAAAAGATTTGAATCTTAAAGTCAAGATGGATAAATAGTTTTGGAATATTATCATGGAAAGTTATAATTTGAGGCAGACTTAAAAACAGATATTCATCTTCTTTTGTTACTTGTTTAGTCATTATTTACTGTGTTTTAAATGAGCTCAAAAATTTGTCTCAGGATTAAGAAATTAATCGATATGGAAGCACTGGGGCTGTCCCGATTAGCATTAATTGTGCTTGACATGCAGAAAGATGTCAAGGGCTATTCCTTGTTCACTCTTCCTCAAGTCAGGTTTGACTTTTTCCTTTTCAGTAGTTTCAGATTTTGCCTATTTAGTTCGCTTCTGTCAGATATACTTAATGATTTTTCTACTTGTTATCTTGAAATAATGTTACACCAAGATCTTTGCACAACACATCGATGCCTCTCTGCATAGAATCTATCGCTGAACCGCTGAAACAATTCATAATTTAGCAACAAATTCTCAAGCGTAAATGGTGCAATGCACCTTTTAGGATTGTGCTGAAGTTTGTTCCCATATGCAAACTTCGGATCTCTGAATCACCCTTTGCTGGATTGCAGCCTGTAAAAGTATATGCTAGAAGAAGAAAGGGAAAAAAATTGAAAATATCAAATATCAACTAATGATCATTCTTGCATGACTAACCATTTAGGGGCATTTGAGTATTTTTATCAACTGGGAACAATTCTGAAAATTTGCTAGAAATAAGTACGAGGGTGTTTGTCTTAGCTTATTTAGACCATCTTATGAGTTCCTATAGAAGATGCTTTTTGTAGCTGATAAGGTGTTATATCTTATTTCGAAATAAGTGTTTGTATAAAATAAATTATGGAGCTGTTAGTGATGGAAATTTGTAATTAATATGGTTAAAATTTAGAGGAGTTTGTTAAGATTTAAAAAATCAGTTAGAATCTCCTTACTTTGTTGAAAGCTCGTATCCTAAATTTTTTTCCAAATACTCTACGACATTTTTTGAGCCCTCAAATATCTTATAAGATACTTTAAGGAGCTTATATAATACTTTAAGAAGCTTATAATATCAACCAAACTCACTCTTAAGTGTTCTATTTTGTTTTTGGAGCTTATGTTATCTTTGGAGCTAATTGCACTAAAATAGTATGAAAAAATTGGGATTGGGATATGGACACAAACACGAAGTCTGTGAACCGTTATGGGGCTGGAGACTTATTTCTGGCTGGCCTCTTGCTCCTGGGTCATTAACAGCCTGCAAACAATAATTATATGAAGCCATAGTGAAATAACATAAATATGGTCCAGTGGATGTGGGAATTGGGTTTGATTGGAATACTGCAGACTCCCATGTCACAGTGGGAGTAAAATGTGACTGACCTCTACGAAGCCATGCTGTGGAAGTCCTCATCCTTGCAGAGGAGAGATTGTGAGATAAAGCTGTGTATATGCAAGTTGGGCCAAAGTCAGAAGGGATTCCATAATTGATGCCTAAGCCTTTGTGCCTGAGATTTAAGTGAGAAATGATGCACACTTTAGAAAAAGACCAGGTGCTGCTTTTCAGACATTAAAGTGCAAACTATAGGGTTTGTTTTGGAATTTTCGTAACAGTATAGATTGAGTCTGATCCAGGTTTATGCAATCTGATTCGGAAAAGCAGAGTCCTCTGTGAATTTGTTGTTTATACAGGGTCCTAGTTTGGCTTAGTTAAATGATAAAATGTTGCAACTTATGAAGATAGCTTTGAAAGGTCTTCTTGTTGTTCTATTTAAGTTAGAAATAATATATTTCATCACTTAATTTCATAAAACTGTTTCATTATCTTTCGTTTGTACTAAATGAAATTTGGATCAGTTAGTCTGAATTCCTATCTGGAACAATTTGTTCTGGATTTGGGTCAGAGTTGGACGAAACTGAATGTGGAACTACCTGCATATGCACCCTCAAGCTAAGATTAGATAAATTTGAGCAGCTATTTCCTTCTGAATCCAGAGCAATGTTTTGGCAAGCTGTACTTATTTTTAAAGCTTGATAGCTATATAGAGATTCCATTCTGCAGTTTGTAATTTGCATCTCTGTTGTATGTATGTATTTGACAGAGACGAGTTTTGGGACTTGTATAGAAGTTATTTTCATCGACCATTGCTCGAAGGCAATCTGCGTTTATGCCTCTATGGTCCAGTGCCCACTAATTCAGAGGCAAAGAAGAGAAAGCCCAATGATGACTAAGTAGTGACATGTCCCAGCATAGCAGTTCAAGAACTTCGATGGTTGTGATTTAGCCCATCAATTTTGTCTCGAAGTTAGTTGCCAAAGGACACACTTTGTTTAGACTGCTGACCTGATGTCATGCATTGCAGACTGAACGGGATGGGAACCAAAACACACTGTACAACTTGAGGAGAAATACATTGTGTGTTTGGGTAGTTCTTGAAACATTTGATGTGTGTTGCGTATGTGAAACTGCAGTTGTGGCTGTAAAACAACACAAAAGTGTTGTTGCCAATATAATTTTTGTATTATTAAGAAATAATTCTTTCCCAAAAATTCTTTGACCTAAACTAGTTATTCAATATTTTAAATGTAAATATATTTTAATTCCTTAAATAGTATTGAACGGTATTATTTAGTAAAACTAAAGTGTATAATTCAATTTTGAAAGTGGAATTAAAGGTTTTTTCTTTATTTTGTGACGTTCAATTTAAAAGTATGTACAAAATGTTACTAGTACAATAACTCAAAAATATTAAATATTTAAAAGTCACAGATCTGAAAAAAATATTGTAAACTTAATACAAAAATCAATAATGTCGTTATTGGACCTCATTTGGAAAAATTCTCCCTCTTATGTTTTCATCTTTTATGATTTTGTTATATAGTTGTCTTCATCATTCTAGTTCACTCCAATTTTATATTAATGATGAATGACCTTTTCATGATAAAGTTTCTAGTTCGTTGTATGTTATTTTTTTTTTTTTTTTGGTAACCCAAGCTCCAAACTTGTGCCCGAATAATTCTTGGAGAGATCGGTCTTTCCTCTTGATTCGCTCTCAAGGTAAATTCGGATGCGGTCACAGCCTATACACGGTGTGAGCAGGATTTTTAGTTAAGGTCAACCCATCTATCAGATTTCTCTTTACTCCACGCGGTAGGAACTATGGAAGTGCAATATATGCGTGTCATAGTTTTTGTATTTGTCAAGATTCAAATTTCAATACTATTTATTAAATGTCATAGTTTTTGTATTTGTCAAGATTCAAATTTCAATACTATTTATTAAATTTTAACCGTTGTGTCATATTCGTGGGAATGGTCAATCCATTGCTATTTTTAATAATTGGGGGATGGTCAATCCAATAAGGATTTCCCTGTGCAATTCCTTTGCTAGCAGAAAAGAACTAAATCATTTTGCTTATTTGGTGAATTGAGTTTAGAAGCTTGGTTGCCCTTTTTTAATGAAAGAAATTTTGCTAATTTCGAAGAATGGCAAGTCTGAAAGTAAACATCCAGTGGAGACTCTCCCTCAAAACTCAAAAAGGCGTTTAAAGGGCTTTCTTTCTATACCGAGTACTCAGTAAATGCCCTAACCTTTGAGGAAAGTGGAATTGTTGGTAGGTTTTAAGTTTAGAAGCTAAATAGGTAACTCAAGGAGTGTGACTGGAGGCAATAAAACGACTGCTCCCTTTCTCTTCTAAATGGGTTGTTGTCATCAATCAGAGTGTTCATAGAAAATATATATTGATAGTTATAGGCCGGCGCCTTAAGACAGTTTATTCATAGGTTGCATTATGTAGAGTTGACTTAAGTACGAATTTCGTCATTCTTGAATTATTTAGTCTGGTTTAAGTTTCATTATACTGTTTTGTTCAAATATTAGTTATCCGTAGATAAAAGTTTGTTAAATCTATATCGCGGGATAATCTGGTGATTGATTCACTGAATTGTCACATAAGAAATCTTCAGCATAAGGGTTACTTTTAAATTCTCAGAAAAAACACCGAGAAAAAGGCCAAGGGGATTAGATAATCAATCGTTTGGATATCCTACTCCAACCAAAGGTGACTTGAATAAGTAGTGGGGGCCCCGGATAAGGCATGGAGGTGTTGCTTCTCATAATCTTTCTAAGACATTCTCTTTACTTTTTTCATATTTTGTGTCTTTCATGAGGAAAATATTAAGAAATATTTTTAGACATGTTATCAAGTGTACGTACGCATCACAAGACTTCATTTTTTTAATGTTGGATTCGATATGCGTTAGTTATGTTGTGATGTCTTCATTGGCTTACAAAAACCAAGGTAATCTCACTTATTGGAAGCCAAAGATTGAGAAAATACAAAAACTTGTTAAGATAACAGAAACTAGACAAAATACAATAAAGAAAGAAAAATATGTTAGGTGTAGTGCAGGACGAAACTAATTTTAAATTAGTTGTTATTATAGTCTTCTAATAAACAATCTTGTTTAGCATTGATTTTATATTTTGAAAAACCACCCTAATTACATGGCACTCTACACTTTGTTGTCAATTTGTTCCACAAGCCGCACTCTAAAAATTTAAGTAAAAATCGCAATATACAAACGGGTATTGACGAAATGGTGATAATTTGAAATTTAATCAAACCTACATTGTCCTTAATTACAATTTCAATTTTGTTATTTAAACAATCTGGTGGTTCATGAGTTCAGAATCATCGTATGAATATACAAATGCTAGAAATTATTCTTCATATGACGAGCAGTCAAATTCCGATGATATTTAGTTTGAGAAAGAGGAAATGCAGTTTGCGAAGTTTAGAGAAAAAATAGAAAATTCTATAGATAATTCCGAATATGTAATGTATGTTTACTTAAAATCCATTTTTCTATGTGCATCATCTTTCAAGTTATTATCATATTTGAATGTTTGTCCTTTTCATTTTAATTGTCAAAATCCAATTTATATATACTGAAATGTTTGTCTGCATATTTGTCTTTCTTTATTAATATCACATCTGATATGTTTCTGTAATTGACTTTGTCTCAATTGTTATTTTATCTTATTTTATTTATGTAATGCAATTTGCACTACATATAGTCGTTTATGTAATTCTTGAAACTCAATCCTTGAATTTTCTATTTTGAAGGCATTTCGTTGTCATAATTCAATTATTCTTTTATGTCAATTCATTATGATTCTTGAATATATATATATATATATATATACCCACATATATTTGCTTTTACTTAATCATTTTTTTTGTTTATTAGGTAAAATCATTTTAAATCGCTCAAAACTACACATTTGATTTTACTTAGTAAAATCATAATTTGAAATTAATTTTTAGCAAAATCACATGTGTCAATTCATTTTGAAATTGGTAAAAAATAAAAAATCACAAATCGCACTATTATCACCTCTAATCTTATTTGATTTACATTAATAATAGAGAATTTTTATTTTAAACTTGCTTTATAAATAACATGAAGTTTTTATATCATACATAACTACGGAGTGTGGTTGGTGATGAGATGACGGTTATGAAATATGCTTCTATGATTATGGCCTTAAATATATTTTAAGTCGAAGGTTCTTGACATGGGACATCGATAAGCCTGTAAAAACTTGCACATAAGATGTAGGCTTGTAAGGAGGGTGCTTAATGTATGTATGCGAGTATCTGTTAAAACAAGTACACTGAACTATCCTACTCAAAAATTCCCAATTGAAAATATTAAATATCAAATGAAAATTTTCTCATTGTTATAGTACATGAATTAGTCCTTTGACTTGAGATACATTATAACTTTATGCATAGTGCACTTTAATATATTTCCTCATTGCATGACAATTACAAATGAAATATTTTTAGTGCATCATTTTTGTGTATGTAGGTTTATGAGTGACTAATAAATGATCAGTTCTATATATAATATTTGAATCTTCTATATTTTTCACGGTACTTTATTCTGAATTTTTTTAGCCAAAGTTAAATGAGTTTCCTACTTAGTATTATCCGATCAAGTTATTAGGATTTTTTTTTTAATTTAGATTTTTTTTTCCGAAGTCCCTTGAAGTACAAGAGTAATTTTTCTAAAAAAGGAAGAAATAAGAAGCACTGCTCTTTACATAAGAAATTCTATTTAAAGCGAAACTAAGGAAATAATAATCTATCTAATTCAACAATGCCTTTGAGTAGTTTCGGGCAATGTTTTCATAATCGGACCGATGATCAAATCAGTTTTGTTAAAATTAGCGGTTCAACCAGCGGTCAGATCGGTCTAATGAAAATTAATTATATTTTTTTATTTTTTTATATAAAATAATAATATAATAGATTAATTGTTATATAATATATTTTAAATATAAAAATAAATAAATAGTAATATAAAAACACATATAACAAAATACAAAATTCAAATAATCATATAAATATAATAAAATATCAAATTTAAACTTTTATAAAAATTTAAAATAAAAAATTAAAGAAAAAAAACATAAAAACTGGTCAAAATCGGTTTTGGCCAGTTTTGACCGGTCAAAACGGTTTTTGAATAAAACCGAATCGGACTGACCTCCGATTTCCAGTTAAACTGGTTGAATCAGCCGGTTCGATCCGATTTTAAGAACATTGGTTTTGGGAAATTCATTGAAGTCAAGAATTCCAGATTGTTGCTATCACAAAAAGTTTGCTAGTTTAGTTGCATCCAGGAAATGTAAAATTAAATCTTAGCTAGCAAAGTTTGTAGCTTCCAGTGACCAAAACTTTGCCTATTAATCATGTGAAGAATGACCTGAGCATCTATTTCTACCCACACATTATGAAATCCAGACTCAAAACAGAATTGTAAGCCTTGAGCAACAGCAAAGAGTTGTGCAAGAAAGGTATAAAATACTAGCAAAGCCTTCCCCTCTCCATCCTTAAAAATACCCCGACTTGCACCATCACAATTAATATTGTACCAATTTGGAGCAGGTTTCTGCCAGACTACTTGCTTGGAAATAAGCTGAAACCGTTTGCATTTCTGAAAACCAAGCTGCCGAGAGATGTAGTAGTCCCCTTGCCAAAAACAAATGTCAATAGGTCCACCCCGATTTGCCAACGAAATATGATTCAGCACCTTGTAAATGATCCTCTGATTGTTAAATGGAACCCAACGATGTTTTGCTTCATTGCATGCAAGGAATAATTGAATAGATTCCGTCTGGGGATTATCCTTGTGGAAAAGCACGTCGAAATAGTCCTGAATTTTCTGAGGGTTACGTCCATGAAGAAAATATATGAGAAGCTGTGTCAACATGCTCCTCACAGCAATAGCATCGTGAAGCTAATACAAAGTCTCTGTGTCATTCGTTCATTGAGTGGAATCCAATCACGTTGCAGACAGCCACAAAAGAATAAACATCGTAGAAATGAGGAAAGGATTCCAAATCATCTCGAATGAAGTTGCTTTGACTTTTATTTTCGAAATGCACCCCAAGCTAATTTCAATTTAAATATTCCATTTGAAGTGAGCTTCCAAATAGGTATATCATCATGATTTGAATAATTGGAAGAATTTCTGTAATTTCAGACACAAGAAAATCAAGAAGCAAAGATGACAATTTATGCAAATCCTATTGACCCTCAGTTATGAATGATGGAATCTGATCCATGGAATCAGTACCCTGCACATATTGATAAGGGTCCATTTTAGCACAGTCCGGTTCAACCGTGATGACCTTCGACTGGCAACACTCCTAGAATTGGGTTTAGGCTGATAATATGGATCCTAGTCTGCATTTTTTTTGTTACTTGTGTTGTCCTTGGTATTTCAACACGAGTTGAAACAAGTCCTGGAAACTAGGAAGGATGAGCATGGGTTTGTGCTGTTAAAATAGGAAAGGTCTGAGCAGGTGCAACATCATTTGGACTTGCAGTGGCACCGACTTCATCTACTTTTTCAAGTATAGGAACACTTTATGCAGCAGCAGGGGACGAAAGTTGTTTTCCGTGTTTTCAGAAGAGGACTAACATTCGATTGAACAGGAGTCTAAAATGGAGTTTTTGTTTCCATATTTGGAGCAAATGGGGCAGACTTTGTTTCCTTTAAGTTCTCTTGCTTCAGCTATTTCAGTCGTTGGAAACAATGGTGGAATGTAGAGGACCACAGCCAAGGGATGAATTACAATGACGGGCATTGGATATACATCATCATTACAAAAAATTTTGGATAGAGGTCCGCATTCGATAAAATCATGCCGTACCAAATAAAATATTGGGTACATCATTTTACCAGACCGTATATCAAATCACGTTAAAACAGTTTAATTTTGTATTTACCAAAATAATTTGATTTATTCAGTACATTTTGGGAAAATCAAAATTAACAAAAAAATTAAAAAAATTAAAACCACTATTATAGCTCGATATTCCGATAAAATGAACTAAACTAAACCGATTTTGTCAATTCAGTTCGGATATTACCAAATTATAATCAAATTAAAAAAATCATATTCTTTAAAAATAAAAAATCAATTTAAAAACTTGCTAAAATGATGACATTATTTTACAAAGCAAAGCCTCCTAAATAAAAACCAACCATAACATAATTAAATCACATAAATATGGTCCCATGATCTACTAAAAACCATAACACCACCGCAATCCTATCAAATTCACCGTTTCCTATTACAGTCTTATAAATTACAATATGATAATAATATCCAAATTAAAAATCACAAAACCACAAGATCCATAATAATCACAACACTCAGTAGTTCATTTTTAACTTTTTCATAATTAAATTATCATCCATAAATCAAAAATAACATAAGTCAAATACTGCCCAATGAAAATTTAAAAGTAATAACATCAGAGTGGCAGCATCCAAAACGAAACAACCAAGAGATACAAAATATCTCCACTAACCAAGAGCCAAATCCTAAATGAAAACGATTGTAATATTGCATAAAGCTTACGGCTCTACGAGAACCAACTAATTCTTCCTCCAGTAATGATCACTGATAAGAAAAAAATGCGAGAGTCAATAGATAGAAATCATCTTCACAAACTAAAACTTCAAGGTATAAAATCTGTAATACATACTAGAAATAGAATGAAAGCTAGTATATCTCATCTAGAAGATAAATATTAAACTATCAAAAGAAATTTAGTGGTTTTTTTTGCAGCAATTTACAGTAACCTACACTTTATAAATGGTATTGGCTGCACTTATTAGAAATTCATCATCTGATAAAAGCACCAAATATTTGTTCATGTAACCAGAATTCTAGCAATCAAATCACGTATGGCCCATCATATATTTACATAGTTTCATTATCCATGTGTTAGAATGGTGCCTGGCCTAATTAGATTGAGCGTTTTTATATTCTTGTATTTGTAAAAATATATTTTTTCAAATCATATTAATAAAGTAGGCAAATTTCTTTATCTGTAATTGCATATATTAATTAGATAAAGTCCCTAAACTAAACTTAGTTATGCAATATGATTACACATTTGATGGTGATCATGGAATATGCCTTTATGGATTTGATCTTAAAATACGATGGGACATTTGAATAGCCCAATGGACTACACATACGATGCATGCTCGTATGAGAACGATGTCTCGCTCCATGGACATTGTCGCAGTAACGTTAGTGCATGTATGTGGGTGCTTGTTAGAGAATAAGTACACTTAACAGGCCTACTGAAAATTCTTAATTAGAAATATTGTTTGTCGAAATAAAAATTTTCATATTACGATAGTACACGATTAGTCATTGGACTTGAGGTATCATGGTAGCCTTATGCCTGTCGTGTTCCGTTTTGATGTATCTTTTGATTGTTTGACAATCACAAAAAGGGTACGTTGGATGTTGCATTGATATAATATGTATAGAGGTTAATGAATAGCCAACAAAGGATCAGTCACTTATCTGGCAGAACATGTGAATCTCCTGTGTTTTCATAATTTATGACTTAGAAATTCTTGGCCAATGCGGGATGAATGTTAGACAAGGATTTTCTAATAATTCTTCATGAGTTATTAAAAGTTGAGAAATTAGGGTTTCGACTATTAATCCATGTCCTATACTCAATTGAGAGATTAGCTGATGAAAGAACCTTACCTGTACGATACTCACAATTGAAATAGGTTCACTCTTCATTTCACCCAAATCTAGGTAGTCATGATACACTTGCTAATTATTTCCCATGACTTGTGAGGTTCTTGAAATTAAGGAGTTAATTTCAAGTAGAATTAATTAATCTGAATAATTATTATTCATAAGTTACAAATATTGCAAGTTCACAGCTAGCGTAGTTGTGAACTAAAAGGGTCACACACAATTTAAGATAGAATATTTCTAATTTAGAAATTGATCCAAGGAGTTGGATCCAATTAAATAATGAAAATTAATTAATTGGGCCTTAAATTAATTCAATGAGTTGAATTAATTATTTAATTAAATAATTAATTTATTTAATTAGACTTAATAACATTACAAAGCCCAATTGGAGTGAAATAATTATTTGTGCAGTCATAAATTAATTTAATTATTAAATTAATTTACTCAATTAAATAGTTGGATTATTTATTAGGCCTAGTTTGATTAAATGGAATTAATTAACTGAGTTTAGCTTAAAATAATTAATTAAATTAATTATAAAATTTATTTTAAGTCTAAGTCTAATTTAATGAGCCCCGTTAAGAAAAGCCCATGTAGGTTGTTGAAAAAAAATAGAAATTAAAATGTTTGAAATTTTTAGGAGACTCTAAATATTTTTAAAAGATATAAGGGGACAAAATTGGAGATTTTTTGGACAATAAAAAATCTTCCAACGAATTAAAAGGAGAAAAAAAATACCAAGAGTGGGAGTTTTGGAATTTTTTAGTCCCCTATTTAAACCATAGGGGCCGAAAATTTGAGGCTAATAGTAGCCCTCAAATTTTCGGTCATAATAGAAAAATTAAGGAGAAAATTATTTTCTTCTTCCATCCTTTATTCCACTAAAATTTCATATTTTTTTGTTTAAGTATTAATTCTTTTAACGCTAGTTGATAATAGAAATTAATATTCACTAGATTTACTCCATAAACTAAGTTAGTAAAGAAATCAAAATTGCTAGTGGAATTCTGATATCGTGTTCGTGCTCAAAGTATGGACTACTTTAGAGGGGAGACATTTGAATTCCTGTGAATTGGAATTTAGAAAGGGTCTAGCAATCGATTGTTTTAATTCCTATAACAACTGGAGCGCAAAGAAAGGTATAAATCAAAACTATTTTAATTTTTAATACTCACACTATTAAAAATTGCGAGATCGTTAAAAACCACATTGGATCCGGGGTATTGCTGTAACTGTTATAACATGCTTTATTTTAAAATTTTATTTTTCCTCTATGCATACCCCAGGATCGCGCAAACCCAACAGTAGTATCAGAGCCATGGTTTGCACAATTCCAATCGAATTCGATTTATGCCTACGAATTAAATTGTTAAATTTTGATTGATTATTGTATTTCTACTTGGGAAAAAATAATTTTTCAATTAATTTAATTGTTAAATAGATTATGTATGATTGAATTCGATTTAATCGGAAAAAGAAAACACATGGCACGATTGCATACAGCAACGCGCTATGCATGCGCTGCAGCTCAGGTGCTGTGTGCGTGCACTGCGTGGGGGGTAGGGGTGGGTAGGACATCCTCGTTGTGTTGAATTGCAAAATTCATTTTTTTTTTAATTAAAGTGTTAATTTTAAAATTTTGATAAAAAGGGTTTTTCTTGAAAAATCAAGATTTTATCCCAAGTCGTGAAATTATAATTTAATTGGATGGTAAATTAACATGTTTTAATAAATTCATGTGATGTTTTTATTAAAATGCATGGGATGATCATGAAGCCCCTTGGACTAATGTGATTGGATTTATTTATTTTTGAATTTTTGAAATGAGGTATGCGAGTCTCTTATTCTTTTCTTGTATGTACTTTATATTTTTTAAATGAAGTAGAATAGAGTGAGGTTTTTCTTTTTTCTTTTTCGTGGACAAGAAGAAGGATTAAGATGAAGAATCAAGAGAAGGCCAATGAATATATGTGACATATTCATGTAATAGAAATTAGATTTTATTTTCATTTTATTACTCTTAGATTGACCTAGATCAATATTTGGCTCAAATGGATCGCATAGGATTGTCCCATGATCATTTAGATTATGTATATATTAAATGCATGCATGAGGTTTATTTAATACTTTCAAATGATATGCTTGCCATCAATTGAATACAAACACATTAAATATACTAAAATTAAAATTGATGAGGTCTTAGTTAAAATAATAGCCACGAGTCGTGAAACGTATTGATGCTCCATCTACATGGAGGTTTGATGGGTCTTACTTGACACTTAGTATCATATGTGCTCATAAAATTAGGATATATATGAAGAAGTGAGGTAAAATATCTTAAAGGTTTCATGGAGATATAATCGTTAAAAGTTAACTACCTTTCACTATATTTTTATAAGTTCATAAAATTGGGGTATTGATTGGGCTTCAAGACCACAAGGAAATAAGATTTTTCGAATTGCCATTAGGGTGATGGAATTTGAATAAAATAGTGGGAGATATTGCTAAAGACCTTGTTATAAATGAATATATTTTTGGAAGAATGCTAATTTTCTGCCTCGTTTATATTTTGTAGATTGTTTATAAATAGCTAAAAATTCACTTGCATCTATCTTGGAAGCTAATAAATTAACTGGTCCCAACTATATCGATTGGTTGAGGAACCTTAGAATTATTCTACAGTCCAAAAAAAGGGATTACATACTTGATATGATCCACTGCTAGCCGAGCCGCCAGACACCACTAAGGAGGAGCTTTCGAATTATCACAAGTTGGTCGATGATGATCTGCAAGCGCGATGCTATATGATGGCATCGATGTCAAATGAGTTGTAGAAGCAACATGAGGTACATGCGCATCGCATGATATCTATGTTCACCTACAAGAGTTATATGGTGAACACACTAGGCAGGTGAGATATCAGATCTCGAAGGAGTTTTTGAGGACCTGTATAACGGAGGGCTCTTCAGTCCATGATCATGGATTGAACATGATAGGTCTGATTGAAAAGCTCAAGTCACTTGGAATCATTATAAATAACGAGCTCTATTTGGATCTTATCTTGCAGTTCTTGCCTCCATCGTTTGACATCGTTGTCAATTTCAATATGCATAAGATAGAAACTAGCCTTGCTAAGCTGGTTAATATGTTGGAGATGGCTGTTGAGTCCACTATGAAGAAGGACAAGTTGGTCATGCTTGTTAGATCTTCATCTAACTCAAAGGCTGCAAAGCCTAAGAGGAAGAAAGGGATAGGAAAGCGTTCCTCAAAGTCCAAAGGTATGAACCCAACTGGTGGTGTCTCCAAAAGTTCCAATAAGACTGATGACAAGTGCCACTACTACAACAAATCTGAGTATTGGAAGAGGAACAACAAAGAGTACCTTGTGAGCTTGAAAGAGTTCATTTATTTATCAGTTAACGATGATTCTTGAGTATTAGATACTGGATATGGATCTCATCTATGTAATGATTTACAGGTGATGGTAAGAAGCAGAAAACTAAGTAGACCAGAGATAGTTCTTGCGGCTGGGGAATAGAGTAAAGGTTGTTGCATTAGCCATAGGAAGTGTCAACTTAGCTTTAGAAAATTGAGTAGTTTTAGTTTTAAATAATTGTCTTTATGTTCTAGAGATAGTTAAAACATTATCTCCATTCCTGTTTTGGATGGAGAAGGTTTCACTTTTTTAGTAAAACATGAAAGTTGTTCCATTGATTACCTCTGACATATTGATGAATGGTTTATATTCTATTACTCCTCATAACTCCTTTTTCCACATTTAATAAAATAAAAAAATTAGATAATCATAGTTTTCAACTTTCATGACACGCTAGATTAGGTCACATCTCTGAGAAGAGAATTCATAAGTTGGCTTAATTGCTCAATCTTTCAAAAGAGCAAGGAATGCTAACATGTGAGTTATGTATCAAGGGAAAGATAACCAAATCACCATTTATTGGACAAGTGGAGCAATCCAAAGATCCATTCGGTAGGCTACTAAGTGTTAGTGCTTGTGGGAACTATCATTATTTGATAAGTTTTACTGATGACTATTCTAGGTATGGTTATGTTTACCTTATGAGGTACAAATCTGAAGCTTTTGAGAAATTCAAAGACTTCAGATGCGAGGTGGAGAAACAAACTAGACTAAGTATCAAGACTCTTTGATCATATTGAGAAGGTGAATACTTAAGTACAGAGTTTTTTGATTATCTAAAAGAGAATGAGATTCTCTTTCAGTGGACCCCTCTTACTACTCCTCAACTCAATAGAGTTGTAAAGTATAGGAATCGAACCCTATTAGACATGGTTCGATCAATGATGAGTTTTACTGGGCTTCCTCTTTCATTCTAGGGCTATGCTCTAAAAATAACGACATATCTATTAAATAGAGTGCCATTAAAGTCACTGCTCAAAATACCATATGAGATGTGGTGCGGGAAACCACCCTCTTACAAATACTTTAGGGTTGGGGGTGTGCTGCTTATGTGAAGCTACAAGTAGGAGATAAATTGGATATGAAATTTAGTTTATATAAGTTTGTGTGGTATCCAAAAGAATCCATTGGATACTATTTCTATGACTCCTCGAAATAAAAGGTGTTTGTTTCGAGGAATGCCACCTTCTTAGAGAAGGAGTTTTTATTAGATAGAAATGACAAAGTCGTGGAACTTGAAAAAATTCAAGAACCACAGAGCCTCCTAACAGACACAATAACGAGCCAACTAGCTGAGGCTGGGCCTTCGGACACACAACCTCCTAAGAGATCCCAAAGGGTCTCAAAGCCACATGAGAGGTATGGCTTTTTGTTAGAGAACAATGAGGAGAATCTCCCATTTGATAGTGATCCAAGGACTTATGGGGAGGCGATGTCTGACATCGACTAGGGAAGTCGGCAAGACGCATGTAATCTGAAATGGACTCTATGTACTCCAATAAGGTATAGACCTTGGTAGGCCCACCATAAGGAATAGTTCCCATTGGCTGCAGATGGATCTGCAAGTGGAAGCTTGGAGTAAATAGAGAGGTAGTGACCTACAAATCATGACTGATCGTAAAAGGTTATACTTAAAATAAGGAATTAATTATGAGAAAACTTTTTCGTCAGTAGTGATGCTTATATCCATCTGGATACTGCCAGTCATATCAGCGCATTATGACTATGAGATATAGCAGATGGATGTGATGACCGTTTTTCTTAATGGAAATATTAAGGAAGAGATCTATATGAGGTAACTAGAAGGCTTCATATTCAGAGGGAGCGAGCAAAAAGTTTGCAAATTCTAGAGATTTATTTATAGACTCAAGCAAGCTTCCCAAAGCTGGAACATCTGGTTTGATGAGGCAATAAAATCATTTGATTTCCATAAGAACATGGATGAACCTTGTGTGTACAAGAAGGTTAGTGGAGCGCAAAGACATTTATTATGTTATATGTTGACGACATCTTATTAATTGAGAATGATATAGGGATGCTACAGTCAACCAAGACTTGGTTGTCTAACCAGTTCTTAAGTTGCCTACGTATCCTCTTAGGGTGTAGAGAAATCAAAGCCTACGTAGTTCTCTTATCTTTTTACCCTTCTTACCTTAGGGAGTAGCGTAGCTTAATCAATCCCACCCATTTCCATTGTCATGTTTGTTCCTTTTATGTCTGTTTTATCTTGCTTATTATTTGGTTGCATATCTTATATCATTGGGCATGTTCGGGCTTCTAAAGATTTAGGCGACATGATTGAGTGTTCTTCGCTCAATATATTACCTTTTGAGTTAAAGACTTGCTCTATAATAAATGTTGAGATGAGGTAAGCAAGAACCTCCTACCACAGACAAAATTAGGTAAGTCCGCGTCTTTTGTGACCACCATCACAAAAAGTTGAATTATCTGTCGTCATCTATCTCATTAAGCTCAAAAGAAATATTAAAACAATTCTCAAGTTCCTGGCGAGAACCTGAAAATCCTTTCAGGCATTTTGTCCATTCTTTTATTAAAAGTTGTGCTTTAGTAAGCCTTGTACTACTATTACTCCTACTAGTATTTTATGTTTCAAATTGAGTAACTTGTCCCCCATACTTTAAACTATATTCATTATAAAAATTATTTAAATATATTCTAACAGTATATTTAATTAATGAAGGATTAGGAGAAAAATTATTTTTAATAAGAATTAAAGCATCATAATACAGTGTTAACAGGTCTTATAAACCATCTAATTTAAGTTTAAAGTAAAAAAAAAATAGCAACTAAATTAATTTCTGGAATGTTCAAAAAATATTTTTCCCATTTAGTTTTCATAACTTCAATATAATATTTTAAAATTTCATCATTAGAGTATTCATTTAAAATTGTTGCAATATTACAACAACTAATTGGTACCAAAAGGGCAGTTGGGTAATAAACTCCTGATAATTTATAAGGTAGTGCTATTAAATATTTTTAAAATATTACAAATCTTTTCACATACTACCCATTGGTTTGGAAACAAATGCACAATATTAATATTTTGCATAAAAAATGTATATAATAATTCTTTATAATCAAAAGATTCTTATAATAATAAATATGTTGAATTCCAACGAATTAATGGAAATCTTTTAGGTCTTATACCATTGACCTTACAAAATTTAGCCCATTGTTTCATAATTTGTGGATGTGACCACAAGTAAAAAAATATTTACTTAATGGACCTAAGTTGTTGATCTAAATGTCTTAATCCATCTTGTACACACAAATTTCAAATGTGACATATACATCTAATTTGAAAATATTTTCTAGCAATTGATGGTTCATATACAACTTTAAGTTCTTGAATACTAGCAGTATTTGAACTAGCATTATCAAATGATATTGAAAAATATTAGTAGTTAAATTATATTTTTCTAATACTAATAATATCATTTGAGAAATGTTCTTCATTGTGTTCATCGAACACTCTATATGCAATTGATCATTTTTGAATTGACTAAGAATCATTAATTCATGAACAACTAATACCCATATATGAATTGGTTTGCCAATAGCCACATGGCTACTCCAAATATCAGAACATAAAGAAACTTTATTATTTAAACTAGCAAATAGTTTAATTATTTTTTTTACCTTTACTATATAATTTTTTTACTGTGTGAGTAAATGTGGTTTGTGGAATATGTTTAGCAATAGGATTTAATGCATGTTGACAAAAATATTCAAAAGTTAATTTATCACCAAAACTGAAAGAAGCATGTCCAACTGCAATAAATTTAGCTAATCCTTCTTCATAATTAATATCAAAATATTTAAATAAGTTAGAATCGATATCTCTACCAGAAGACTAGTACACCGAGATTTGAGTTTGAGAATGATCAATTCCATATTCAACCGGATGCTTGTTCTCTATATATCTTGTCAATGAACCACAACCATCTCCAGAATGAAATTCATATAATTGAGAGCAATACTTACATTGTGCTCACATTTCTTCAGATGAAAGCTCCACATTCTCAAAATGTTTGGTGAAAATAGAAGATTTTAGAGTAGGAGTAGCTCGAACATTGGCATCACTCATATATTCTTGAGTTTAAAATATATGAGATTGCCCATTATCACTTATTTCTACTTCATAATTCATGTTGAGCGTAGGTGTGGAACCAAAGTTGGAAGAGGCCATCTTTTCCTTACCTTTGTTACTTGAACTTGGACAGGCCATTTGGTAATTGAAAGAATTGAAGATGAGAAAATATGACAAAATAATATTAATAATATAAATAAAAGAATTATTAACAAATACTTAAATATTGGGAAAAATAAAATTAACACTTTAGAGTTGTGATAATTGAGAGATTTGAGATTTGAGAGGGTTTATAGAATTTGAGAGTTTGTTAAGAGAAAAAGTAATAGGGTTTGGGGGGTATTTATAGATTTAGAAATAATTTTTTGAAAAAATAAAAATAAAAAAGGGGAGGGGAGGAGATCTGCTATGCCAAAACGGTTAAATGACCATTCGGGCATGCCACAACAACTACTTAATAATGGCCGTTGATGATCAATGATCCAAAAATCAAGACCATTGATCATAAAAAAAATCTAAAAAAAAGCTAAAACGTTGGGTAGGACTCGGTAGTTCAATGGGTTGGGTTAATCCCCAACCCTTAACCGACCGTCGGACTTAAGGGCTAATTAAGGGTTGGACCCACTATTCGTAAAAATTTTGCAAACCGCAAGTGCACGGTGTCAAGTTTTAATACAACGGTGAGTTGAGTATGGTATCCACAGAAATTATAATAAAAAATTACATTAAGTATCGTAGTTCAAATAGTTCTAATTTTATCTAAAAGATCGAATTATGATTGGAAAATAAAGTAAAGTAAGATAAAAATATAAAGACAAGAGTGGAGTTTTTAGAAACAATATAACAAACACCTTATGAGCAAGATATTCTAGACGAATGACTCATCTAATTATCACCTATATTCTTCCTTCCAAAATTTACCAATTCAAGTCAACAATACATATAAGTTAAAGAATTCTTAAGCTCATCAATTTCCTTTCTCGAATACCGAATTGACTATGAGTTCCAATACGAATTTTGATATCTCTATAAAAATTCAAGAATAAAACTCTACAAAAGTTCAATGAATTCTTCTTCAAAACTTCAAAGGTTTTATAAGCGTCTCAACTCTATGATTCCTAGGTTGTGTTATCTATATCATCGTGTATAATCTTCCCTCTCTCGAGTGTCGAATCTCATACATCAAACAATCTCAATTAGTGATCAATTAATGAAGATGAAATACTAAATAAAATAACACAAATAAGATGAATAACTTGAACTAATATTATTTAGAATTCAAAACATAGGATCAAATAAGATTACGTTATCCTCTAGAAAGAAATGTTTAGTTCACCATTGATGAATACAACTTCAAGAAATAAATAAGAAAGAATATGTAAATTGTTCACCAATTTGTGAAATGGAAGGAATGGTTGAAGCTCTCCTTGTCTCTAAGAATGACCTGTTTTAATTTGCAGAAAATGGAATGGATCTTATCTCCAAGCACCATCCCAATGGCCTCCTTTGGTTCCAAGAACCAATCCTTCCCCCAATGGTTGATGTTGATCTTGTCCTTTTAAACTTCTCCTAAATGATTCTTTACCCAAGTGTCTTCCAAAAGAAACTCTGAAATCCTTCCACTTTTCTTGGTTTTTCTTCAAAAGAAATCTAAAATCATTTCCATTTTCTTGGCTTTTTCTCCTTTTTCTCTCCACCAATTTGATGTATCTCCTAAAGCATCACATGGGTAATGATGTATAGGTGTATCTAATGTGTATATCATATAAAAATGCCAAAATTCATGATTTATTGCCACTTGTCACAAAGAAAATGCATCAACATCTTTTTGGTTAGTAGGATGGTGCCTAGGCACCGTTGTTGCTGTTTTTTCCTCCTTCACTTTAGTACTTTTACACTGTTCAGCCTCTTATAACTAGTTTTTTACCTCTTTCAAAGATGAATTGGCTTTTAACATCTTCTAATGAGTTGTAGTTCTATGTCTTGGATTTCCATAAGCACTTGAATCAACTAAATATGATATCTGAACAGAGTTATTCCTGAAATACTAAGATGTGTTATACCAGATAATTTCAGTCAAGTACTGATTTTTTAACTTAGTTTTTCTCATTGAGATCGACCGAATTGGATTTTGTGGTAAACATAAAAGTTTTATATATATCTCTTGAATTTTTAATGAATCAAGAATCAAGTTAATATGAAATTGGAGCCAAGAGTTATGATTGAAATACAAAAACTGCTTCAAGTAGCACCACAACTCAAATTCTTCAACATTTCAACCAAGTTTTTGATTTCTTTCCATTTTGTTCTCTTATTGTCATTACCTACAAGATTTCAAGCTAAATACATAAAAAATAACAAAAACACTTGAAATTAAACTAATTTTTAATCAAAAGATATATGAATTATTGGTATAAAATCAATTTATCAAATACCCCCAAACTTTACCTTTTACTCGTCCTCGAGTAAAACTCAAAATCAAATAATCATAGGCTCATTTTTGATTATGAATTACTAAACTTGATCAACCCATTCAAACTTGAATTACTAAAGGCTAGTCACAAAGCTAGTCGAATAACACTAGAAAACTTGTGCTTCATTAATCTACTCATGAATTCAAAACGTGTGTGTGTGAAGTGTCAAGCTCAAGTTTCATGCATGCATGTTAGGTATGAATTTTACAACCAATGATTTTCATTATCTAAGCAAAGGAGTTCTAGGTGTTCCATAGGCTTGCTTTTCATACAAATTTTCCACTAATATAGATACTTGCAAACTTGGATCAAAAGGATTTCAATAAGTTTGTAATGTACGGCCTAGGTATCGGCTTACAAAAAAAGGTAGGGATAAACAACGTAAGAGAGCATAAAACATTGCACATAGAATCTCACTCTCCTTCTTTCTTTTCTCTTTCTCAAATTTTTTTTCTTTTTTTTCTTTTTTTTCTTTCACTTTTTTTTTCTATTTTTTTTCATGAACCCCAAAGCTTCATTTCTTGTTCTTTTGCTTTCACAACCCCCAAACTTGTTTCTTTTCATCGACATGAGTTGTGATGTATTTCTTACATATTTTTCATGCTCATACCCCTAAATACATTCGTCCATACCCTCAACATGTCTCCATATGACCCCTTAATAAGATTATGCACAAAATATTATACTTTAAGCTCTCTTAGGGATAATCATTAGTTTTTCGGTCTATAATGGGTCAGTATAGTGAGCTTCAAGAAATAAAGTCGAATGGTGGTTATTCATATACCTTGCATATACCATTCTTTGAGATGCAGCTCAAAGAGGGAACTAGTGAATAAAAGTGTGATCATGGTACGCTTGAAAGAAAGGTACAAAGGAGTCAAAGATGGCCTAAATCATTTCCAACTTTGTAGTTATCTAGAATTTTGCCTCAAAGAATAATTAAGCAAGTTCTATAACACCACAAAATGACTAATACAACTCATTGGAAGCAAAATCCAACACCAAGTAGCATGTAATTCACAAGATTTCGACACGGCATGCTCAATGAAAATTCATCATTTATGGCAAGGATCAAACACAGAAGAATTGCCATGTCACAAGACTAGCAATCTTTCTTTCCTATGGATTCTATAAAATATCAATTAGTATCATCATAGGCAAACGGTAATTAAGTTATTCATTCAATCACAAAACATGAACTCAACTAAGTTTGTCAACAAAGCATGCTTGCTCTTAGACTCTCATCACTCAACATGGGTAATTCAAATTAAAAATTTTGGCTCAATTTTTCATATAAAGCTCAAACACAAAAAATACAAATCCTACCCCCAACTTTAAAATTAACATTGTCCTCAATGTTTAAAGAATCAAAGCACATAAGAGGTAGAAATAAAAAACTCCATTTTTCAATAGATGATGCACTTGGAGTTTATAGGATATCCACACATATCACCAAGTCGACATCCATCTACACAAGAAAAGAAAGCATGAAAGCTTATGGGTTAAAGCAAGGAAAGTAACAAAAGTGAGAACACAAATTTAGACAAAGAAATGCAATAGCTAAACATGCTTGAAAGCGAGCATATTTCAAAAACTAACTAAGATATTATTAAAAAGCAAAAGAAAAAAAGTTTGGGTTATAAGCGCTCGGTTTAAAGTCATCGGCCTGACTATCTTCTTTACTTATCTTGGATCTAAAAATAAGTGTTTATCATGCCACATCTTTGTGTGCTCTAAGAGTATAGGTGATCCTTCTGGATAAGCAAGGTGAGGATGATCCAAAGTAGCATCAAGGGCCTTTTGGACATCAAAAAGTGTATCCCCTATTACTGCGAATGGTTTTCCAAACATGGTAAAGATGTACCTATCTTTTTCCATATTAAAAATAAAAAAATCTATAGAGCACAAGAATTGGTCACCATTGCCAAGCATATCTTGAGTCACCTTAGTAGGCCTTGTTTCATCTAGTGCATGCTTTCTAAAATTAAACAATGAAACTGAATTAGTGCTTGCATCTAGATTACATAATGATATTTCACAAGTAGAGTTTCCAATTGAATAAGGGTTAATGAAACTCCCTGAATTGGTTAGCACTTGAGGTGGCTTCTCTTGCAAAATGGCATTGCACTGTTTAATAGTTTCGCACTCCTCGATTTATTGTTGTTGGATGGTTTTGCAATGCTCCCTTGGATTGATTTCCATTTCATTTGGAAAATTTCTTTATGTTTTTTAGCATTAATTTCAGTAGCAAGTTGTCCAATTTAATTTTCTATTGAATTCATTTGAGCTTCTAAACTGTTAACTAACTGCCCCAATTGAGTCTCAATGTTGTCTATCTTTGCTTCATTCTTATTCAATCGAGCTCTTGTTTCGCCAATGAAAGTGCATAACAACTCCTCCAATGATGCCTTTTTCTTACCATTGGTTTCCATAAATGAAGTGCTAGTGGATGCCATGGAATCTATTCGTTGAGAAGCTCCATTAGAAGTCCAAACTGCAAATTGGTTAGAAAGAAAAGAAATTTATGCAGCTAATTATGTGAATGGATTTACCTTAAGAACATCGGCAACCTTTTCAATGGAAGACCTCTTGAAAGGCTATCGCCTCAAGACTCCTAGCCTTATGTACAAATATATCTAACCTAATGCAAGATAAGACCACATCAAAATATGGGAAGAAAACAAAAACAATTTAAACTAAAATCAAAACTAAGTCATCACAATATTAATGCAATTATAATAAAACAATCCTCGGCAACGGGGCCAAAAACTTGTTTGTAAAATATTTTGCAAACCGCAAGTACACTGTGTCAAGTTTTAATATAACGATGGGTTGAGTATCGTATCCACAAGGATTGTAATAAAAAATTATATTAAGTATCGTAGTTCAAATAGTCCTAAGTTTATCTAGAAGATCGAATGATGATTGAAAAATAATGTAAAGTAAGATAAAAATACAAAGACAAGAGTGAAGTTTTTAGAAATAATATAACAAATACCTTATGAGCAAGATATTATAGAGGAATGATTCACCTAATTATCACCTATGTTCTTCCTTCCAAAATATACCATTTCAAATCAACAACATATATAAGTTAAGAATTCCTAAGGTCATCAATTCCCTCTCTCGAGTGTCGAATTGACTATGAGTTCCAACATGAATTTTGATATCTCTATAAAAATTCAAAAATAAAATTCTAAAACAGTTCAATGAATTCTTTTTCAAAACTTTAAAGGTTTTATAAGCTTATAAACTCTATGATTCCTAGGTCGTGTTATCCATATGATCGTGTATAATCTTCCCTCTCTTGAGTGCTGAATCTCATACATCAAACAATCTCAATTAGTGATCAATTAATGAAGATGAAATATTAAATAAGGTAACACAAACAAGATGAATAACTTGAACTAATATTATTTAGAATTTAAAACATAGGATCAAATAAGGTTACGCCATCCTCTAGAAAGAAATGTTTAGTTCACCATATATGAATACAACTTCAAAAAAGAAATAAGAAAGAACATAAAAATTGTTCACCAATTTGTGAAAAAGAAGGAATGGTTGAAACTTTCATTGTCTCCAAGAATAACTCTTTATCTCCAAGAATGACTTATTTTGATTTGCAGAAAATGGAATGAGTCTTGTCTCCAACCACCCCCTAATGGCCTCCTTTGGTTCCAGAAACCAATCCTCTCCCCAATAGTTGATATTGATCTTCTCCTTTAAACTTCTTCTCAATGATTCTTTACCCAAGAGTTTTCCACAAGAAACCCTAAAATCCTTTCACTTTTCTTGGTTTTTCTTCAAACGAAACCTAAAATCATTCCCATTTTCTTGGCTTTTTCTCCTTTTTCTCTCCACCAATTTGATGTATCCACTAGAGCATCACATGGGTAATGATATATAGGTGTATCTAATGTGTATATCTCATAAAAATACCAAAATTCATGACTCGTTGCCACTTGTCGCAAAAAATGCATCAACATCTTTTTGTTTAGCATGATGGCGTCTAAGCGCCTTGCATTCTATTTTGGCAACCTCAGATGGCGCCTAGGTGCTGTTGCTGCTATTTTTCCCTTCTTCACTTCAGTACTGTTACACTATTCAGCCTTTTGTAACTAGTTTTTGGCCTCTTTTAAAGATGTATTTGCTTATGACATTTGTTAATTAATTGTATCTCTGTATCTTAGCTTTTCATAGGCACTTGAATTAACTAAATATAATATATGTAGATAGAGTTATGCCTAAAATACTAAGATGTGTCATACTAGATAATTTCAGCTAAGTGCTGATTTTTGAACTCTGTTGTTCTCATTAAGATCAACCGAATTGGATTTTGTGATAAACATAAAAGTTGTAGATCTATCTCTTGGATTTTCAATGGATTAAGAATCAAGTTTATATGAAATTAGGGCCGATAGTTATGATTGAAATACAAAAACCGCCATCAGTACCACCACAACTCGAATTCTTCAACATTTCAACCAAGTTTTTTATTTCTTTTCATTTTCTTCTCTTATTGTCATTACCTACAAGATTTCAAACTAAATACATAAAAAGTAACAAAACTACTTTAAAATAAACTAATTGTTAAACAAAAGATATATGAATTATTAGTATAAAACTAACTTATCACCCATTGACCCATGGTCAATGGTCTGGGTCAATGGTTTTCAGACCATTGACCATGGCTGGTTATGAACTAAGTTTGGTTCTAACCTGGCCCGTAGCCACCCTTACTCTCAGATGAACCTGCGCTATCTTTCTGGCCCTCAAACTCCTCATAATGAATCAAACGGACACTTTGGTAGTTCCAGAAGTGCATCCTTCAACTTTGGAGACACTCTCCCAAGATACTTCCTAAAAATCAATCGTTTGCCCAAGTTATCTATTAAAGAAAGAGGAAGGTTGAAAGGAGCAGGCTAAATAATGCCAAAAAAGGGGCCACCTATAAATCCCAGGCCTTGAGAGAAACTACTCCTAGAGCCAAAAAAGACCACAACCAAGGCCCAGATAACTCAAATGGAGAAGAAAATGGCTAAACCTCTCTATTTCAGCCGATCAAGGAAAATCGGCCTAGGCAAAGCCCTAGCCAAATAAAAAAAACTGATTGAGGTAGAGGTGCCTCAGCCGGGCAGGAGATGACTGGCTGAGGAAATACCTCAACTAGGCAAGAAAAAACCCCAGTCGATGCACCTTCGTCTCAACTGCGTGTGGCTAGGGCTCTACCCTCTCTATCGGATCCAGCCAAGGCACCCCTACCTTGGCTGTGTGGCTCTACCTCATCCCCCGTCGCCCTCTATCTCTATCCTGATGTGAAGGTAGGCCTACTCTCTTAAACATGACTCTACCGTAGAGAAGAATGGAAAAGAAAGAAATTTAAAATTGAAGTTTTGAGAGAAATACTTACCTTTGGAACTCATGGCATAAAGTATAAAGCTCAAAAGCCTCCCTTGCTAAATGAGGCAAAGGGCTCCTCTCCTTAATATAAAAAGAATACTCTACCACTTCTGGAAGGACTCTAACTCTCAGCTAATTGCTTTTGCTCGAGTGTTAGGGGCCTGTATAATGTGTATGAAAATTATATTTATTTTATTTTTATTTTAGCTCAATAGATAATTAACTCAGATTCAAGGCAAGTTGATAGCCTAAATTCTGTAAAAAGCCCAAGTGGCCCAAATATATAAAACATTTGCCTGATAAGGCAACAAGGCCTATAAGGTCCATGTCCCAAAATAAACAGGTATATATAACCCTATATTTTCACATTTACAAGGTATGTAATTTCAATTAATGCTTTGAGTTGGTACTTATTCTGTCAAATATTTACTAACTTAAGCATCGGAGGGGCTTCCCTAAGACCACCCCAAAGCCCTTATAACTATCTGTACGTGTTGTAGGTAGGGAACCCATCTTCAGAATTTGTGAGCTCTTAGAAACGTGCCGAGAATTTATTGACACACCTTAGCATCTAAAAAAAAGTAGCATTAGATATAATGCAAGCTTTATGACCTAGTTGCCTTATCTGACAGGGATTTAATGTCTCTAGACCCTTTGGACCTCTTAAGTGACTTGAGTTTTTATCTTGTGTCTGGATCATGCTACAATATTAAGGTTACAAATCCAAGTGCAGCTTGTATTAAGTAATAAATTTCTCATGAGTGCCAGGTTGATCTACAGGGAAGTTGCTTGAAAAATTCAGGATTATAATTCTAAAAAAATGAGATTTATGTGATTCAAAATATATGAAAAATTAAATGTATGTTGTAATTAAAGAAAAACCAAAGTAATAAAAGTACTGAAGATTAGGAATCCACTCTTGAGTTTTATGGTTATTTATTATTTTTATCTCTATTAATTGCCACTATTGGAATTCATACATAATAAAAGTTCCAATGGGAATATATTATCAAATAACTTATGCAATAAAGTAATCATGATATTATATTACTATTTGCAAATTACCTCTTAATGCCAACACTTATTTATGGGATCAAGTATTTATACATACCTTTGTCAACAAAAAATCAAGGTGTCACATTAGCAATTGGTGGGGTAAAATCGTACAATTAGTTAAATGAACCAAATTATTTATTGTGTCATTAAAGATACAAGAATCACTATAAAATAAATAAGGTTTAGATCAAAACTCAAAATAATAATACAACATACTTAAATATTTTCTACCTTTATAACTATTCTTCTTTCTCCATCAAGAGGTTCACCCTTTTGCCTCAACAAAATAAAATTTAAAAAGACATAATAAAAGTAGGAAAGAGTAAAAATAGAAAAGAAATTAGAGAATACATTTTTATTACTGTAAGAAAACTTACATTACTAGAAAACATACATACTAGAAAACATAGTCAAAAGAAACCCTCTACCCCCTCTCTCTTACAAGCTAATACATGGCCTATTTATAGTACTTGGAGTATGCTATAGGTCAAATAAATAATGGAGGAGTTAATCAAGTGGTATGCTAATTGCCAAGAGTTGGTAAGTTGTTACACCAAGTTCTCAAAATTCTCACCTATTGGATTGAGTTGCATTTTTAGGTTAGATATAACCAAATTTTGATAATGAGTAAAAAATAAAATTTGTATATCATTTGGTATTGATATGTTTTCATATATTATTTGTCAAATTTGGCTGTCGAATGAGGGAGATATGGTCAAATTATCGAATTATGTCCAAGAGTCATTCTTTAACAACAACAACACCTTGCAGCGTATGTTTTTACCATTTTGATATATTTTCTCATCATTATTCTTCATCAAACTTGTTTATTTACCTAGTTTGTGCAAAATTTTCAAATTTTAGCCCAAAATAAATTTGAGCTTAACAGATATGACTAGTTGGTCAAATAAGTCAACATTGGATTAAACTCTGATCCGAATTTTGGTGAACTATTTTGTACAACCATTTAGATGAATGTTTTACTATAATCAACATTGAATTGGGCTTAGCTTCCAACAGAAAAGTTGTAGTTCTATCTCTTGGCTTTCAAATGAAGTAAGATTTAGGTCCATAGGACTTTTGATCATGAAGTTATGCTCAAAATATAAATATTGCACAAGTTTAGAAATATGCTTTTTTTGATCTTTTTATTTTCATTGATTTCCTAACACAAAATATTAATAAAATAATAATATTAACAAGAATAAATCAAGAAAAGTATAAATAATTTGATATAAAAATATATCAAAATATGCACATATCAAATTTTTCCACACTTAACCCTTGCTTATCTTTGAGCAAACCTAAAACAAACCTAAACTAATCCACTTTTGTAGGAAATTACGATTATATTTAGCATATGTAACAAGCCCTTAAACCCCTAGGTGGCCCATAGAGGACGAGTTATAATCTCGTGAGGGTTTCCAGTGGTGATACCTATAAACACCTATGATAACCATCTTCCAACGATTATTTTCAAGAAGTAAAAAGTAATATGGAAGTGAAATCAAACAAGTGTTGAGTTTAACTCTTAATCATTCAAAAGTCAATACATTTTCATAATAAGTATACTCAAGTATGTGTATAGATAGTTAATATCAATCGTGACGAAACTATGCATGCTTCAAATAAGTGAATTCTCATAAACCTTTATAAAAATTATCACTCAATCTCTAATGAAAAAGTTAAACATCATAGCCATTTCTTTGGTGCAAATCTCTACTACACTAAAAGCACCACACGAAATCAAAAGGTATTTAACAAAGGTTGTAATGGGGCCAAAAAATAGTAATGTGGCTAAAAAATAAAAGAATAGGATGCAACAAAATTTTTAAAAACTTCATGGAATTAGAGACGGAGTTTATCGATGAAGAATTCTCAAACTCCACAAATTTCAACACTGGAATCTATTGTTATTGAATTGGACCCCTTTTATTCATCTTGCAACATCTCATTTTTAGTTGCAACTCGTAACACTTTGTAATTTTTTTTATTTTTTTAATTCATTTTTTTTCTTTTTTTTTCCTCTTTTTTTGTTTTGAAGAGAAACTCCCCCTACACTAATCTTCTATTCCAACTTGAATTTTTTTTGCAAGTTTACATTGTCAATGGAATATCTGTTGAACTCCAAATTATTTTTAGAATAAGGGTTGAAAAATAGTATATTTAGGTTAGGTAAAAAGATATGATTACAAAAAAATATTTATTTATTGAAAGGCTCAAAGTGGCTCACTAGGGGAATGTTCTCTTGGAACATCACATGAGAACAAGCTGATTTGGTAATGGTATTGGAAAACCTAATACCATAATCATTTTCTAGTAGTGCACTATCAGTCGCTCGCCATGACAAACCAAAAGAAAAAGTTCTAATACTCAACCCCTACATGTTGAAGATCCAAGTGATGATTAGAGCGAGAGCTTAAGAACTTCCTATTTTGACATGATTGTCTTCACACTGAATAACATAACTATTTATGCAAAAAAAATTGAGTATAATTATCGCAAAATATATTAACCAAATAAGAACATCAAAGTCCAAAATAACACCTATCATCAATCAAACCATATTATTCATGCTTATTTTTAATCATTGAAGTTGGAAGAATTTCTACAATTAAAAAAAAAATTAAATTTTTTTTGGTAATTCACAAACTTTTGTTAAAAACTTCACAAACTTTCATGTTATGAAAATAAAAATAAAAAATAGGGATGCGTCTCAAGAGTGTTACAATTACTATTTACTTTACCACCATTTTTTCATGATTTCAATGGACCCATAAGAAAACACACTTGAATTTATTTTTTTTGAAATCAAATACTAAAAAAACACAAATTGAACACGCAAGTTGTGATATCAACTATCCCTCCCGCCAACCTAATCGAGACATTGTCCCCAATGTCAAAAATAGATAGAAAAGTAGAGTTTAAATGATATCACGTGAAGTGTGGCTAAAAAAAATAAAGCTAAAACAACACAAACACACACTATTTGATGAAACCATTAATAATAAGTATTATAGACTAAGAGTCAAATTCAATTTGTGTTTTTGACCATTGTTCCTATTGGACCAATCCACATTGGCTAAGGCTGGATCAGGTTCTGACACATATGC
Organism: Paulownia fortunei; assembly: GCA_019321725.1. Taxonomy (NCBI): domain Eukaryota; kingdom Viridiplantae; phylum Streptophyta; class Magnoliopsida; order Lamiales; family Paulowniaceae; genus Paulownia; species Paulownia fortunei. The sequence goes on along the minus strand of CM033115.1, from coordinate 10,133,409 downwards.
TAGAAGTTGATCAATCAACTGGTCAAATGTCGGAGCAGAAATGCAGATTCTACTCGCAGACGGTGAAATAAAACCTTTTTTCATAGCATGATATACAAAAAATAGCAAACAATCATAAAAATTATTAACATTAAGAATACCTATAGGTTTTTAGTGAATGTTGAGTTGTGCCTATGTGATACCCAAACCTCTTACTACTCACATGGCCAAATATGATTCATGTATTACGTGTTAATTTTATATGCTATTTGCATTTCTATTGACATTGCATAATTTATTTCATTTTATACGACATTCTTGAATATTAAACTTAATTCTGAAGTTCTTGCACGGTATGAATTATTGAATTTCCTAATCTAAGTAGTTAATTTTATATTGAAATAAGAAGAAAATGAGGTGGATCAATATTAGATTTAGATGGGATATATAGGTTATAATCTTGGAAGTGTTAAAAGTGTTACTAGTAAGTTTATACGGTTTAATTTGATTTGATCAAGTTATTTTAAAAGTATATATTTGTAAATTAGCATACTTGGGATATTGGACATGATATAATGTGATTTAAGTGTCATATGACAAGGCCAATATGTGCATATAATTTTAGAAATGCAAACTTGATAATTCTTTAAGAATCGGATGCGAATCGGTTTGGAGATCGAATGAACGGACATAGGAAATAACTATGGGAATGAATGGTGACTAAAATAGGTTGCAACCAAATAAAAATAGGTGAGACACACAAGATTAGGGCTGCAAGAAAAGGGAGAAAATCAGATTTTACCATTTACTTGCCACCTTATGCTTTCTTATTAAGCTTAAGCTAACATCTCAAGCAAACACCTCAAACCCTTCACCTTCAAGCCATGACCAGACTCTCATTTCAGCCATTTTCATCTTCCAAACACACACATTAAGGTATCCAAGTGATCCAAATTGATTCCAAGTTGAAATAAAAGCAAGAAAAGCAAAGGAGAAGTGATTACCATCAAGTTAACCTCAAAATTTGCATAGATAACACTTATCTACAGTTTTGCCTTTGGTTTTCAAATTATTATGAATGGTTTTATTGTTTATTAAGCTTTCAATATCTCTTATAAAAGTGTTACGAAGTTTTTAGTTAGACTTTGGTGCACAAAGAAAGGGTTTTTGATGACGAACACTTAATAGGAAATACTTGTGGCAGAAACTGCCATCTTAGTGTTTTCTTATGTTTTAGGCTTCAAAAGTATATGGTATGTTGAATAAAATCTATAATTATTACCATTTACATAACCATATATGAGTTAAGAGTATTGTAATGAAGTTTTATCAGTTGGAAATTGAAATAGAGAATGATATTGGAGAAACACTCAAACTGCCAAAATAGAAAAATCTATTTTGGTGTGCTGGAGGGAGACTGAATTAGGGGAGCTAAATCCATTATTTTTGGTAATAATATGACCTGGTTGTATCCTTATATATGTTATCTAAGTATGGTGAAAATGTTAGAGTGATTGAATATACTTAAGGGTACCAAAACCATTAATGTCATGAAGTCTGCAAAACTGTCACGGTAGGAAACAATCTGTTTCAGTATGTCGTGAAGAGAGCTGAGCTTGGGAAGCTATATCCATGATTTTTAGCAATTATATGATATGGTTACATTTATATACATGTTATCTAAGTGTGGTAAAAATTTGGGAGTGATTGGATATGTTTAGGGATATTAAAATTATCATACAACTAAACTTGACTGCAAGAAAATATGAAAATGTGAATCTGCCACATTTGATCACTTAGCATGTTTCAACCTCGACATGTTGCTATTGAGTGTTAACAATTAGGTACATGCTATTAGAGTTATAATACTTCAATTACATGATGTTTTCATATATTTAAGATGAGAAATTGAGGTATTTGAGGGGCTATATTGGGTTCTAGTTTGTGAAAGCTTGATTGTTAGCTTATAGCTTGGTGTTTAAGGTCTAGTATGAGATTTTGTGCTTTCAACTTACCAAATTGGGAATAGTACTTGATGTTGGGTAATATTACAGGATATTTTACATCTAAGGTTGGAGAAGAATACTAAACAAATTTAGACTAAGCTGCCAACCAAGTGAAAGGTAAGTAAAGATTCATTTGTAACTATAATGTATAGACATAGTAGATGTGTGAATTATATGTAATATCATAAATCATATATGCATAGTAGAGGGCTCTCCATTGAGCATACATATATGGGCATTGTCATTAGCATGTGCATGCATCATATACGAGCATTGTGATAAATCTTGCATTGCACGGCATGATTAGAGAAAGAAAAATATTTTGCTGACCACTACTAGTGCACCGAAACATGCATGGATTTGTATGGTTCTATGCATGAATTTGCAGGTTCGTGTGCATGGATTTGCATGCGTATGAGTATGCATGGATTTGCATGCTTATATGATTATTGGCTATTGAATTATGGAGGTGTACAGAGCTCTTTTTCGGTGCCTGGGATAGTAGCGTTGGTCAGGGGCCCAAGAAAGAAATGATTTTGAGAGAAGTATTTTGATGCATAAAATTGCATTGTGAGCATATCATTTTGAGTTGCATGACTTGATATTGTGGATTATTCTTTGACATGCATAATCTTTACTTGCTGAGCATTAGCTCATATAGTTTATGCATTGCAGATGAGTACGACGATACCTGAAGCATCTTTTATTGGTTGGGTGGCGGTTGGAGCTCCTGCAGGTATCTGAGAGAGTGTGTACATGGATGATGACCTGTTGGGCTATTTTGTTGGCTTGTTATATTTTGAGTCTATTGTATTATATTTTTAGACTGGTACTATATCTCGCTTTTAAAACTTTACTATAAATAAGTATGTAAATATTGGGTCTTGGTGAGTGTTGTGCTTTTATATAAATACCGATCCTGCTATATACATGACATGTGTTATAAAGTATTTTAAACAGGGTTGTGCATGTAAGAAGTGATATATCTTTTCTTAAAGTGTTACAAAAAAAATATTCCATGCATGCACATAGGTTCTATCATGTTAAATTATAATATATATCTAGTTGTGTAGTAATGGGGGTGTTACAGAGTGGTATCAGAGCCTAGGTCTTGATTCTGTAGACTGTCCATGTACATGATCTTAGAACTTACGGAGCGCAGCCGCGCCAGTAAGTTTTACATTATCATATATTGCATTACATATTCCATGAATTATATTGGCCAATGTTGTCAAACTTGTGTAAAACAGCGCTATAAAATGGTGAGAACTCATGGTGAGAGCAGTGGTGGTGCCAGAGCACAGAGAAATAAGATACCCATCCCTGTTAATGATCAAGATACCATGATTAACCGATTAACAGAGTTGATTGAACGACAGTTCGAACAAATTCAGCAACTGATTCGACAGAGAGATAATGGTGAGCAACCACGGGTGGAGGTAAACCAACAACGGGTGGATTATATATATATGGTGGGAGAACAATTTAGGAGGCTGGATCCCCCAACATTTGAGGATGCGATTAATCCTACCGCTGTAGAGGACTGGTTGAGGACCCTAGAAAACATGTTCAAGTATAGCAGGGTGCCGGTAGAGGAGAGGGTAATGTGTGCCATTTTCATGCTTCGTGGTAGTGCAGGCCATTGGTGGGACATGATCAGCAGCATAGAGGACATTACTACTATGAGTTGGGACAAATTCAAGGAATTATTCCGAAATAAATATTTCACGACCCCAGTTTGCATGATGAAGATGAATGAGTTTATACAACTGCGAAAAGGAGCAATGACTATTGGGGAATATATTCGTAAATTTGAACAACTATCCAGATTCGCTACGCACATGGTCAGCACTGAAGCACTTAAAGTAGAGAGATTTCTAGAGGGTTTGAGGCCAGAGTTATACGGGGATGTGAATATAGCGGGTACTCAAGGGGTGACATTTTCACAGGTAGCTGAGAGGGCACTAGTAGCAAAACAAACTGAATTGAGAATTACTTGTGCACAATTCAGCTCGACAGCAATTCAGACAGCAGGGACAGAGAAGGACTGTAGGGCAAAATAGGCCAGTCCAAATGCAGAGGCCAATCCAAATACAAAAGCCAGGATTTAAATTTCAAGGAGAAAAGGCCAACAACAAGAAGGTCAAAATAAGAGGCCACGGGTCGAATAAGGAAAAACACCAATATCGGAAGTTATGTGTCAGAAATGTGGTAATCGATATACTGGAGGCTGCTATATAGATACCAGGACATGTTTTCGATATGGAATACTAGGACATATTGCTAAATTTTGCCCAGGTAAATAAAATCAGACCAGCCAAAAGAATGTACCAGCCAAGGTGTTCACCCTGACCAGGGCGGATGCAGAAGCAAATCCATCGGTGGTAACAGGTACACTTTATATTTCTAGTGTTCCAACACTTGTATTATTTGATTCTGGAGCTACGCATTCATTTGCATCCACTGAGTACATGAAGAGGTTGGGTAGAATACCAGATGTAGCAGAAATCAGTTATAGTGTAACAGTTCTCTCTGGAGATGCTAGACAAACTGATCGAATTTTGAGAGCTTGTGCTATACTTGTTGAAGGTAGATAATTACATGCTGATTTGATTGTACTGGATATGAATGATTACAATGTTATTTTGGGTATGGATTGGTTGTTAAAGTATGGGGCTACTATCAACTGTAAGGAAAAGACGGTGACATTTCAACTTTCTGGGAAAGAGTCTTTCACATTTGCCAGCATTGTGAAGAATTTTAGATTCCCTATGATTTTAATAGTGAAGGCACAACGATTACTCGATGATGGTTGCGAAGGGTACTGGGTGAGTGTCATGAACATTGAGGAAAAACACCCACCAACTCTAAGTAAAATACTAGTGGTACGAATATACTGAAATATGCCCAGATGATCTTCCGGGACTGCCACCAGATCGTAAAATAGAGTTTGTTATTGACATATAATCAGGAACGTCTCTAATTTCTAAAACTCCCTACAAAATGGCTCCTTTGGAGTTGAAAGAATTGAAAGTACAATTACAAGACTTATTAGACAAGGGATTCATCAGACCGAGCTTTTCACCTTGGGGAGCACTAGTTTTGTTTGTACGTAAGAAGGATGGCACCATGAGACTGTGTATCGATTATCGAGAGTTGAATAGGGTCACAATTAAGAATAAGTATCCGTCACCCAAAATTGATGATTTATTTGACCAGCTTCAGGGTGCCGCAATATTTTCAAAGATTGACTTACGCTCTGGGTACCATCAATTAAAAATAAAGGAAGAGGATATCCCCAAGACGACATTTAGTATAAGATATGGGCACTATGAATTTTTGGTGATGCCATTTGGATTGACTAATGCTCCAGCAGCATTCATGGATCTGATGAACAGAGTGTTTAAAGAATTTCTGGATAAATTTGTTATTGTGTTCATAGATGACATTCTAGTTTACTCCAGAACTAAAGAAGAGCATGCCACACATTTAACACAAGTACTAGAGGTCCTGAAAGTGAAGCAGTTATACGCCAAATTTAAGAAATGCGAGTTCTGGTTGGATCGTGTGGTATTCTTGGGACATGTTATATCAGGAGCGGGAATATCAGTAGATCCAAGTAAAGTTAAAGCTATCAACAACTGGATGCAGCCTACTAATCCTTCAGAGGTGCGCAGTTTTCTGGGTTTAGCTGGATAGTACCGAAGATTTGTGGAGGGGTTCTCCAAGATTGCAATGCCATTGACACAATTAACCAGAAAAGAGGTGATGTTTAGATGGACGGATATGTGTGAGTGAAGTTTCAGGAGCTGAAAAAGAGGTTGACTTCAGCACCTATTCTCTCAATTCCATCAGGTACAGAAGGATTCGTAATTTACAGTGACGCGTCGAAGAATGGATTAGGATGTGTACTGATGCAGAATGGCAAAGTAATTGCGTATGCATCCAGACAACTTAAAGAGTACAAAAAGAATTACCCCACACATGACTTGGAACTTGCTGCTATAGTATTTGCACTTAAAATATGGAGGCACTATTTATATGGTGAACGGTGCGAGATCTATACTGATCACAAGAGTCTCAAATACTTCTTCACATAGAAAGAGTTGAATATGCGGCAGCAGAGATGGCTGGAACTGGTAAAAGATTATGATTGTGTGATCAATTACCACCCAGGTAAAGCCAACGTCATAGCTGATGCATTTAGCCAAAAATCCACACAAAGTACAATAACTATGGCTTTAATTCAGAAACCAGAACTGAATGAGTTGAAGAAAATGAATATAGAGATTTTACAGACATGAGTAATAGAGGCAAAATTAGCAGCCCTGATGCTTCAGCCTACGCTAATTGATAGGATCAAACAAGGACAACGAGATGATGAATATCTCATCAATATGAGAAAATATGTTTCTATAGGAAGTCTCCTGAATTTGAGATAACTTAGAATGATATTTTACAATTTAGAGGGCGGTTTTGTGTGCAAAATATTGATAATATTCGGGAAGACATTTTATAAGAGGCACATTCAACCCTTTATTCAATACATCCAGGGGCTACCAAGATGTATAGAGACTTGAAAATGCATTATTGGTGGTCGGGTATGAAGAAGGACATCGCCCAGCATGTCGAGCAATGTCTAACATGTCAGTAGATAAAGGTCGAACATCAAAGACCCGCAGGGAATTTGCAACCTCTACTTATTCCAAAATAGAAATGGGAAAGGATCACCATGGATTTCGTAACTAGTTTGCCAAAGACTACTAAGGGTCATGATGCTATTTGGGTTATCGTCGACAGATTGACCAAGTCTGCTCATTTTCTTCCCATATGTTCTACTTATTCCATAGATCGCTATGCCCAATTATACGTTTAGGAGATTGGCAGACTTCATGGTGTGCCATTGTCTATTATTTCTGATAGAGATTCAAGATTTTTGTCTGTTTTTTGGAGGAGTTTACACAAAGCTTTGGGAACACAATTATCATTCAGTACAACATATCATCCTCAAATGGATGGGCAATCTGAACAAACAATACAAACGTTGGAGGATATGCTTAGAGCCTGTGTATTAGACTTTCAAGGTCAGTAGAGTAAATTCCTACCTTTGGTGGAGTTTTCATACAACAACAGCTATCAGACTAGCATTGGAATGGCTCCCTATGAAGTATTGTATGACAGAAAATGTAGGTCTTCGATACACTGGGATGAAGTTGGTGAGAAGAAACTTTTGGGCCCAGATATGATTCGAGAAATGATAGAAGCTGTGTCACGAATTCGACAAAGAATGCAAACTGCCCAAAATTGGCAGAAAAGTTATGTAGATCGACGAAGAAGGGTGCTGGAGTTTACGGTAGGAGATCAGGTATTTTTGAAAGTAGCACCAATGAAAGGCATCATGTGGTTTGGAAAGAAAGAAAAATTGAGTCCCAGATACATTGTCCCAAATACACAATATATTTCATGTGTCTATGCTGAGGAAATATATTGCTAATCCCTCTCACATTCTGAAGAATGAACTAGTAGGATTAAAGGTAGATTTGAGCTATGAAGAAAAGTCTGTACAAATTTTGTTACGAGAAGTGAAGCAGCTGAGAAATAAACAGATTCCACTGGTTAAAGTGTTATGGAGAAACCAATTGGTAGAAGAGGCCACTTGGGAAAGGGAGGATGAAATGAGAACTAAGTATCCTAAACTTTTTCGGTAAGTGAAATTTCGGGGATGAAATTTTTATAAGAAGGGGAGAATGTGGTACCCAAACCTCTTACTACTCACATGGTCAAATATGATTCATGCATTACGTGTTAATTTTATATGCTATTTGCATTTCTATTGACATTGCATAATTTATTTCATTTTATACGACATTCTTGAATATTAAACTTAATTCTGAAGTTCTTGCACGGTATGAGTTATTGAATTTCCTAATCTAAGTAGTTGATTTTATATTGAAATAAGAAGAAAATGAGGTGGATCAATATTAGATATAGATGGGATATATAGGTTATAATCTTGGAAGTGTTAAAAGTGTTACTAGTAAGTTTATACGGTTTAATTTGATTTGATCAAGTTATTTTAAAAGTATATATTTGTAAATTAGCATACTTGGGATATTGGACATGATATAATGTGATTTAAGTGTCATATGACAAGGCCAATATGTGCATATAATTTTAGAAATGCAAACTTGATAATTCTTTAAGAATCGGATGCGAATCGGTTTGGAGATCGAATGAACGGACATAGGAAATAACTATGGGAATGAATGGTGACTAAGATAGGTTGAAACCAAATAAAAATAGGTGAGATACACAAGATTAGGGCTGTAATATAAGGGAGAAAATCAGATTTTACCATTTACTTGCCACCTTATGCTTTCTTATTAAGCTTAAGCTAACATCTCAAGCAAACACCTCAAACCCTTAATAGGAAATACTTGTGGCAGAAACTGTCATCTTAGTGTTTTCTTGTGTTTTAGGCTTCAAAAGTGTATGGTATGTTGAATAAAACCTATAATTATTACCATTTACATAACCATATATGAGTTAAGAGTATTTGAATGAAGTTTTATCAGTTGGAAATTGAAATAGAGAATGATATTGGAGAAACACTCAAACTGCCAAAATAGAAAAATCTGTTTTGGTGAGCTGTGAAGGAGACTAAATTAGGGGAGTTAATCCATTATTTTTGGTAATAATATGACCTGGTTGTCTCATTATATATGTTATCTAAGTATGGTGAAAATTTTGGAGTGATTGAATATACTTAAGGGTGCCAAAACCATTAATGTCATGAAGTGTGCAAAACTGTCACGGTAGGAAATAATCTGTTTCAGTATGTCGTGAAGAGAGCTGAACTTGGGAAGCTATATCCGTGATTTTTAGCAATTCTATGATATGGTTACATTTACATACATGTTATATAAGTGTGGTAAAAATTTTGGAGTGATTGGATATGTTTAGGGATGTTAAAATTATCATGCAACTAAACTTGACAGCAAGAAAATATGAAAATGTGAATCTGCCACATTTGATCACTTAGCATGTTTCAACCTAGACATGTTGCTATTGAGTGTTAACAATTAGGTACATGCTATTAGAGTTATAATACTTCAATTACATGATATTTTCATGTATTTAAGATGAGAAATTGAGGTATTTGAGGGGCTATATTGGGTTCTAGTTTGTGAAACCTTGATTGTTAGCTTATAGCTTGGTGTTTAAGGTCTAGTATGAGATTTTGTGCTTTCAACTTGCCAAATTGGGAATGGTGCTTGATGTTGGGTAATATTACAGGCTATTTTACATCTAAGGTTGGAGAGGAATACTAAACAAATTTAGACTAAGCCACCAACCAAGTGAAAGGTAAGTAAAGATTCATTTGCAACTACAATGCATAGACATAGTAGATGTGTGAATTATATGTAATATCATAAATCATATGTGCATAGTAGAGGGCTCTCCATTGAGCATACATATATGGGCATTGTCATTAGCACGTGCATACATCATATACGAGCATTGTGATAAATCTTGCATTGCACGGCATGATTAGAGAAAGAAAAATGTTTTGCTGACCACTACTAGTGCACCGAAACATGCATGGATTTGTATGGTTCTATACATGAATTTGCAGGTTCGTGTGCATGGATTTGCATGCGTATGAGTATGCATGGATTTGCATGCTTATATGATTATTGGCCATTGGATTATGGTGGTGTACAGAGCTCTTTTCCGGTGCATGGGATAGTAGTGTTGGTCAGGGGCCCAAGAAAGAAATGATTTTGAGAGAAATATTTTGATGCATAAAATTGCATTGTGAGCATAGTATTTTGAGTTGCATGACTTGATATTGTGGATTATTCTTTAACATGCATAATCTTTACTTGCTGAGCATTAGCTCTTATAGTTTATGCATTGTAGGTGAGTGCGATGATACCTGAAGCATCTTTTATTGGCTGGGCGGCGGTTGGAGCTCCTGCAGGTGTCTGAGAGAGTGTGTACATGGATGACGACCTGTTGGGCTATTTTGTTGGCTTGTTATATTTTGAGTCTGTTGTATTATATTTTTAGACTGGTACTATATCTCGCTTTTAAAACTTTACTGTAAATAAGTATGTAAATATTGGGTCTTTGTGAGTGTTGTGCTTTTATATAAATAACGATCCTGCTATATACATAACATGTGTTATAAAGTATTTTAAACAGGGTTGTGCATGTAAGAAGTGATATATCTTTTCTTAAAGTGTTACAAAAAAAAAATATTCCATGCATGCACATAGGTTCTATCATGTTAAATTATAATATATATCTAGTTGTGTAGTAATGGGGGTGTTACAGCCTAATAGATAACTTGGAATAATTTATCTAGTGTACCAAAATCGGCAGGTAGAATGATGAATGCATCCGCATTGTTTAACATGTTTGACATTCTGTCTTGAATATGTCACACTTTTATCTCATCTCCGTTGGTCATACTAGTGATATTTTATACTTTTAAAATTTTTGGGATAACTCCCAGAACTTTGACTCCTTCTATATGAGCAGAAATAGCAACACTTCCCATTAACCCCAAATTGCCTTCCCCATATACTAAATGATTTTTTTTTTGTTAAAGTTCTACCAAGGTTATTGGCTATCCTTATAAACTGAACATTTTTTCCTAAATTGAATCCACAAAAGTAACAAATAGAGTTGAATTTGGTAGTCGGAGAAACTTTTATTTTTTTTTTGAAAATAAGTTGTGCAAAAATAGAGTGAGTACGATACTATTTATTGAGGTGTGAATAGAAAATGCATTTATTGCATGTCTTTTTCTTTTGTCAAAAATGTTGAAAATAGGGACACACATAAAATTTTAAAATTACCTACTTACACGTGAATGTACATGTAGTTGTGATTTTGGTTCACATCTTCCTCTGGTTTTACATCCAGTAACAACTTAAGTGCCCTCTATGGGTCGAGGATATGCTTTTCATTCAGTTTTCTTATAAACTGGCAAATAAGATCTTTTAATGTCAAATTCTCAATACTATAAAACTCATATTCATTTCGAAAATAATCCCATAAATTAAGAATTACATGTTGTACAAGTCAACATGAATGCATCTCAAGAGTCAATATAATGTGATATAAAGGCTCCTTACTCAATCCATCCATAATGAATTTAAGTTTATCTTCTCAATTTTTAGAAACCATTCCTAAATAACAACACTTTGTGTTATAAGTCCATCTAGCACAATTGTGACAAACTTTTATTTTTTTATCCTTTTTTTTTTTGAATATGTGTTTTTACCAAAGCTAGTCATGTATCTAGTAAGTAAATCTGGAAACTTATGTGAAAACTCACATGCTCTTACCTTAGCTTCAATTATCCATCGTATGTCCTCTGGGATGCCCTTGTGCATAAGCATCCTCAATCTTTCAATCCTAATTTTATAAATTTTTAAAATTGCATTTTTAGAAAGAAAATAATATCGCTTCTTGAGAGTTAGAAGAATGTCACCTATTTGAAAAGAACAAGAAAAGAGAATGAGAAAAGTAGAGAAAAATTATACAAAGATTTTAGTTGTTTAGGAAAATGACAAGTCCGACTTTAATAGCCACGGAGTACCGTTATCCGCCACTTAACCAGGAAAAGAAAAAAAATAAAAGAAAAAAACTTTCAAAACAAATAAAGTCAACACTAATCATAACAAGGGTAAGAAAGAAAAAAGACTTTTCTCTTGTGAAAATTGATTTTCTAGATACGGTTTAACTTTTTGTCCATTTACTTTGAATATGTTACAATTTCTAGGATTCTCAATGTCAATCGCCACATAAGGATATACTTTGTTTACAACAAAAAGACCACTCTACCTTGATCTCAATTTTTCAGGAAACAAATGCACATGAAAATTATAAAGCAAAACCTTTTGACCGGTCTAAAATATTTTTCTTGAAATTTTATCATCATGAAAATCTTTAATTCTTTCTTTAAGAATTTTATAATTCTTATATGCATCATTTCTCAATTCTAAAAGTTCATTGATTTGCAATTTGTGCGATTTTGAAGCTTTTATCAAGGTTGAAATTAAACATTTTGATTGCCCACTCAGCTTTATGTTCAAATTCAATAGGTAAATGACAAAATTTTTCATAAACTATCCTATCAGAAGACATGCCTAATGATATTTTGAAAGCAGTTCTATATGCCCAAAGTGTATCGATAAGTCTAAGAGACCAATCTTTACGGTTTGGGTTAACTATCTTTTCCAAAATTTATTTTATCTCCCTATTTGCAAGTTCAACTTGTCCATTTGTCTGAGGTGATAAGGGGTTGCGACTTTATGTATGATTCTATATTTCCTCATTAAAGTTCCAAAAATTTTGTTACAAAAATATTTTCTCCCATTACTGATAATAGATCGAAGAATTCTAAATCGACTTAAAATATTTTTTTTCAAAAATTTTATCACTATTTTGTAATCATTGTTTCGATAAGGAATTGCCTTAATCATTTTGAAACATAATCTATGACAACCAATATGTACAAAAAACTAAATGATGATAGAAATAGTCCCATAAAATTGATACCCTAACAGTCAAAGATTGCAATCACCAGGATAGGGTATACGGGCATCATATTTCACTTTGAAAGGGACCCTACCTTTTGATATTTTTCACAACTTTTGTAAAAAGTGTAAGTGTTTTTTGAAAACAAATAGCTAATAAAATCCACATTGCAAGATTTTTGCAGTAGTTTTTTTTGCTAAAAAGTGACCACCACATGCTGCTGAATGATAAAATTTGACAATATTACATATTTCATTGTCAGATACACATCTTCAAAAGATTTTATCCAGACAGTATTTGAATAGGTATGGATCATCCCAATAAATATTTTTCACTTCAGTCAAAAATTTCTTTTTGTCTTGAGAGTTCCAATGCGATGGCATCTTTCATATCACAAAAAAAATGTCAGCAAACCAAGGTAAAATAGAAACATTAAATAGTTGTTCATCAGGGAAAATATCATTAATGGGTGTGTTTTGATATAAGATATCACAAACAAGTCTTGACAAATGATCAGCCACCACATTCTCTACTCCCTTCTTATCTCGAATCGTAATATTAAATTCTTGGAGTAAGAGAATCCATCTAATTAGTTTCGGTTTGACATTTTTTTTACAAAAGATATTTTAAAGCTACATCATCACTGAAAACAATAAATGGTGAACCAACAAGATAAGATCTAAATTTATCCAATATAAAAACTGTATCAAGTAATTCTTTTTTAGTTGTTGAATAGTTCAATTGAGCGCTATTTAAAGTTTTACTGGCATAGTAAATAACATATGGTTTCTTATCTTTTCTTTGTCCCAAGACACCTCCAACAGCATAGTTACTAGCATCATATATTATTTCAAAAGGTAAAGTCTAATTTGGAGGCTGCATGATTGGAGCAGATATAAGCATGCTTTTAAACTTAATAAAAACATTTTCATAATTTTCAATCCATTCAAAAATAGTGTCTTTTGTTAGAAGATTACACAAAAGTTTAGATATTATATTAAAATCTTTGATAAATCTTCTATAAAAACTAGCATATCCTAAAAATGATCTTATCTCCTTCATAGTCTTTAGTGTTGGTAAATTGATAATTAACTCAATTTTAAATTTGTCAACCCCAACACCTTTTGATGAAAAAATGTGTTAAAAAACAATACTAGTTGTTACTATGAAATGATATTTTTCCCAATTGAGCAATTTTTTTTTTTTCACACATGATCAAAACCTTTTCTAAATTAGATAGGCAATCATCAAATGAATTATCAGAAATAAAAAAATCATCTATGAAGACTTTAAGAAAATGTTCAACCATGTCGCTAAAAAAATACTAAGCATGCATCGTTGGAATGTAGCTGGCGAATTAGATAATTCAAAAGGCATCATTCGATATGCAAAATACCAAAATGATATGTAAGAGTTGTTTTCTTTTGATCTTCAAGTGTAATTATAATTTGATTATACCCATAATATCTATCTAAAAAGCAATAAAATTCATATCGCGTAACTCTTTCTAAAATTTGATCCATAAAAGGTAATGAAAAATAATGATTTCTAGTAACTGAGTTGAGCTTCCTATAGTCAATGCACATTCGCCAACTAGTAACAGTCCTACATGGAATTAATTTATCATTCTCATTTTTTACTACAGTAACTTTAGATTTTTTAGGTACAACTTGAATAGGACTTACCCATTTGCTATCAAAAATAGGATAAATGATTTCATTATCTAAGAGTTTAATAACTTCATTTCTCGCTACTTTTTTCGTATTAGGATTTAGCCTTCGTTGCATTTTTGTAGAAGGTTTAGCATTTTCTTTTAGATAAATGTTATGTGTGAAAGTTAAAGGATTAATACATTTAATATCAGCAATGGTCCATCCTAAAACATTCTTATGCATTTTCAAATTTTAGATCAACTTACCTTCTTAAAATGCATCAAATTTAGAAGAAATTATTACTGAAAAATTCACATTCTCACCCAAGAAAGAATATTTCAAATCAACCGGCAAAGGTTTCAAATCAACCACGGGAGCTTTAATGCTTGATGGAATACATTTTACTATTGATGATGAAAGTTCTTCAAACCTTGGCTTCCAAAAATGATTATCTTGTACCTGCGAAAATTTAGAGAGAGTATTAGCGTGTGCCTTTCTATAAATACTTTCACTTTTAAAATAAGTCTCCAAATAATTTGAAGAGTTAATGGTAGTAAAGTATTCATGAACAAGTTTCTCGATTGAATTCACTTCCTGTACTTCAACATCTTCTGAAGATTGCTTACAAATATTAAACACATTTAGTTCCAAAGTCATATTTCCAAATGATAACTTCAAAATACAATTCTTACAATTGATCAAAGTATTTGAAGTTACAAGAAAAGGAAGACCCAAAATGATAGGAATTTGTGTATGTGTTTGTACAACAGGCTCTGTGTCTAAAACAATGAAATCAATTGGAAAGTAAAACTTATCAATTTGTACCAATACATCTTCTACTACTCCTTTTGGAACTTTAATTGAACGGTCAGCTAGTTGGATGATAACTGCATATTTTTATATTTATTTGTATCAATTCTTCTATGTATTCCTTGCTTTGTTCTTGTTAATAATAGGTTTTTATTAATGTTTTGTGTGTGATAGGAGTTTTGGAATCAAAAGATAAAAAATGAGCCAAAACGAAGTCGAAAGAAGCATTCTTGGGCTAAATTGACACAGTTCCACTATAGCAGTATTTGTATTTTGGGCAACAATGTTTGATCTAAAGCTCTATTGACCTGATTCTCCGCTTATTGGAAAGATAAAAGATATATTTACAACTTTTATGTTGGCAACTTTTCCCATTTCAATTGATTTCAGAGAGCATAATTCAATTAAAAAGTCAAACTTCTAGATATAGCAGTCTTTGTATTTTTAGAGAAGGAGAAAACAGTAGCAATGGCACCTAGGCACCATGATTACTATCCTCTTCAGCACCTAGGTGGCATATTTTGGCGCCTAGGCACTATCCGTGTAGAAAAATTGATTCATTTGCTTAAAGTGATGACCCTTTACACCTTTTAGTACATGTTTGTGATATGTATACACTAAATACATATATCACACCACACACATTACATATTTTACAATACATATTACTCACTTTACACAAAATAGACAACACACCTTACACACTTTACACCAAATGCATAACACACCTTACATACTTTACACCAAATCACATCACTATCTCACACTTTATAAAAAGACACTATCCTCTGAACACAAATATCAATTTTTAGATTCACTCACTCTCCTAGAAATCACACACATCTTTGGAAAGCAATCTTGGGGTCTTGGAGCATCAAGAAAGAAAAGTGGAGAAACTTGGAGGAGGAGACATCCATAATCCATCATCAACTTCAACTATCTTCTTTAACCAATAAGTTTCTTTTACTCCCAATGTTGTTAATTTCCATTTTCTTATCATTTCATATCATGTTAGGTTAGATTTTCTTATTGGTTGAGGATGATTTAAAAGTCCTAGACATGGGTTCTTGTAATTGAATGTTTGATAGTATTGATTAATTTTTCAATTGAAATTATTTATGTTTTTCTATACTTAATGTCTTATGGGTATTTTCTCGCTTTGTTGGGTGCGCAATCAAATTGGGTATGAGAACTCCCTCCAACTAGATTAGAGATTTTGGATCCATAACTTTCTTGAATTTATAATCATATGTAGTATATTATAATTAATAATTATGGGATATTTTTGTTAATCGCAATGGAAAACATAACCTAAGTTAAATGACCCAAACTTGTGTGGTTGTTGCTTAGATCAATCTATCTTTCTTGTTTTAATGCATCCATTGGATTAAATCTAGAGAGCTTATTCTAGGTTATTTGTTGGGTAGGGAATTAGATAGAGAGTTTGTTCTATCTAACGAGCAACTAAAGAAAGATTGGGGTAGTAGAGCTTATTATTACCTACGGTTGATAATTTCATTGACAAATTGTTCATAATATTGATATGAAATTACAACCTATTGTCTAGTGGCAGCGAATGAAACCTCAACCTACGTTAATCACTTGTTTCTTGTTGATTTAATTTTCATTGCTTTGAATTTTAATTTCTACAACTTAGTTAATTAACTCAATCCCTCCACACCCAACCGTTTGTTGTTTATTTCTAAAGTTTGTTTGTTGAAGTCTTAATATTAGGTTAGTAATTTTGATGTTAATATTTTTGATTAGTTGAATCGATAGTAAATTAATTAGCCTTAATCCTCATGGGATTGACTCTTATTCGCCCTATACTCATTAAATATTCATTGAAGAGTAAGGTTTAAATTTGGTAGGCCTATGGCAATCGATCAAATTTTTAGCGCCATTATCGGGGATCGAGCGTCTAATTGATTTATTATCTTTTTCAATTTTTCATTTTACTTTACTTGTTTTTGTTAAGTTTATTTTAGTGTGTTTTCTTGTTATTTTCAGGTTTTATGTTATCGGAGTATTTGAGGCCAAGACTTGAACAGATTCGTATCAATTTGAACACACCGCTGTCACTATTACCACCACTTCCACCTATACTTCTAATCATTTCACCTCCCAAGCTCGAGTTTGAAGATTTTCCTCCTACTTTTGAAACTCTTCATCAATCTGAAACTATTGAAATAGCACATAATCACAGAACATTGAAGGAGTTAGCTGCTCCTAATTTGGAGAATCAACCATTGTGTATCACTTATCCCAACTTGGAAGGCGGCTTTGAACTTAAATCTGGGATGACTCATCTTTTGCCTATATTCCATGATTTTGCGGGTGAGGATCCAAATAAACACTTGAAGGAATTTCATGTCGTGTGTTCTAGTTTGAAATCGGTCGGCATTTCAGAAGAGAACATCAAGTTCATTGCCTTTCCTTTTTCATTGGTGGATTCAGCAAAGGAGTGGATTTATTATCTACCGTCTAGCACGATTACCACATGGAATGAAATGCGAAGGGTGTTTCTTGAGAGGTATTTTTTTGTATCCAAGGTAGGGAGCATTCGAAAAGAAATATATGGGATTCGACAATACAATAGAGAATCTCTCTATGAGTATTGGGAAAGATTTAAGAAGTTGTGTGCTAGTTGTCCTCCTCATCAAATCAGTGATCAACTTCTCATCCAATATTTCTATGAAAAGCTTATGCCAATGAAAAGAAACATAATTAATGCTGCAAGTGGAGGGGCATTAGTTGACAAGACACTCGAGGCAGTAAGGAATCTAATTTCAAACATGGCTGCAAATTCTCAACAATTCATCACCTGTAATTATCCACCACCACCACCTAAGAGTGTCAATGAAGTGCACACGTCACTTATTGATCAAAAACTCTCACACCTCACCTCTTTAGTGCAACAAATGGCTGTAGGGAAGCAAATCAAAGCATGTGGAGTATGTTGCATGGTAGGACATCCCACAGATATGTGTCCATCCCTCCAAGAAAGTTCTACGGAGAAAGAAAATATGATTGGTGGTTTTCCAAGTCAACCAAGGTAAAGATTTAATCATTTCTCCAATACTTATAATGAAGGATAGAATGATCACCCAAATTTGAGATATGGGAATCAACAACAACAAACTACTCTATTTCAAATATCAAACCAAGCACCGAGTTTTCTCCAATTAAATGTGCAACCACCCTTCCAATCTCCACAACAATTAGGCGCATCCTTGGAGGATCTGTTGAAAGCACTAGCTACCAATACTATGCAATTTCAACAAACCACACAAGTCTGTCTCCAACATATTGAGAATCAAGTGGGGCAAATGGCCACTAGTTTGAGCCGATTAGAAATACAAGGATTGAGTAAGTTACCTTCCCAACCTGCGGTAAATCCTAAAGAAAATATAAGTGCCATAACTCTTAGAATCGGGAAGCAATTGGAATCTCCTAGTTTGCCAACAAAAGGAGTATCTAAGGAGGTTGAGAATCGCAAGTCAATCAATACCATCCCTTTCTTAGATGATTCTTACTCTCCTACTCATTTACCACCCACAATCAAAGAGAATCCAAAGTCAATAACCACTCATAAAACTCTCTCTCATACTTATGTAACACCTCCACCTTTTTCTAGCAGGTTAGCAAAGTCTAAGAAAGATGAGTAGGAAAAGGAGATCCTTGAAATTTTTCGAAAAGTGGAGGTAAACATCCCTCTTCTTGATACTATTAAGCAAGTGTCTCATTATGCCAAATTTCTCAAGGAGCTATGCACCAACAAAAGGAAGTTGAAGGGAGATGAAAAAGTGAGTATGGCGGAGAATGCTTCAATAATTCTTCAAAGGAAGCTCCCTCCAAAGTGCATGGATCCGGGCACTTTCACCATCCCTTGTACCATAGGTAACACCAGGTTTGAAAAATGCATGTTAGATTTAGGAGCATCAATTAATGTTATTCCATATTCTATTTATGCTTCTCTAAATTTAGGATATTTAAAAGAAACTGGTATTATCATACAATTGGCTAATAGATCTAATACTTATCCAATAGGGGTTGTGGAAGATGCTCTTGTGCAGGTGAAAATTTTAGTTTTCCCAGCTGATTTTTATGTTCTTAAGATAGAGGATGACACATCCCCTAATCCTACACCCATTCTTTTGGGAAGACCATTCATGAAGACAGCTCGAGCTAAGATTGATGTTCATAATGGCACCCTTTTTATGGAGTTTGATGACAAAGTTATAAAATTTAATATTTTTTAAGCCATGAGATATCCTAGTGACGTGCATATTATTTCTACAGTTAACATTATTAATCCCAAGCCACAACAAATGCTTAAGTTGATTGGCAATATTGGAGTGGAGGTTGCTTTACAAAAACATCTCTATGTGGAGGATTTGAAGAAAATGAAGCTAGATGTATAAATGTTGGAGGATGAGAAAATGATGTAAAGAGGCTGGATTTATTGCCAAAAAAATCAAGGTATGTTGTCTCTTATGTTGAATTTCCATTATTTGATGAGAGAATTCTATCTTCTGTGATGCAGACATTTTTAATGAAACTTAAACAAATCCCGAACCATCTCAAATATGTCTACTTGAGTGAGAAAGAAATACTATTAATTAGCATTGCTAAAGACATCACTCAAATACAAGAGGATAAACTTTTTTGGGTGCTTAGAAATCATAAGACGGTGATTGGATGGATGACGATAATGTCAGCATATGTTGATGTGTGAAAAAAAAGAGACGATGTCGGGCTGATGACGTTAAACCAAGCGCTTATTAGAAGGCAACCCAATGAATGGAAAAAATGGTATTGAGAGCTTACAATCATAGATTTGATTTCTCTAACTCTCATTCTCTTTTCTTTCTATTCATTTTATTTTATATAGTTCTTTTATTTTGCTTTTGTTTGTGTATAATTCAACTCTATTGCATTTAATTCTTTATTTTAGTAGCTTAGGCTTACATTGAGAACAATGTAAGAATTAAGTGTGGGGGGAAGGATTTAGGACGTACAGTTTTTTTTACTTACATGTTTCCTTATTTTGTTTTACTTGTGTCTAATTTTTAAATTTTTTAGTCCTAGGTGTTCTTCCAACTTTTATGATGAAAATTGAGCATGAATGATATGGTTGTGCTTGATAATGCGTGTTGTTTTGAACCTTGATGTTATTCTTTGGTTGATTTATTTTTCATAATGATTATACTCAACTCTTTTTGCACAAATAGCTATGTTCTTTGGTATGGAAACAAGCATATCAAAATAGGTAGTTCTTATACCCTCACTTTAATTATCACTTAGGTTTCGACATGTGGAATTTAAATATTAGAACTCTTTCGGAGGTCTATCGAGGTGAACGACTGATTGAGCATCACTTGAAAATGATTAAGGCACTAGGCTTTCTAGCACCATGGCCAAATCAACTTGTTCATCTTATGATGTTTCAAGAAAAACATCCCCCATAGTGAGTCCCTTTGAACCTTTTATTGAATAAGCTATTTCTTTGGTAACCATATCTTCTTACCTAATCTAAATACACTATTATCCTACCATTGTTCTAAAAATGAATTGGAACTTGAGAGACACTTCAATGACAAGGTGAGCTTGCAAAAGAAATTTGGGTTGAAATAGAAGATAAGTGTGGGGGAGCTAAAAAAAAGAAAGAAAAAAAAGAAAAAAAAGAAAGAAAGTTTCAAAATAAAAAAATAAAAAAAACTTATTATGAGTTGCAACTACAAATAAGATATTGCAAAATTGATGAGAATGATGAAAAATGGTCTAACACAATAATATTAGGCCCCAATGTTGAAACTTGTGGATTATGAGAATTATTTCTTGAAGAAATTTATGTCTCTCATTCCATGAAGTTTTTAGAATTTTGTTGCATCCTATCCATTTCTTTCTTATGCCACACACTACCTCTTGGCTCTATTACAATCTTTGTTTAAGACCTTTTGATTTCATGTGGTGTCTTTGGTGTAGTGGAGATATATGCTAAAGGAAGAGTCTATGATGTTCGACTCTTTCATTAGAAACTGGGTGATGGCTATTGTGAGGTTCTATGGGAATTCACTTATTTGAATCGTGTATGGTTTCATCACTATTGATAATGGCTATTCACACACACATACTTGAGTATGATTGTTGTGGAAATTTATTGACTTTTGAATAACTAAGGGTTAGATTCAATACTTATTTGATTTCATTATCATATTACTTTTTTGCTCTCTCAGAATCAATTGTTGGAAGTTAGAAGTCATAGGTGTGTGGGTATCACCACTGGAATCTCTCACGAGACTATGACTCTTTCTCTATGGTCTACTTAGGGGTTTAAAGCTTTGTTGCATGTGTTAAATGCAATCGTTATTTTCTACGAAAGTGAATTAGTTTAGTTTATGTTTATGTCTTGTTTAAGGTTTGCTCGAGGACAAGTAAAGGTTAAGTGTAGAGGAATTTGATAACTGCATATTTTTATATTTATTTGTACCAATTCTTCTATGTCTTCCTTGCTTTGTTCTTGTTAATAATAGGTTTTTATTAATATTTTGTGTGTGGTAAGAGTTTGGGAATCAAAAGATAAAAAATAGGCCAAAACGAAGTCGAAAAAAACATTCTTGGGCTAAATTAACACGATTCTACTACGGCAGTATTTATATTTTAGGCATAACTGTCTGATCCAAAACTCTATTGACTATATTCTTGAGTTATTGGAAAGATAAGAGATATATCTACCACTTTTATGTTGGCAACTTTTTTCAATTCAATTGATTTCAAAGAGTAAAATTCGGTTACAAAGTTAAACATGCACTGAAACTTCCAGATATGGCAGTCTTTGTATTTTTGGCATAAATCTTTCCACAAATGTGATATTGATCAGATTAAAGTATTTAAAGAAAGCTGACAGATAGGGCTATAATTGTTATGAAGAACCAAAAGTCAATTCATCTTATAAAGAGGTCAAAAATTAGTTGAAAGGGGATGAACAGTGTCAGACTGCAGTGCTGGAGAAGAAGAAAATAGTAGCAACGGCGCCTAGGCGCCATGCTTAGTGTCTGTCCTCTTCAGCACCTAGGTGGCATATTTTGGCACTTAGGCACTATTTGTGTAGGAAAATTGATTCATTTGCTTAAAGTGACGACCCTTTACACCTTTTAGCACATGTTTGTGATATGTATACACTAAATATATATATCACACCACACACATTACATACTTTACAATACATATTACTCACTTTACACAAAATACACAACACACCTTACACACTTTACACCAAATGCATAACACATCTTACACACTTTACACCAAATCACATCACCATCTCACACTTTATAAAAAGACACTATTCTCTCAACACAAACATCAATTTTCAGATTCACTCCCCCCCCCTAGAAATCACATACATCTTTGGAAAGCAATCTTGGGGTCTTGGAGCATCAAGAAAGATAAAGTAGAGAAACTTGGAGGAGGAGATATCCATAATCTATCATCAACTTCTACTATCTTCTTCAACCAATAAGTTTCTTTGACTCCCAATATTGTTAATTTCCATTTTCTTATCATGTTAGGTTAGACTTTCTTATTGGTTGAAGATGATTTTAAAGTCCTAGACATGGGTTCTTATAATTAAATATTTTATATTTTTGATCAATTTTCCAATTGAAGTTGTTTATATTTTTCTATACTTAATGTCTTATAGGTATTTTCTTACTTTGTTTGGGTGCGCAACCAAATTGGGTATGAGAACTCCCTCGAACTAGATTAGAGATTTTGGATCCATAACTTTCTTGAATTTCTAATCGTATGTAGCATATTATAATTAATGATTATGGGATATTTTTGTTAATCGCAATGGAAAACATAACCTAAGTTAAATAACCCGAGCTTGTGTGGTTGTTGCTTAGATCAATCTATCTTTCTTGTTTTAATACATCCACTAGATTAAATATAGAGAGCTTGTTCTAGGTTATTTGGTGGGTAGGGAATTAGATAGAGAGTTTGTTCTATCTAATGAGCAACTAAAGAAAGATTGTGGTAGTAGAGCTTATTGTTACCTACGGTTGATAATTTCATTGACAAATTATTCATTATATTGAAATGAAATTACAACCCATTATCAAGTGGCGGCGAATGAAACCTCAACCTACTTTAATCACTTGTTGCTTATTGATTTAATTTTTATTATTTGAATTTTAATTTCTGCAACTTAGTTAATCAACTCAATCCCCCCCAAACATTTGTTGTTTATTTTTAGAGTTTGTTTGTTGAAGTTTTAGTTTTAAGTTAGTACTTTTGAAATTAAAATTCTTAGTTAGTTGAGTCAATAGTAAATCAATTAGCCTTGATCCTCGTGGGATCGACTCTTACTCACTCTATACTCGTTAAATATTTAGTAAAGAGTAAAGTTTAAATTTGGTAGGCCTACGACAACCGATCATTGGAGCACAACAAAAGTTATTTTAAGTTTTCCTAAACATAATTGTTCGTAAACTGAGAAAGGTAGAAGATTTACACTAGCACAAAGATCAAGCAAATCATGCTCTATTCTAGTGTTTTCTATGATACATGAAATAATTGGACAACCTAGATCTTTGTACTTAGGTGGAGTAAATTGTTGAATGATTGAACTAACACTTTCAATTAAAAATGCATTTTTATGTACATGATGTTTTCTTTTGATTGTACATAAATCTTTTAAAATTTTGGCATAAGGTGGAACTTGTTTGATTTCATCCAACAATGGAATAATAATCTTGACTTGTTTAAAAACTTCAAAGATTTTAGCATTTGAGTTCAATTTCTAAGTTGCTTTCAATATTTGAGGAAAGGGTGCTGGAGGTAAATATTTTTTTTTTCATCATTTTCACACTTACCTCCATCAAACTTATCTTTTATCGTCAAAACTATTTCTATTCTTTATTTTTGGAGGTGAATTAGAAATTTTTTCATTGGGATGAATAGTTTTATCAATAACTTTTCTATTCTGAAAAGTTGTGACTGAATTAGCCACCTTATTTGAATTTTCACTTTGAAGAAGAAACATGACACTGAGTGAAAGGATTAGGTTAAGGTTGAGTAGAAAATTTATCTTTTTCATGAGTACGCAAAGAAGCTGATAGTTTTGAAAGTGTGCTTTTGATCTCATTGATAGCTTGTAAAGTGTGATTATTGATGTTTGATTGTTCATGCATAAATGCTTGCAAATCCTTCTCAAGGGATTTTGTATGTGGAGCTGGATAAGAATAAAAGTTTAGTGATTTTTGTGGATACAGCGGTTGGGCAGGGTTATCATCTCGCCAATTGAAATTGGGATAATTTCTCCATTATGGATTATAAGTTTTAGAATATAAAGAATGAAAAGATTTTTGAATGTGTTCATGAAATTTGCTTGTACTGGAATATTTGGACATTCATTGATGGAGCGCCCCAAAAGTTCACAATTCCTATAAACTTCTTCCTCTTGCATAGATTTGATTTTTTTTTTTCCTTTTTAAGTTCCATGGCTTCAATTTTTATTGTTAAACTAGCAATCCTAACATTTAGATCATCTTCTTGGTTAAGGTAGTATTTTCTTTTATTACTATTAGCAAGATTAGATTTAATAGAAGTTTCAGAAGAATTAACACTATGTTATGATTGAAAGTTTTCTGCCAAATGATCTAAATATTCTAGGGTTTCATCAGGTTCTTTATAAAAAAACTCACCATTATACATTGTTTCAATAAATTATTTTATTTTAGAAGTTAAACTTTAATAAAAAAAATAATTAATCGTCATTTTTCAAAACCATGATATGGGCATAAATTCAATAAATTTTTAAATTTTTCCCGACATTGAAAGAAAGCTTTACTAGAATTTTGAGAAAAATTTTGAATTTGTCTTTTCAAAGTATTAGTTTGATGAGTTGAAATTATTTTTTTTCAAAAATTCAGCTTGTATTCCTTGTCAAGTGCCAATTGACCTAGGTTTTAAAGAATTAAGCCAAATTTGTGCTTTATCTTTTAAAGAAAAAGGAAATAATTTGAGTGTAACAATCTTATTTGTGCAAGTTTGATAAATAAAATTGCACGGACTTCATCAATTTTTTTCAAATATAAGTAAGATTTTTCAGAGTTTAAACCATGAAAATTAGGAAATAAATGGATTATATTGCTTGAATCAAAAGTTATTTATATTGAGAGGAAAAATGAAACAAGAATGAGAAGAATTTCAAGGAGGTTGCTAGGAATGACGCATAGTACGCACCTATTGATTCTCATTTTCTTCCTGGACACTTTCATTTTCAACTCGTAGAAGTGTGTGGAGATGATTTAAATAAATTTTCAAATAACGTTTCAAAATTATTTCTAACTAAACACCGAGAATTATGACTGTGATATCATATAACCATATATTCATAAAGAAAATAAACAAACTATATTTACAAAGAAAAAATATTAACAAATTTGAATACTTACCTTGCTTTCCCCAGCAATGGTGCAAAAACTTGCTACAACTTTAAAGTTGCAAACCTAAGTACATGTTGTATTAAGTAATAAATTTCTCGTGAGTATGAGGTCGATCCACAAGGAAGTTGCTTGAAAAATTCAGAATTATAATTCTAAAAAAAAATAGGATTTATGTGATTCAAAATATATAAAAAATTAAATATATATTGTAATTAAAATAATAAAAGTATTGAGAATTAGAGATCTACTCTTGAGTTTTGGATAGAAATATAGTTATTTATTCTTTTTATCTCTATTAATTGCCACTATTGAAATTCATACATAATAAAGGATCCAATGAAAAAATATTATCAAATAGCTCATGAAATAAGGTAATCATGATATTATCTTACTATTTATAAATTATCTGTTAACGTCAACACTTATTTATGGGATCAATATACACCTTTACCAATAACAAATCAAGGTTTCACATGAACAGTCGGTGGGGTAAAACTGTATAATATGCTAAATGAACTCAAATATTTATTGTGTCATTGGAGATACATAAATCAAGAATCACCATAAAACAAATAGGGTTTATATCAAAACTCAAAATAATAATATAACGCACTTAAATATTTTTTACCCTTATAACCGTTTTTCTTCCTCCATCAAGAGGTTCATCCTTTTTCCTCAATAAAATAAAATTTAGAAACACATAATAAAAGTAGAAAAGAAAAAAAATAAAAGAAAAACTAGAGAATATATTTTTATTACTGCAAGAAAACTTACATTATTAGAAAATATACATACTAGACAACTTAGTATAAAGAAACCCTCTACCCCACCTCTTTTACAAGTTTAATAAATGGCTTATTTATAACACTTGAAGTATGGTAGAGGCCAAATAAATAATAGAGGAGTTAATCAAGTAGTATGCTAGTTGCCAAAAGTTGATAAGTTGTTACACCAAGTCCTCAAAAATTCTCACCTATTAGATTGAATTACATTTTTAGGTTAGATACAACCAGATTTTGATGATGAGTAAAAAAGAACAAAAGTTGTAGATCTTTCGGTGCAGATATATTTTCATATATCATTTGTCAAATTTGGTTGTCAAATGAGGGAGATAATGTCAAATTATCTAATCATATCCAAGAGCCATCCTTTAATAGCAACATCATATTGCAGCCTATGTTTTTACCATCTTAATATATTTGCTCACCATCTTGTTTTCAACAAACTTATTTATTTATCTCTTTTGTATAACATATCCAAATTTCAGCCCAAAATAAATTTTGGTTTAAGAGATATGACCCAATTGGTCAAATAAGTCAATACTGGGGTGAACTCTGATCCGAATTTTGGTAATCCATTTTATGCAACCACTTGGACGAATTTTCTACTATAATTAAGATTGAATTGGGCCGAACTTCCAATAGAAAAGTTGTAGTTCTATCTTTTGCTTTCAAATGAAGCAAGATTCAGGTTTATAGGGCTTTTGATCATAAAATTATGCTCAAAATACAAAAACTGCATAAGTTTGGAAATATGCTTTTTTGATCTTTTTATATTTATTGATTTTCTAACATAAAACATTAATAAAATAATAATGTTAATAAGAATAAAGCAAGAAAATTATAAAGAATTTGATACAAAAATATGTCAAAATATGTACTTATCAGATCATAATCAATTATCTATTAAGCTAAAGTAAATATAATTAAATTAAATTACATACCTATTAGTATCTAAATACGCTAATTAAACAAGGTTGAAATATTTTATATTCTGGTCAAATGCATGTTGCACTCGCGGAGTGTGTATCGGGTAAACATTCACCCTCATCCACATAATTTTTGTGTATCTATGAACAGTGGATACTATACTCGGTGTATTTTATCCAATGTAGCATTTAAGTGACTGTCAATTCTGAAATTACCGGTCATAAATTTAATTTTCCTAGCAATATAGCTTTTCAGATTATTTTACGAAATGGAAGAAACAAAAAATAAATATGGTAATGTGTGAAATGAATTACTATCAAGAGTAGTATGAATTCACAGTAAATCATATTATTTAGACAACAGCTTCGGGCAAAACATATTGCAATCATCAAATTTATTTTTTTATAAGGTGATTTAATCCTATTTGAACTATCATTTCTTTAAAATTGAGAAAGGTTTATTCTTAAAAATCAGATAAATCTGAAAGACAATTATCTGAATAATTAGTCTTTCCATTTATTTTCAAAAAAAAAAAAAAAACCATTTGTTCTCCTCCATCCCAATACTGTCTAGTTTGATGGAAACGAGTTCTAAAATAAAATTGTAAGAAGTGAGAGTTTTGTGTATGGTTTAGAAAT
Source organism: Paulownia fortunei (assembly GCA_019321725.1). NCBI lineage: Eukaryota > Viridiplantae > Streptophyta > Magnoliopsida > Lamiales > Paulowniaceae > Paulownia > Paulownia fortunei. Next base: position 10,105,607 of record CM033115.1, on the reverse strand, counting down.
CTTAAAAATAATGGTTGAAAGTTAGTATTGTTACATTAAATAAAAGAATATTTATGAACAAAGAATTTCTATTTTATAAAATAAAATTTTATTTTGGAATCTTTAAAAAGAAAAAAAAAAACTAAAAATCATAAATGTAGATTAAATGGAGCATCAATACAAACCAGCGGATCCATCTTATCAAGATCTGTGCAAGCAAAAATTGTTAATTTAATGAAGCTTCTTCTATGATGAATGAAGACAATTTTGCATTCTGGCTATGAAAATTTTCGGGTCCAAAGATTCTAACCAGAAGACAATTTTACAAATCTTCCATATAAATGGGCTAGAAATGGTCAATTGGATTTTCTTTTGGTGCATATTATTTGCTAATTAACTTCTTAAGATTACATTAAAAAAAGAAAAAGAGTATTGTTTTCAAATTAAGTGTTAATTTATCAATTAAAAAATGTGGGGATGATAAGGTAAGCCATCAATTCCTACAATCAAACAAGTCTATTATTCTAACAAGGAACAAGTGCAAAATTTATTATATTTTTATATATAGATTAGGAAATCTCTTGGTCAGTTCTTGTTGTCTCTTGTTCATCCAGATGCACATGATTCAATATTGTGCCATTAAATGAACCATTGGTATAATAACAAAGTTGAAAATCATTTAAAAAATGTCTTCCTTTTTTGGTTTTTTCAAATGTTTTTTTTAATCATATATATTAGACTATGTTTTGTTGCATGACAGCATCATAGTTGTTGTCACCATGAGACAAGATAATTTCTTATTACTGCGAAGTTCATGATATCCGTGTGAACATGGGGCGGCTAAGTTGCTTTTTTTTTTTCTTTTTTTTTTCATGTCAAATTTTAAACTTTAAAAAAGGTGATTTTGGATTTTGGATTAACCAATGCTATCCAATAAGTTATTCCTCTATGAGGGGAATTCCAATTTGATTAAGTTGGACCACAATCAATTATAAGATGAGTAAATTATACGTGAAATTTGATTGAAATTAAATTAATTACATAATAAATTACACTTTGTGATATGATATGATATACAATTCAAGAAGAGGGAGATAATTAGTGTACAATTCAAAAAGAGCGACGAATTACATGTATAGATTGAAAAAAATAATCAATCGTAATATTATTTTTTATGTAATTAATTGAATTTGACCAAACCTAATTTAGGTAAAAAAAGAAATTTCTTTAATTTTGATGGTAAGTGAGCATATTTAAAGCAATTGCCAAACCAAAATAAAAGGAATTTTCCCCTAACTAGCATCGAATCACTTTAGATTTTCAAATAATAGTAATGAATTAAAAAAAAGATTAATTTTGGTCTTTTACCTTTGCCACTAAAACAATTTTGGTCTCCAATCATTAAATTTAGTTTCACACCATTTTAAGATTGAATAAATTCGGTCCAAGTCATCGTTTTATTTTAGTAGAACAATTACATATATCGTTATTTTAAGAATATTTATTATTAATAATCAATAATTGATTATTAATAAGTATTAATAATTAAAATCAATTTTCAACTAATTAATTGATTATTAATAATTATTAATAATTAAAATCAATTTTCAACTAATTAGCTATCATAAAAATATGCATAAACCATACTTATATGGGAAGTTTGTTAGGGTATTAACTCCCCAAATTCGGACAACAGTTTTGTTCAAATGGAATCACTCGTCCCATTATAACTGTGGGTCTATCTATGGCATTTGGAACTAGGAAAGGCATTTAGCTTTTAAAGACCAATGCTTCCATCACTATGACATGAGGCTGATGCCATCGTATGGAAATATTGGGTCCCCACTTCCAAATTTTCTTTTTCCCACGCCTCCCAATACCCTCAACTAACTCAATGTGCCATCCAACCCCCCAACCCCACCCCCACCCCTTGTTTTTCTTTTTCTTTGTTTCCTTCTAATTTTCGGTGCTTACGCACTCCAAAAGTCGGTATATATACATGGACATGATATTATAAATCTCTCTCTATATATATAGGAGATGTTAGAGCAGACTTTGTAGACAGACACATACAGCCAGCCCAAAAGGGTGTTTATATGATCTCTGTATCTAGACTTGTATTCTTGAATCTCAGAAAATACACAACCAACAACTTTAATACAACAGAAAGCAAAAACTTTTCTTGTTTTTTGAGAAATATCATGTCTGCAACAGATCAAAGTCTCGGTTTCCAACAGCCCAGATTGGTTGCCAAGAAAGTCTTGGCCAAGCCCCAGAGTGAGGGTGAGGGTGCAGTTGTAAGGAGAAGCATTGGAAGGTTTTTTTTTTCCTTTTCAGTTTATTCTTGTTTATTTTGGAAAATTTTCAATAAAGTTTTTTTTTTTTAAAGGAAAATGATACGATATGTCATTGATTGTGTGTCACAGAGTCATCACTGTCTCTTATAGTGCTGCACTTTCTTGATTAGGTTGCTTTTCTTATGTATGTGGCACTGAAATTGGGATTTTGAATTGGAAATCAAATAAGTTTGCTATTCGAATTTGAATGGGTTTACCTTTAGTTACTCTTGAGCCTGGAATTCCATGATAGCAGAACTTGCCGTTAGTCTTTCCAGGATTCCGGAATACCATGTGGTGTTATGCATATCTGTATTACATTTCAATTTTGACGAGTAAAACATTCTTCTGGAATTTGTTTTGGTGTTTTATCCTTCAAATCCAATATGGTCTATTACATTATCAATAGCTTAAAGATATTGGTTTGGTGCACTAAATTTGCAGGCCTGAATTGAAGTCCCTGGATCCTTTCCTTATGTTAGATGAATTTGCTGGTAACCTTTATAACTATCCACTTTATGCTGATTAAATTTATACCTGCGTCATCCTTGGTGCTTATATAAATTCATTGCAACGAATCAATCCTGACCTTTAATTGATGAATTTGGATATCTAAATTTCTTTCTGTTTCAAATAATGACTTGCAACTTCCTTTGTTTTTCTTTCACTCTTATATTACAGTTTCACCCCCTGCTGGATTTCCTGACCATCCCCACCGAGGTAGTCTAGCATTCTTATTTGATTCTTTATTATTTTTCTAACTTTTATACACTACAAAAATCTCATGAGAGTACTTTGTTCTGTATTACAGGCTTTGAGACTGTTACATATGTGTTGCAGGTAATTTGCTGTTTCGAAAACTTTATTACAAATTCAGAGGTCTATTTGTTAGGATTCTGAATGAACTCAAATTTGTTTTCTCTATAGGGAGGCGTCACACATCAAGATTTTGCTGGTCATAAGGGTACAATACATGCGGGTGAAGTGCAGGTACATGATAACTAATATTTAAATAGACAATAACAATTACTTCTCGATGTCATTTCCTCTGGAACTTCAAAGCTTGCTAAGAATTTCTTGTTTGGAATCACGCAGTGGATGACCGCAGGAAAGGGTATTGTTCACTCAGAAATGCCCGCAGGAGAAGGTACTCACACAGGTCTGCAATTGTGGATCAATCTCTCTTCCAAGGACAAAATGTGAGTTTTTTCTTCATTACTTTCTTTGAATGTTAGTGGAAACTGTAAACAAAGCAACATATTATTAGCCATAATGTAGTATCTCCAGCCCTTGTTGAGTGGAGGGTGTAGCTTGCCTCAGGGGGTAGTTCAGGACATGAGAATTCAGGCACACTAGAGCTACAGAGACTGAAGTATGACTAAGAAACAAACTATTATCAACAGAGATTCAACTTAATTAAATGTGTCTAGGGGATCCTTATTCATCAGAACCATTTCAATATTCTTTTATTTTTCTATACAAGCTTTGGGGAGGTGGTGTATAATAGTTCCTTTAACAAGTCTGTTTTAATAGGGGACTAAAGTCTGACTACTTGTTTGATTAAATGCTACTCCTTGTTATCCTGCAGGATTGAACCTAGGTATCAAGAATTGCTGAGTGACGACATCCCAAAGGCAGAGAAAGATGGAGTTGAAGTTAAAGTCATTGCAGGGGAAGCAATGGGGGTTCACTCTCCAGTTTATACTCGAACCCCAACGATGTACCTCGATTTCACCGTAAAACCAAATTCTCAATATCATCAAAGCATCCCAGAATCTTGGAATGCCTTTGCATACATTATTGAAGGTGAAGGGGTGTTTGGCATCCCAAATTTGCCGCCTACAGCAGCTCACCATATCTTGGTTTTGGGTCCTGGAGAGGGCCTAAGTGTGTGGAACAAGTCCTCCAACCCATTGAGGTTTATTTTGGTAGGCGGGCAGCCACTCAACGAACCCGTGGTTCAGCATGGACCTTTTGTGATGAACACACAAGCTGAAATTGACAAAACAATTGAAGACTATTACTATGGCAAGAATGGATTTGAGATGGCAAGATACTGGAGATCTAAATGAGTTGGCTGAAGCAACAACAGCATGCAAGCATTTTCCAACGTCCAACAAGAAAGTCAAAGCAGATATAGGAGTTATATTCTTTATCTTAATCTTAATCTTAATCTTCACCCATACACACAATCATCAAAACAGATTAAGAGGATATATTCATGGGGAGCAAAAGCTTCTAGAAGCCTAAGAATGCAGCACTCAGATATTATGTTTTATGCTAAAGTCATGATGGGGTTAGCCTGATTCTAGATGATGTTTATTCTTGAATGTGATATATATTGTTTCTTTTTCTTGTGTTAGTTCATAATTTAGAAGTTGATTCTTGTTGGTATGAGAGCTTTTTTTTTTTTTAATAATTATTTCCTTGTGAACATTGATCATTTTTTTTTTTTTCTGGTGGGAGGAAAACTTTTCTTGTGAGTTGGGTTCAATCATGCACAGGTGACCCTCCACCTAGAGTATAATTGCTAGAACCACTTAGCAAGATATAAAAAAGGATTATTGAATGTGGTAGATATTGATTTGGCCATAAATGAGAATCTTTGGTTCTCTGAGCCTATTTCCATTGTGCCTGCATTGAAAATGATATTTATTTGACTAGATCAAGAGATTCTGCACTGGCACTGCCAAAACATCCCCATTTGCTTCATAACTCGGACCATATAATTTTTACTTATTGGATCCAACTTTTCTAGACCTTTATTTTTTGGGGATTCAAGGTGGTAGGTGGTAGGTAGTATAGTTGGTCTGGCACATTATTTTGGTTTTAAAAAAAGATTCATGTATTTGAAATTGTATGAGATGGTAGTTTACTAACAAGCCATTTATGTCATCCGTTTGAATTCGCTTGCAGAAGTAGTTCCCACTATAGTAGAGTGGCTTTAATCTCATTGTATGGTGGTGGAATTGTGATGATTAGTAGAGACGGGCGGCTGGGTGCAGCCACACTCCCTCAATAATTCTAATTTTATTATATTTGTTTCGTAAATTTAATTTTTTTTTACCTTTTGAATTAATTAAATTATTTCAGTAGTCCCTCGAATTTTTATAGGCCTATTTTGAATATATAAATTTAATAAATTTAATGATGTTCTACAATTACTTTTTCAAAAATTTTAGGTGATGAGATTTATTATTGATACAAAGCTCTAAAATATATATGCACTAACCTTTAAAAGTTTATTATGATTTCGTTTCTACAAACATGGCTTATTTAAGTAAAAAAATATTCATTATTGTTATTTTTTATATTTACTTTTTCGTTTTAACTTATTTGATTCTACTTTATTGTTTATTATTTGAAATTATCCTAATTTTTATTTTGCAAAAAACTACAAGTGTAGGCTTTTTTATGCTATAATATCATTTTATTTGGGTAATAATGCTCGGATTCAGTTTTTGGAACCAAGTTTTATTGGCAAAATTTATTTTTGACATGTTACTACAAAATTTTATTAACGTTAAGAATTATTTTTATTTGAATAATAGGTCTCTTAATAAAAGTAGTTAAGAACATTATTTTTTAAATATATTTTTTAATTCACTTGTTTCTTAAAATATTTTTTCATTCATATTTTTTGAATTTATTTATTTATTGAGTTCCCTTTGTTCAATACTTTGCGTTTCATTTATTTTTTAATTTTGTTTGGTTCAATGAGAATTAAAATTTCTATCTCATGTAACCATGTGGGATATGATTTTACTAAGAGTCTAAAATTAATTTTTTAAATAGATTTCATAATTGAATTTTTTCTCAAGTAATCTTTTACAGATATATATATATATATCTACTTATATATATCTGCAATTTATTTGAATAATATTTTTTTATAATAATTTGAAAGTTTTTAACATTTAATAATGACCCACAAGATTGTGATGAAATTGCGAAAGTTATTCCAATCTCGATATCATATTTTCTTACTTCGTAAGTTAATTTTTGTTTTGTATTGGATTGAATTGAACTTAGATCTCATTTTCATTTAAAACTCGTTTTTTGCTCCAATACTTATGCAAATATAATAAATATAAAAAAATTATGTATAAATATCACTTATTAGATTTATATTTGCATTTAATTTTTAATAATTAATTTTAAAAAAATCACAAGAAAATATTTTTATATGTAAAAAAATAAAATAATTAATATTATATCTTTTGACAATCCAATGTCACCCCTCATACAAAAATTCTGGTTCCATGCCTAATGACAAGCTCGCTTTTTAGGTAGTACTTATTCCTCCATTCGAACATCTACGCAATGGCGGACTCTATAGTCATGCCTAAAGAGTTGCTATGATGGTTGCCTCCCTTCTTAGTTTACTTACACAAAAATGTTGTTGAACTTTTCTTTCTTGTTTACTTTTTGAACTAGGTCAAAGGTTCCCAATGAGATTTCAATGTGGTCTATCTGTGTTTCTCAAATGTTATTTTGCAATGGATGAAATTTTCGAGGTAGAATCTGTCACAATCTCTCTTTTTTATCATTTTCGCGCCTCCCTTCACATCTTTGCCCGAGTTGGAGCTTATGTTCATGGATACAATACAAAGGTCAAAATCCTTATCAACATCCACTTATTTTGGTATTGGGTCTGTTGGTGGTGCTGGTGGTGGTGGGGTTGGGGGAGTGCACAAAATCCATGCATAAATGAGTATCAAACAATCTCAATACAACACCTTGTCAAAGTTTGGAGCTTAAAAACAGAAGAAGAAATTAAAAGAAGTTACCAACCTCAGACTGTGGTTTAGTTGTTCAAAGACCTGATAGTAGGGCTGTTGACAGTGTTTGATAGATGGCAAATTTTGCAGGAAATATCTCAAATGAATGTTAGCAGATGACATAAAGTCAATAAACAAAGCAAATAATATTCAACAGTATAATTTACACTTCCAGAAAAAGAAGTTTAAGTTTAGAACTTCCCCTTAGCATTAAAGCAATTACCATTTAAATTTAAAATATAAAAACCCATATTGGGTCATAATAGAATCCCATTCTAAATAATAAAGAAGAAACAAATAGATGAACAAATTTAGATAAATAAACCAACCATAAGAAAGCCAATGGCTCATGCGCGTTTGTGATTAAATAGCGCTTCAGTCACCTGGAGCAACAAGAATAGGATCCCCCGGTTTGCTTCGATCCATCAGAGCCATTATTGACAAGGGATACCCTGTTGACTGATAATTCAGCTTTGTAAGAGTCAGAATTCAAGACCTTCCTGCTAACATTATTGTAAATCTCACGGATGACAATCTCAAAAGCCTTTTTAACATTTGTTGAATCCAAAGCAGACGTTTCCATGAAAAACAATCCTTCCGATTCTGCAAGGCTTTTGCCTTCCTCCACACTCACATCCCTGATATTCTCCAAATCGCATTTATTCCCCACAAGCATCCTTGCAACAGTTGTATCGGAATGAACTGCATGAAGAGTATCATGTTGATCAGATTTCACAAGGCATGTGAGAATAGAGTAATTTGAAATGGCATAAAAGGATTTTAAAATGGAGTCTACTGCATTACAACTTCCAGTGACGCATACGACATTAAGAATACAACGTATAGAACACATGATGTGAATGAAACAGCTCACCCTGAAAATTTTACTATGGGTTCCATTAGAGTGGCCTCTTCTTCATTTAGCATAAGATTCTTTATGCATAATACAAGAAAAACTGTCCAAAGGGATAAATTTCCCCAGAGGACACCATGCACATGAAGCAATAAAACAAAATAAATATCTGAGGTTTTGACTGAGTTAGGAAACTTGATCCTTTCAAAAACTCATAACCAAGCACTTTTCAAGTGAATTCTCCAGCTAATCTCTTCACCTATTGTATAGTTCCAAGAGACCAAGACACATATATTTCCATGTAACTTTCTCAAGGTTCTATGGCATCGGTTTCCAAATAAAGTCACTATATGAATAGGCATGGCTACCACAAATTGGTGACTTCTAACGTGAAGAAAGAATGAAACAACTCCCAAATACCTTAGGCATACATTGATCCAATACAAAATTTTAGAAACTTCCCCAAAGTTATCAACCCACACCCACTCTAGAAAATTTAATCGATTGAAAACTATTGTTTTCAAGAAAATTACACTTTATGGAGCCTCAATTATCATTTGGTAAAACATACACATCCATTGTTCCCCATCATCTCAATATGCAAAATCCCCTCAAAAGAATATCCCATATACTTTTTGGTAATGTAATCCTCTTATGGTGCATGATCAGTAGAAAAAAGCGAAACTATGTTTGATCGAATCCCTCAAGATATATAAGCTTGCATAGACCACTCATCAAATACTCTAATGAATCCTGAATACATATGTAAAGTTCCTTACACCATAATCACGATCAATGCTTTATTCCTTCGCCTATGTATGTAGGCATAGTGACAAGCAATTAGTACCTTAATTTGACATCAAGTAAAGAAAAGTTCTTTAACCCCTAAAACAGAATTTTATTGGTTACTTCTATATCTTAACTTCTCTGCTTAAAATATGCCGTAAAATAATTTTCTCTAGACTGAATAACTACTGTTCAAACCAAATAAATCTTTCTATGGAATGTTTAAATCTTTGAGTTCTTCACTAAAATTGCATATTAATTAGCTATGAAGGGAACAAATAAACATACATAATAAGCATAAACAAACAATTTGATCTACAATAAGTGTGTGTTTATGGAAGAGGACTTTTCTTTTCATATAGAAAGTCAACAATCGTTATGCAAATATGAAACTTGGATGTCAGTCTTTTGCTATGTTACATTCACATTCTCTTTAGAGACAATTATCCAAACACCCCTTGCGGTTTGATCATATTACCAAAAAACCCCTCTATTTTGGAAAATTACACTGACACTCCTATTAGAGTCTGTCACACAAACAAATGATTAGAAAGAGCAAAATGACTTTTTTGCCCCTTCAAAAAATGACCAAAAAAATAGAATTAGTCAAAAATACTAACATGTTGCATGGACAAAAGTACCCCTCAATTTTCAAATTTAATAATTCCCACATTTTCTCTCCTCTATTCTCTCCCTGTCCATTCATATAAATATATATATGCAGACACACACACACACACCACACACAAACACACACACACACACACACACACACACACACACACAGATATATACATATACACCCCCCCCACACAGATACACATATATCTATACACACCTACACACACACATATACAGATACAGAACCACACACACACATTGTCATGCGGAGGGTGGGAGGTATAGGACGGTCGGGTTTGGGAGGCGAGTGGGTGGTGGGGTGTATGGTGTTGGAGTAGGTTTGGTTCATGGTTCTGGGGTTGGGTTTGATATGTGGTTCTGGGGTGGGTTTGATTAGGGTGGGGGTGGCAAGGTGGCGTCTCGGATTTGTTGGTGGTCGGGCAGGGCGGAGCTCCAGGTGTGGGTGTTTGCGGGTGCAGGCAGGAGGGTGGAGATTTGGGTGAGGAAAAAGGAGGAAGAAGAAGGAAAATCGAAAAAGAAAAAAAAAAAAAAGTAATAAAATGAAAGGAAAAAAGAAAATAATAAAATGAGAAAACTAAAAAACAAATTTATATATGATTTTTTTGTTTAATTAGTAGTTATATATTGATCATAATTAATAGATTTTCTTTAGTAATAAATAAATTATTAAATTTTTAATTGGTTAAGAATTACTCTTAGTGAAATTTAGTCAATTTTTAATAAATTATTTTTTTTGATTAGTTGAATTATTTCATTTTTGTTGAACAATAATAACTAAAAATAAAGTAACACTATGAAAAAATAGAAAAGAAAGAGAAGTTAATAAATAAAAGAAAAAAAATAAAAATCCCAAAAAAAAATGGAGAAGAATAGCTTGAACGAAATTATATTACATTCACACCCACTTAGGTATATAGTAATAACATCCAAACCCTCTGAGGTGGAAGGGCATTTTTTTTTGTGAAAATTGATCAAACCTAAAGACTAGATGGCCGAGTGCATTCTCAAAAAAAAGCACCCCTTTTTCGGCTGACATCAGTAATATCAAAGCTTACCCAAACTTGAGAATTTCACACAGGTGAATATGTAATGAAACATCACTAATAGGGGGTGTTAGTGTAATTTTCCAAAATAGAGAGATTTGATAATATAAGCAAACCTCAAGGTGTCTATGTAATTATTCCTTTTTATAATGTGGACACTACAATGTGTAATTTGTCGCGATCGCATATGTGATGATATCAATACATGTAATATTAGCACTACAATTTTTATTTCATGCACACCATATTTTGTGACATTTTAAAAGACAAGAATACCCCCAAAGTTAATCTGATATTTTTTTCAAATTTCCTTAAATAACTTTTCATTTCTCCCTAATTGGTAAAATTGATCTTGGATAAGTATAAGCTTCAACATGCATTCCTAGCAAAGGAAAAGATACGTATAAAATATACTTCAACTTGTATAATCTCACCCACCAAAACTCCAATATTTTTTATCTTTGACATTATATTTTTAAGGTAAAATTTAAAATTTCTTTTACTTGATCAAGGTGATGACTAAGTAAACATGAGCTTTAAACATCAATAAAATACTTGAATTAAAACCACAACCGAGAAAAAGGAATTACGATAGAGAAACATAAACAATAGCCATAATATATACTTAAATAATTTAATTTGTGATTCTATGTCTATCTTATCATAAGTTGTCTTATTTCTTATGTTGGCAACAGAATATTAGCACTAGTGATTTGATTTGACCACTAAAAAAATGCATCCATGAATTCTATTATAATTCCCAAACAAAGTGTTAGCTTGGGAAAGGATAAAATTATAATTTTGGTTGTATAAAATTTAAGAATGGAGCAAATGAAGTAAAATGTAAAGCTCCAATATCACTACCCTATCAAAACATGTGTATGCTTAGCAGTTTAGTTAGTCGTCATGTGTAGCATAGAAGGGAACATTATGCACATACAAGATTCTAATATCAGCTCATCGCATAAAAAAGATAAATCTTAGTATTTCTTTTTTCTTTCCAAACAAAAGCATTTTTTTCTCTTTCATGCTCTTAATGTACTCATCATACCAGATCCCAAAACTTTAGAGGCTTTTTTCCTTGATCGGGCATAAGGAAGGAATCAAGGTGATCAATTGAATTTCCAGTCTATTGGGTTCGAAGACGTTAGACCTTAAAAGTAGAAACAGGCAAGGTTTGGATTCAACTTCAATTAGATTAGGGATGACATCTGTGGCAGGGCAATCACTGTTTTCTGACAGGTCACATTCACGATATCACAAAGAACTATTAAGATGAAAAAACTACATATATTAATAAAATCATAAAACTGAAGTTGAATGCCAATTCAAAGTGAATAATCAAATAAACTTAAACACTTGAAACCTGTTATTTTATAGTCAATATATCCCACAAGAAATTACCAATTGATGAAGGTTGATCATGCGAAGCTCGAGCTTGACCAGTCTGAGGGGTGTAAGATCTTTCTAGGCATGATCTCAACCATCACTTGTTTTTTAGAACTAACTTCAAAATCAAGATCATTATGCTTGCACAGGTAGCCCCCAACTATGACCCTTTGATGATTAAGTAGAACACAAAAAGTGTCTATAAGATCACTCTCGAATATAGAATGTAATGAATGTCCTACTGTCATCTATATTAATGTAGGTCTATAGACTCAGGGATCATGTGATTGTGCTCATACATGACCAATTTAGTTGGGCGTGTCTTTTATTATGCCAAAAATCCAAATAGCAGTTGTATGCAGTCTCTAGACTCGATTTATTGGGTTGTGACCAGGTCATCCGGGTCGGACGTAACTCTCTTATAATTTCGTAAATCTTATGTTGTTTAGTATAAATTTTTAGCCCAAAGGGGTATTACACCTTTCTAAATGTTTTGTGGTAGAAACCTCTTTAGAGTACAGAGCTTGTTTCTCGAGAATCGACAGGTCACAGTCAGACTATGAGTTTTTTGAACCAATCATGGTCAGACCTTATAAAAGGTCTAAATTTCACATTCTAGAAGAATATAAGATAATAATCTCTCAAGATTAGGATCGTATGCAAGAGCCTCCATAAAATTGTAGGACATCCCACATAGCGACTTCAGAAGCTGGTCTGAAATTTCCTATTCCAGAACTTGTCGACAACATTTTCAAAGGTTGGGAATTATTCCTATCTAATATACAACAAACTCCATCATGCATATTATATAGTTTTCTAAAATGAAGAGATTTTGTGTGGTCAAAACCCATTTTTGAACATTTTTTGTCTTAGTACTCCATAACCCTTTCAGCGTGATCAAGTGCAAAGGGCTTTGTTCTCACTTCCAGATTCAATATTAGATTCTTGGATTATTTATCTTCCTCCAAGGGTTATCAAAGGATATATTTTCATTAATGCTCCCAAGTGTTCGACCTTGAATTGTACAAATGAAGATGGAGAAAATATTGAAAGTGGTCATTTTCAGATCTATAAGTGTTGTGAGTTCTTTCTATAGAAGTTCTAGAATCCATAATTAAAATTACAAAAAAGAGATGTAAGGAAAAAGCTAGAGATGGCACCTAGTATTAAGCAAAGACTCTAAATATAAATCTCACAAACTCATAAAAAAGAAAGGAGTCTGTCAATTACTAAACTCGTTAACTCCAAATAAGAAATATTTGGAAACTAGTACTCAAAGAGGTCCCTCTCGTCTCTTGAAAATTGAATAATGTAAAATGGGAGTGAAAAGTGATTCGCCTCCTTTTCTTATATAGTGGGGTAAAAGAAATTGACATTAACGGGTCTCCTCCGATGTTATAGTAGAGTAAACGCCAGATCATATCCCCCAAATATGAAACTCTTCAACTTCTTAACTTTTGAAATCCAAAAGTCCAAAATTTAATTTTTTACCTCTCAAATCTAAAGAAGTGAAGGACTAGATGATGTGGCATACTTGAAATTCTATTGCATCATACACCTAGAAAAATGTAAATAAAAATTCAGACTAAACTAGACAAGGACTAGCTTGGGCCTGGTGATAGATAATGCAATTGAGACAGTATTATCATTCATAACAGTACCATAGCTGTTCTAAGTTCTCTTTTAACCATAAAGGATTTCTCTGTACAATATGCATATATCTTTCCTATCACTGTGGTGAATGATAGATTAATTCCTCATCATGGTATATCCTTCAACTTTCACATTGAAACAAATTAATAAGCTATTAGCTGACTAAAATTGTACAGTTCCCAATTAACAAATTCTTAAAATCCGCATTCTAGGCTCTTCACTACCACATTAGAAAATTGAAAATGTTGCTTTTTCAAGTATTCTATCTACCTTAAAGTCCGCATTCTAGGCTGTTCACTACCACACTTTTCCGTGTATTCTATCTAGTAAAACACCAAAAAGATTACTCAGGCCAACCAAAGTCCTAATTGTTGGAATATCCCACATTTTCCACACACCTTAAAGGATAATAAAGTCAGATCTGCTCCAATTTCTGATCTGGCTGGCCTCTCAGTCTTTGACAGGAATACTTGTTATATCATACTATTCAAATCGAATTTGCATGGCCTCCAAATTTCTCAAAGATCATATAAACCATGCATATAGATAAGTGTAATTTTTTTGAAAAAAACGAAGGACAACATTTTAAAAAGATATCTCCTAAAAATCCAAATCCCACAATTCTAGTAACTATAAGCATTTATCCAGTCGAATCCGATCAAATGCCAACCCTTTTTCAATCCCTGCCAATCCACTCACAGGAAGTTCACTCTCGATTTCAAATCCCATCATCAATATTCTGATGCCAAACACACAATTGAGCATTCCAAATCGAACAAAAAGAACACACGAAAAACTGAGAGAAGAAGAAAAAAACATACTCTTGAGCTCATCAAGCCATCGGGGAATACTGTCGAAAGTTGACCTTCTGCTGATGTCATAGACGACAAGAGCGCCAAACGCGCCGCGGTAGTAGGCGGACGTGACGGCGCGAAATCTCTCTTGTCCGGCGGTGTCCCAAATCTGAGCCTTGACTTCTTTGCCGTCGATTTCGAGGGATTGGGTCTGGAATTCAACCCCAATGGTGGCTTTGGAGTGCATGTTGAACTCATTTCTGGCATAGCGGGAGAGCAAGTTGGATTTACCGACAGCAGAGTCGCCGATTATGACAATCTTGAACAAGTACTCCTCCCCCTCGTCGTCTGAAGAAGAACCCATTGAGAAAAATGGAGGTGTGCAGAGCAGAGGGAGGGAGGGAGGGAGGGAGTGATGATGATTGATAAGAGCTGGCAAACGGGGGATGACAGGTTTCAAGACAGGAACGCGTGCATTGGGCTGCGGGGCCGCGCTCTCTATGTCACTAATATGAGTGGGTGGGAGGTGGGAGCACCTGGGAGGTGGTATTAACTTTTTTTTTCTTTTTTTTTCTATTTCAGCTCCTTTTTTTTTAATTACTGGTGAAAAGTAATAACCGAACATGGAGTAAAACCATGAAAAGAAAAAAAAAAGAGTGAAAAATAAGAGATTTGTTTCAAGTATAGACAGAGAAAGGGCAAGTGTTTTGATAAGGCCAATAGATGATTTATGGTAACAATTTTATTCTTTAATGATGATAATCACGTGTATATATATTCATTCAAATTTTTGTATCGGGTATCTTTGGTTTAAACTATATTTTTATTAGATTAGGAAAATTAACTTAATTCTCATTATAATCCATTTAGGTTTGTTTGGCAAAAGTTCAAGATAATTAAAGAAACCAATTATTTTGAAAATTGATTTTAACAAAAATCAAATATCAACAATTCATGAGGAAAAGGAAAGCAAAAACTTTTACCTCGTCTTTTGATAAGTGCAAGTATGTCACAAGCTTTTGGAAAAATAATATGTTTGGATTTATTTTCTCATCTCCTTTTCATTCTTAATTTATTCTTTTAAAATAAAATTAAGGATTAATCTCATTTTATCTTCTCTATTTTTGTTGAATATCAATTTATCCCTTTATATTTTTAATTATCTCATTTTACTAGCTTGTACTATTATTCTATCTCACTTTACTCCTTTATACTCTTATTGTCTCACTTTACTCCTTGTACTCTTAAAAAATTAACCAAATTATCATTAACAATTATTTATATAAAATTACTTTAAAAAGTTCTAAGATTAATAGACTTGCATTTAAATTTTAATACATTTTCAACTTAATTAATAACACTTAACATTAAATTTATTTGAAATTTTATTATCCTTTAATTTTAATAGCTATTTTTTATAAATATAGTTCTTATTAAATTTCTATATCGTATGATATTTTTTATTAGCTAATACATTTTATTTATAAATTTTCTACTTGTCATAAATATAAAAAATGTATAACATATTTTTAATTTTTTTTAAATACGTAAAATATTAGTAATAAATTTCTCATTGTTAATGGAATTATTAAAATTTCATAAAAACTATGTTAAATTCAAAAAAAATTATTTTTAGGTATAATTTAGTACTATTAAATAAATTATAAACAATCGAATTATCGTAATTTAAAGAATCTATTTAAAAAAATCATAGTCACTTTAGTATTTAATTTTATTAGTATTACTTGATTATAATAATTATTTTAGAATTAAATATAGTTTCTATGAACTTATGATAATTCCGTTAATAATAAAAGATTTATTACTAATATTTTATGTATTTAATAAGATAATATTTAAAAATATTTTATATATTTTTTGAATTTATATTTAGTAGAAAATTTATAAGTAAAGTGTATTAGCTAATAAAAAATATTCTAATATATACTAATTTAATAGAAACTATGTTAAATTAAAAAAAAGCCTATTAAAATATAAATACAATAAAATTTTAAATAAATTTAATGTCAAGTATGAATTAATCAAATTGAAGAAATTATTAGAATATGTATTTAAATCTATTAATTTTAGAACATTTTAAAGTAATATTACTATAAATAATAGGTAATGGTAATTTGGTAAATATTTTTAAAGTACATGGGAGTAAAATGAAACAATGGGAGTATAAGTGAGTAAAATAAAATAGAATGACAGTACAAGGAGTAAATTGAGATAATTAAAAGTATAAGGGGATAAAGTGATACTCAACAACAGTAGAGGGGGTAAAGTAAAATTAATCTTAAAATCAAACATACATTACATTTTTCAATACCTCTCAGAACATCCAAAATAAAACCAAACATTATCTTTTTTGTTATTTTGAATTAGTTGTAGGCCAAAGCACAATATTTTCGTTGTATAACCAAATAATGTTTTACAAAAATTGTTTAATTTCATATTGAGCATTTTACAATTGGTTAATTAGAAAAATAATCTATGCAAACAACTCAACAATCAGTAATATCATAATAATTGATTTGTAGTTAAATAATGGATTGATTACATTGAAGCATATTGTCCATTCACATTGGATCAAAAACTCGCCTACAAGCCCGTGCACCAAATACTACAAATGAATATAAGCTAGAACCCTCTTTGCTAAGATGAATTACTATCGAAGCTATCCATATATATTGCACACACCTTAAATCCTTGGAGGAATTATCTTTAGTGATGCTCCAAAAAAAACTTAGAGAGGATATTGAGGAGAGAGAGTGTATTGTGTACAGGAAAGATCATGATATTCACGAGTTGGGAGAGATATATCTTATTTAAGGATGTAACACCATTATTCACACTTGGATTTCTATTAGGAGAAGTAAATTATCATCATTATCACAATAGTATTACAACTCTATCTCAAATATGGATACAATTTAAATGTACTAATATCTCCCACTCACATATATCTGACTTCATTTTTTCGAATCACATTCTTATAATTTCTCATTTCACATCATTTCTTTCATACAATGAATAAGGTATGCAACTAATGGGGAAATGAACAGATGATGAGAGTTATAAGTCGTCAGCAAACTAACATAACCTACAACTCAAAACTCACTACATATTCCATACTATGTGGTCGCCCTAGATTAAGCATCTCTGATCCCTTGATGTAGATGAGTAGAGCATGCTTGACTCTCTCAACTATGTATCTGTGCTCATGACTACGTTAAATAAGTTTTCACTTAGTCAACTAGCTTATGAGCCTAGAACATAAGTGCATTGCCAACTTAATTCTTCATTGGCTTCTCATGCCAATCAGCTTGGTCTTGACAACTTTCTTAGTCATGCTCTGATAGATCCAATTAATCATGGCCATTAGATACATGCCAAAGTAGTATCATTAAACTTACACTTCATGATATGATCCAAAGTCCCGAATGGTACTAAAAAAAGTAACGGCTTACTAAGTAACAAAGCAAGGACCTAAGCAAGGACCCATTTAGTCACTCTTCTTAAAAAGGTTGTCTCAAAGCATATATAGAATGAATTAAATTTACTCAATATAGACATGTCACACTCTAAACATCATACAAATATTAGTATAATCGCTATGCAATCACCTAACTTGCGCACCAGCAGACAGACCCTCTCCAAAAATGTCTTCCAGTAGTTTACACATTCGGCTATAAATAGGTTTTTATGAAGTTTAAGCATACTTTATAATTGATCAAGTATGATCTCATCTTAGCCTCAAACTAATATGATTTTAAATTATGTATTAACCTTCTTCATTGCTTCATGTGCGAAGGCAATCATTTGCACACCTCTTAGCGATGCGAACATGATATATAAGTCTTATCTGCTTGCTATCAAAGCACCAAGGTGATTGTCCATGTGAGTGAACTAATATAAGCCTAATGACATTCTTATATCTCATGAACCCAAAACCAACCATATAATGATAAAGTAAAGATATCTTATTAATTATTAGATTTTCTCACAATTCACAAAAATCAAATTCTACGTAATTTTGTACTATTAACATACCATTGGAGTGTATCTCCATACAAAGGCTCCGTAAAGGGAAAAGAGATTACACCGCATGTAGAGAAAATATAAGAACAACTTAGTTATACATAATACTCTCATAGTTCAAGCATTAGCTAATACTGGTATGCTTGGTCCTCCAATAATATTTGGCATCCTAAGCATACATTAAAGCGACTTTACTATCATAAAGATAACAACAGTCTTACAAATGTGTATCACAATACGCATTCTTTCACTTAACAGATAGCATTTAATTAATCTCAGACTACTCCATTAAAATATATAAGTATTCATTTAACTGCATCGCAACGTGTATGTTAAGGATCACTTTGGTATCCACTCATCAATAATTTAATTGTTAAGCACAGGACTAGTCGAGTATACACATAACCTTGACCATAGAATATTAATAGTATTAGCATAATGCACACAAAATCTTGATACCTTAATACCAAGTATGTATATCACTTATCCCATATCCTTAAATGTAAAGGACAACCACTTTTAAATGGTGACAACTCCATTTTAGCAATCATATTGTTGCCCATATACAGTAAGAGCTAAATCCACTTATTTATCTTGATATATATTTGGTGATCTAACTCAACCATTGCTAAGCCTATTAGAGTGATAGCTTGATGAAATCGACAGCCTTACTGTTTAGGATGATACTTCAAGTTATAAACAGAGCTTTTCAAGTACCAAACTTTGCTCTCTTGCCCTACTTCTTGAATTCATAGAATGATCTACATAGATCTCTTTGTTCATTCTTTATTGATATATATCAACTTCAATCATCTAAGACAAACCTAGATGAAAATGGTAACAATGCAAAAAATGTTGCAAAGATGTTAGGTTCGCATGTATCAAATTACTAGCACAATGGAAATTTAAAGTTATAAATAAAATAAAAATCCCATATCGAATATAAAATACCTAATCTCTATAATCGATGTGATTAATTGGTTAGCATTTTGATTATTCTTTGAAACAAAAAAGCCAATTCATGAATTATACCTAAATAGCCGTCCTTGTTGATGTCGGGTAAGAAATAATTCAAATTGTTCAAAGCAACTTGTTCCAGGAATTTTTAACTCGCTTAGGGTTTCATGTGTCACCCTCTAATAGTATCTACACGTTAGAATGTCCACAGACATTCAAATTTATGCTAGTAAATTTGTTAACACAATTCAAATCTAGAATTTATGACTAAAGTTTAATTCTCAATTTAACTACTGAAGAAATAATTAAACTTTAAAAAAATAGGTGAAACCTTTTTTTCATGGAATAAAGAGATGAAGAGAGGAAAAAGTGGATTTTTCTTGGTGCTAGGGGCCGAAAATTCCAATGCCTTGTGCTTTTAATTTTTGGCCATAAGAAGCTCTTTTAAAGGCTCTTCAAATCCCAACCGGTTAGGATTTCAACTCTCTTTCTTATCCATTTTTCTTTTGTTCACAATAGGATCCCATTATTAAATAGAAAGTTTAATTCACCAATTTAATTTTATGATGGGCTTACCACAATCCCATTGATTTGGGCTTCGACTTTAATTTACTTGATTAAGTCCAACTGAGTTAATCCCAACAATTGATTTAATTTATCACATAAATTAAATAGGCCCAATTTATTTTAGGTTCACCAATAAGCTAGTAATAAGCTCGCAAAATTTTATTACATAATTAAATTATTTTGATCAATTAATTCAATTAATTAATCCTCTTGAAATTAACTCATTAATTCCAAGAACCCACAAATCATGTGAAGTATCTAGCATTGCATCATGAATACTTAGATATAGGTGAGAAAATAGCAAACCTATTTCTTATTACAAATACCATGCAAGTACGGTCCTTCCACTTACTAATCTCTCGATTAAGTTTAGAAAAAGTAATATTAGTTAAAATCTATTTAACTTAATAACTATGATTCCATTCCTAGCCACTTTAACTCCTTGATAAATATCATAAAACCCTTGTTTAATATTCATCCACTTTGGTTGGGACTCTTGAGTCAAGGACCATAGAAAGCATAGAAAATTCACCTATTTAGCTAGATAGGTGATGGATCCTCTTTTACCACTCATTAACCTCTATACACGAAGATGTTACATCAATATAATCCTTTGGTATTTGTCTGGCAATCGAAAAATATATTAAAGTGTAACATATATTGTATAAAGTTATAGTAATGCCTCAAGTCTAAGGACTAATTCTTGCACCATTACATTGTTTATACAAGAGCTTAAAAACGACCAATCTAATTGACTCACTAAAAACTACTCTAACAAGAATTAATAAAAAACTATAAAAAAATTGAACATTTTCCATTATTTATTAAAAATTATAACATATTCTATTCAAATTAGGAATAGAAATAATATTTCTTTAATAATTCAGGAATGTAAAGATAATATTTAAATATATCCAAATTTTATTACCTAGCACTAAGTGGACTGTCCCTATGGTTACTGCAACATCTCTTGCTCCATTCCCAGCCTTAGCCTTGTCTCTCCTCTACTTAGCTTCCTGCTTCATGTCATCACCTGCAAGTTATTGCAAAAATGAGAACCAAGTTGGTATCTAATACCTAAAAAATATTGTTAATTGAAAGGTTAATTTTAATAGAATACATACCCGAATGGTTCTGGTGGCTCACAAGATACTTTTTGCAGTTCCTCCTCTAGTGCCTGGGCTTTCCATAATGCTTTGGAACCATTTTTTTTGTTCCATCGGAGCCCTTCACTTTCTTTCCCTTCGAGGAGCCCTTTCCCTTTCCTTTCTTTGACTTCTTGGTCTTAGATTGAGATGAAAAGTCAGTTATCATAATGGATTGCTTTTTCTTCATTGTGGATTCAACAGTCTTCAATATATTAATTAGGTTAGCAAGGATAGCCTCCATCTTATGTATGTTGAAATTCACCATAAAAGAGTTAAATGAGGGTGGTAGAAATTGTAGGATGAGATCAACGTAGAGTTTGTTATACATACCTACACCAAGTGACTCCAATTTTTTTATCAGGTTTACCATTTTTAGTCCGTGTGCAAGGATCAAAGAGCCTTCCATCATATGATTTTTGAAAAGCTCTTTCAAGACTTGATATCTCACCTCCCTAGTATGTTCACTATATGACTTTTGCAGGTGAAGATAAATCTTGGTAGCATGTACCAAATTCTCATGTTGCCTTTGTAACTCTTTCGACATTGATGCCAACATATATCATCGAGCTTGCATATCATCCCCATTTTGCTTTTGATGCTTACAAGCTCATCTTTAGTGACATCCATCAGTGGAGCCAGCGGCGACACAAAATCAAGACATATGCCCTCTTTTCAAATTACAACTAAATCCAAAGATTCTTGGTGGTGTCCAGAATAGATGTAAGGGGATTTTTGACCATGTTGTGCTAAATCTACAAAATCATGCAAGGCAGAAAATAAGCACAGATTTAAAAATTTATTTATTTACAATATAATTTTTAATTATAAATGTCTCCCACTATTTTATTAGAATTCCATTAACCTCTAATGTCAATTTAGAAAATCCTATTTCTAATGGGCTTGAGGCCCAATTAGTTTTGTCATACACCCTAATTTTATAAGCCCATAGGATAAGGCTAAAAGGCGGTTAACATATTAGCAGTTGCTCCATATGTAACCCTTATGTTATTTTGCCTCACCCTTTCCCATATACCCTAATTTTATAAACCTATATAGTACTTAATGTCAAGCGTGAACCATCAAACATCTATGTCAATGAAACTCTAAGTGCCCCATGGCTCATGGTCAACAATTAATCACTTCATCCCATTAACCTCTCTATGCTAGTAATGATCACAACTTTCTTACACATAACACATCCCATGACTTGTGTCCAATGGATTAAATGCATCATTGTATCACAATTCATATACTTTTGAGGAAAGGTAAGGACGATTGGGTATGGTCCTTGTTTGCTTGATATCGATCTAATTAAGGTTCCTAAACTTGAAACATTTTCAAGTGATCATGGGCCTTTATCCTAAGTGATCCACTTGAGTTAAAGTGGATCTGGGTCAATGTAAGAGTGACAATTAAAATGCAAATAGATCCTATCTATTATAGTATGTATCCCATGCATATATGGGCTTTCATACCTCATTTTTGCTCCTCCTTCATTCTATCTTTTTGTAATACCTGCTAAATTACAGAAAGAAAGCCTCACAACCTATCTCTACTATCATTACAATTGATAAATCTACAAGAAACTAGAACAATTTCTAAGGAGAGGTACATAGGAGGTAAAAAGAATTCAGAATAAAAACTTGAGAAAGATGAGATTCACAAGAATCATTTTAATCAAAACCTAAAAACAACTATTTAATATAAAATAATCCAATTACGTTGCTCTAGGCTCCTTGATCATCCATTCACAACATGCTAATAAATTTATCATCACAAGAAATTTTAAAGCAGGTTAATTTCAAATTATCTTTTTTCAAGTTTGGGATTAAATTCTTAATTTTTTATGAAAAATAATTTTTCATATATTATAAAAATTAACATTTAATTTTAAAAATCAAAAACCTTATTTTTGCATGTAACACGATGATACATAATAACTTATTTATCGCCCAACATGTAAGTACAGTAGGCTACCGAGCAGCGTTCTCGCAGGCACGTCGGGTCATGCTAGGCTGCTACTTAGCACACCTGATGGGTGCTGTACGCAGGGCAAGCTTATGCATAACACCTTTTATAGTTGTCTGCTTGCAGGCACATCAGGTCATGCTAGGCTACTACCCTGCACACCTGACAGGTTCTATGCTTAGGGTAGGCCTGCGCATGATACCCCTCACCTATCACCCATGTTGGGTGACAATGCCCAACAAGATAGGCCTTTGGCTTGCACCCATCCGTCTATGTTGGGTGGGCATGCATATGGGCATGCAGCAAGCTTGGGCACGATGTGCCCATACCCTTTCACAGCTCATATATAGTACCCTTCCTAATATAGGAGGGTACACATGGCTAAGTGGCCTTGCCACTGCCTTTCCCCAACATCACACATTAGGTAGGGTCTCTTTCCAGCACTAGGCTTCTGGACTTTGCCTAATTTTTATCCTACCACCAAGAAGCTATTTCTTGGTAGCTAGGTGAGTTCTTTGGGGCAGCTCAAGATAACCTCACCACAAGCCTGGGTGGGCCTCATGCAATTGGTGGTCAGCCCCTTTGCGAGGGCAGTGTATGCAAGTAGGCATTAGCACATTATCTACTATATTGCCTTGCGAATTGGTGCTACCTTATGGCGGCAGAACTCCGTGACTGTCACGACAATGGGCAATAGCTATTCAAAAAAAAAATGTATATATATATATATTTTGAGTATGTCCTATTAATTAATTTTAGGTAATTTAAAATTCATACAAAATCAAATTTCAAATCCCAAACAAAAATGTGTAACATCATGGTTTTATCAGATAAAATTTTAGGCATACTATCGCGCTAGTAATTAGAACGCTATAACCTAATTTTTTTATTCCATTATTGGGTTTGCATATACCGAGATACTAACATAGTGCAAATTTAAAATTTTGAATGGAACATATATTCTATATCGAATATGAATTACCTCATCTCGATAGCTGATACGATTAATCAATTAGCATTCTGATTACCCTTTCAAACAAAAAGTAGATTCACCAAAATTATACCTGAATAGCCTTCTTGTTATGTCTGGTAAGAATTAATTCACATAGTAACAACAACTTGTACCAGGAATTTTGGATACACTTAGGGTCCCATGCATAATCCCTTTATTGGTATCCACACATTGGAACATTCACGGACTATCAAATTTATGCAAGTACATTTAATAACACAATTCTAATATATAATTCATGATTGAAGTTTAATCTCAGTTCAACTAGTGAAGAAAGGGATATGGCAGAGTGGAACAAGGTGGCTTTTTCTTGGTGCTAGAGGCCAAAAGTTTCAACGCCTTGTGCTTTTAGTTTTTAGCCACAAGGGACTCTTTTAAGGACATCATCAAATCCTAACCCTAGTGATAAGTGCATATTTTGACATATTTTTGTTCAAATTCTTTATATTTTTCTTGCTTTATTCTTGTTAATATTATTGTTTTATTAATGTTTTGTGTTAGTGAATCAATAAATATAAAAAGATCAAAAGAAGCGTGTTTCCAAACTTGTGCAGTTTTTATGTTTTAAGCATAACCTCATGATCAAAAGCCCTATGGACCTGAATCTTACTTTATTTGAAAGCCAAGATATAGAACTCCAACTTTTCTATTAGAAGCTCAACCCAATTCAATCTTGATTATAGCAGAAAATTTGTTCAAGTGGTTGCACAAAATGGATCACCAAAATTCGGATCAGAGTTCAGCCCAGTATTGACTTATTTGATCAATTAGGTCATATCTCTTACGCCCAAATTTATTGTGATCTGAAATTTGGATATATTATATGCAAGAGGTAAATAAACAAGTTTTATGAAGACAAGATGATGAGAAAATGTGTTAAATAGTAAAAACATAGGCTATAATGTGTTATTGCTGTTAAAGGATGACTCTTGGACATGATTCAGTAATTTGATCATATCTCCCTCACCTGATAGCCAAATTTGACAAATGATATATGAAACTATATCAGCACAAAAAGATATACAAGTTTTGTTCTTTACTCATCCTCAAAATCTAGTTTTATCTAACCTAACAATGTAATTTAATTCAATAGGTGAGAATTTTGAGGACTTGGTGTAACAACTTACCAATTTTTGACAACTAACATACCACTTGATTAACTCCTCCATTATTTGTTTGGCCTCTAGCATACTCCAAGTACTATAAATAAATCATGTATTAAGCTTTTATGAGGGGGGGAGGAGGGGTAGAGGGTTTCTTTAGACTAGGTTTTCTAGTATGTATGTTTTCTAGTAATATAAGTTTTCTTGTAGTAATAGAAATGCATTCTCTAGTTTCTCTTTTATTTTTACTCTTTCTTACTTTTATTATGTTTTTCTAAATTTTATTTTATTGAAAAAAAATGGTGAACCACTTGATGGAGAAAGAGGAACGATTATAAGGTAGAAAATATTTAAGTATGATGTATTATTATTTTGAGTTTTGATCTAAACTCTACTTGTTTTGTGGTAATTTTTGATTTATATATCTCCAATGGCACAATAAATACTTTGTTTCATTTAGCTTATTGTATGATTTTATCCCATCGAGTACTAATGTGAAATCTTCATTTGTTGTTGATAAAAGTGTGCATAAATGCTTGATTCCATAAATAAATATTGGCGTTAAGAGATAATTTACAATAGTAAGACAATATCATGATTACCTTATTGCATGAGTTATTTGATAATATCTTTTCATTAGAACCTTCATTATGTATGGATTCCAATAGTGACAATTAATAAAAGTAAAAAGAATAAATAATCATTTTTCTA
The DNA here is from genome assembly GCA_019321725.1 of Paulownia fortunei. Taxonomy (NCBI): domain Eukaryota; kingdom Viridiplantae; phylum Streptophyta; class Magnoliopsida; order Lamiales; family Paulowniaceae; genus Paulownia; species Paulownia fortunei. The sequence goes on along the minus strand of CM033115.1, from coordinate 10,079,841 downwards.
TCCAAAACTCAAGAGTGGATCCCTAATAATCAGTACTTTTATTACTTTGGTTTTTCTTTAGTTACAACATATATTAATAGTTCATATAATTTGATTCACATAAATTCTATTTTTTATAGAATTATAATCCTGAATTTTTCAAGCAACTTTCTTGTGGATCGACCTCGAACTCACGAGAAATTTATTACTTAATACAACCTGCACTTGGGTTTGCAACTTTAAAGTTGTAGCAAGTTTTTAGCGCCGTTGCTTGGGAAGGCATGGTAAGTATTCAAGTTTGTTAATATTTTTCATTTGTAAATATAGTTTGTTTATTTTCTTTATGGATATATGGTTGTATGGTATCGTAGTCATAATTCTTGACGTTTAGTTAGAAATAATTCTGAAACTTTATTTGAATCATCTCCACACACTTCCACCATGGCTGAAAATGAAAGTGTCCAGGATGAAAATGAGAATCAATAGGTGCGTACCATACGTTATTACTTGTAACCTACTCAAAATTATTCTCTTTCTTGTTTCATTTTTTCTCTCAATGCAAATAACTTTCGATTCAAGTCAGGTATGATCCCTTTACTTCCTAATTTCCATGGTTTAGACTCAGAAAGCCCTTACTTGCATTTGAAAGAATTTGATGAAGTATGTATCACTTTTGATAATTATACTTGCATAAATGAAATTGTTAATCTCAAATTATTTCCTTTTTCTTTAAAAGATAAAGCAAAAAATTGGCTTAATTCTTTAAAACCTAGGTCAATTGGCACTTGGCTAGAAATGCAAGCTTATATTTAAAAAAAATCTTTCCAACTCATACAACTAATGCTTTGAAAAGATAAATTCAAGATTTTTTTGAAAATTCTAATTAAGCTTTCTTTCAATGTTGGGAAAGATTTAAACATTTGTTGAATTATGCCCATATCATGATTTTGAAAAATGGCGCTTAATTAGTTTCTTTTATGAGGGTTTAACTTCTAAAATAAAATAATTTGTTGAAACAATATATAATGGTGAGTTTTTTGATAAAAAACCTGATGAAACCTTAGAATATCTAAATCATTTGGCAGAAAACTCTCAATCATGGCATAGTGTTAATTCTTACGAAAGTTCTATTAGATCTAATCTTGTTAATAGTAATAAATGAAAATATTACCTTAGTCAAGATGATGATCTAAATACTAGGCTTGCTAGTTTAATAAGAAAAGTTGAAGCCATGGAACTTAAAAAAGTAAAGAAAATCAAATCTGCGCATGAGGAAGAGGTTTGTAGCAATTCTGAACTTTTTGGGCACTCTGCCAATGAATGTCCAAATATTCTAGTACAAACAAATTTCATGAACACATTCAAAAAACTTTTCCATTCTCCATATTCTAAAACTTACAATCCACAATGGAGAAATAATCCCAATTTCAGTTGGCGAGATTATAACCATACACAACCGCTGCATTTACAAAAACCATCAAACTTTCATTCTTATCCAACTCTACATACAAAATCCCTTGATGAGACTTTGCAAACTTTTATGCATGAACAAACAAATATCAATAATCAGACTTCATAAGTTACTAATGAGATCGAAAGCATACTGTCAACACTAACAACTTCATTGCATACTCATAAAAAATATAAATTTCCTATTCAACCTCAACCTAATCATTCCACTCAGTGTCATATTTCTTCTTCATGTGAAAATTCAGTCAATGAGGTTAATTCAATCACAACTCTTTAGAATGTAAAAGTTATTGATAAGGCTATTCATCCCAAGAAGAAAGTTTCTAATCCACCTCCAGAAATGAAGAATGAAAATATTTTTGACGATGAAGGTAAGTTTGATGAATATAAATGTAAAAATGATGAAAAAGAAAAATATTTACCTCCATCACCCTTTTCTCAAAGATTGCAAGCAAATCAGAAATTGAACTCAAATACTGAAATCTTTGAAGTTTTTAAACAAGTCAAGATTAGTATTCCATTGTTGAATGGAATCAAGTAAGTTCCACCTCATGCCAAATTTTTGAAAGATTTGTGTACAATCAAAAGAAAATGTTAGGTACAAAAGAAGGCATTTTTAATTGAAAGTGTTAGTTCAATCATTCAATAATTCACTCCACCCAAGTATAAAGATCCATGTTGTCCAACCATTTCATGTATCATAGAAAATACTAGAATAGAACGTGCTTTACTTGATCTTGGTGTTAGTGTAAATCTTCTACCTTTCTCAATTTATGAACAGTTATGTTATACTCCAACTAGCTAATCGTTCGATTAAAGTCCCAAAGTGAGTAGTAGAAGATGTGTTGGTATAAATTGATAAGTTTTACTTTTCAGTTAATTTCATTATTTTGGACATAGAGACTATTACACAAACACATACACAAATTTATATCATTTTGGATCGTCCTTTTCTTGCAACTTCAAATGCTTTGATCAATTGTAGGAATGGTATTTTGAAGTTATCATTTGAAAATATGATTTTAGAACTAAATATGTTTAATGTTTGTAAGCAACCTGCAGAAGATGTTGAAGTACATGAAGTGGATTCAATCGAGGAACTTGTTCATGAATACTTTACTACTATTAACTCTTTAAATTCTTTGAAAACTTGTTTTAAAAGTGAAAGTATTTGTAAAAGGCACATGCTAATACTCTCTCTAAATTTTTGCAGGTACAAGAAAATCATTTTTGGAAGCTAAAGTTTGAAAAACTTTCATCATCAATAGTAAAACATATTCAATCAAGCATTAAAGCTCCCGTGGTTGATTTGAAACCTTTGCTAGTTGATTTAAAATACTCTTTTTTGGGTGAGAATGGGACTTTTCCAGTAATAATTTCTTTCAAACTTGATGCATCTTAAGGAGGTAAGTTTATTAAACTCTGAAAATGCATAAGAATGCTTTAGGATGGACCATGGTTGATATTAAAGGTATTAGTCTTTTAATTTGCACACATAACATCTATCTAGAGGAAAATGCTAAACCTTTTAAAAAAATACAATGAAGGCTAAATCCTAATATGAAAGAATTAGTGAGAAATGAAATCATTAAACTCTTAGATAATGAAATCATTTATTCTATTTCTGATAGCAAATGTGTAAATCCTACTCAAGTCGTACCTAAGAAATTTGGAGTTACTGTAGTCAAGAATAAGAATGATGAATTAATTCCAATTAGGATTATTGTTAGTTGGCAAATATGTATTGACTATAGAAAACTCAACTCAGTTAATAGAAAAGATTATTTTCCATTACATTTCATGGATCAAATTTTAGAAAGAGTTGCGGGATATGAATTTTATTACTTTTTAGATGGATATTTTGGGTATAATCAAATTACAATTGCACTTGAAAATCAAGAAAAAATAACTTTTACATGTTCTTTTGGTACTTTTGCATATCGAATGATGCCTTTTGGATTATGTAATGCTCCAACTACATTCCAACGATGCATGCTTAGTATTTTTAGTGACATGGTTGAATGTTTTCTTGAAATCTTCATGGATGATTTTTCTATTTTTGGTAATTCATTTGATGATTACCTATTTAAATTAGAAAATGTTTTGATCAAGTATGAAGAAAAAAATCTTGTGCTCAATCAGGAAAAATGTCATTTCATGATAACAATTAATATTGTTCTTGGACATATTATTTCTTCCCAAGGTATTGAGACTGACAAATTTAAAATTGAGTTAATTACCAATTTGTCAATACTAAAGACTATGAAGGTGGTAAGATCATTTTTCTAATATACTGGTTTTTATAGAAGATTTATCAAAAATTTTAGTATAATATATAAACCTTTGTGAATCTTCTAACAAAAGACAATATTTTTTAATGGACTAAAAATTGTGAAAATGCTTTTGTTAAATTTTAAATCATGCTTACATCTGCTCCAATCATGCAACCTCCAGATTAGACTTTACCTTTTGAAATAATGTGTGATGTTAATGATTATGCTGTTGAAGCTGTCTTGGGACAAATAAAAGATAAGAAATTATATATTATTTGCTATGCAAGTAAAATTTTAAATAGTGTTCAATTGAATTATTCAACAACTGAAAAAGAATTACTTGTTGTTGTTTTTGCATTGGACTTATTTTGTTGGCTCACCAGTTGTTGTTTTCAGTGATCATGCAACTTTGAAATATCTTTTGTCAAAAAAAATGCCAAATCTAGACTGATTAGGTAGATTTTCTTACTCCAGGAATTTAATATTATGATTCGAGATAAGAAGAGAGTACAGAATGTGGTGGTTGATCATTTGATGAAACTTGTTTGTGATTACTAATTTCAAACCACACCTATTAATGACACTTTCCCAGATGAATAACTATTTAATGTTTTTATTTTACCTTGATTTGCTGACATTATTAATTTTCTTGTAACAGTAAAGATGCCATCGTATTGGAACTCTCAAGATGAAAAAAAGTTTTTAACTGAGGTGAAAAACTTTTATTGGGATGATTTATACCTTTTCAAATACTGTCATAATCAAATCTTTCAAAGATGTGTGCCTGATAATGAGATAGGTAATATTATCAAATTTTATCATTTAGAAGCATATATGGTGGTCACTTTTCAGCAAAGAAAACTATTGCAAAAATCTTGTAATTTGGATTTTATTGGCCAACTATTTTCAAAGACACTTATACTTTCTGCAAAAATTATGAAAAATGTCAAAAGTTAGGGTTTCTTTCAAAGCAAATTATGATGCCCCTACACCCTATCTTAGTGATTGAAATATTTAACTGTTGGGGTATTAATTTTATGGGACCATTTCCGTTATCGTTTGGTTTTATTTATATATTGGTTGCTATAGATTATATTTCAAAATAGATCGAGATAATTCATTATCGAAACAATGATCACGAAATAGTGATAAATTTTTTGAAAGAAAATATTTTAAGTCGATTTGGAATTTCTCGATAAATTATCAGTGATGGGGGAAAATATTTTTGTAACAAAGTTTTTTGGAACTTTAATGAGGAAATATGGAATCATACATAAAGTTGCAAGCCTTTATCACCCTCAAATAAATGGACTAGTTGAACTTGCAAATAGGGAGATAAAACAAATTTTGAAAAAAACAATTAACCTAAATCATAAAGATTGATCTTTTAGACTTACTAATACACTTTAGGCATATAGAACTGCTTTCAAAATATCATTAAACATGTCTCCTTATAGGATAGTTTATGGAAAACATTGACATTTTCCTATTGAACTTGAACATAAAGCTCCTTGGGCAATCAAAATATTTAACTTCAACCTTGATGAAACTTCAAAATTGCGCAAATTACAGATCAATGAACTTAAAAAATTGAGAAATGATGCATATGAGAATTCTAAAATTTATAAAGTAAGTATCAAAGATTTTCATGATAATAAAATTTTAAGAAAAATATTTGTGGTCGGTCAAAAGGTTTTGCTTTATAATTCTCATTTGCATTTGTTTCCTGAAAAATTGAGATCAAGGTGGAGTAGTTCTTTTGTTGTTAAAAAAATATATCCTTATGGGGCGATTGATATTGAGAATCCTAGAAATAGTAACATATTCAAAGTAAATACGCAAATAGTTAAACCATCTTTAGAAAATCAATTTTTACAAGAGAAAATTCTTTTTCTTTCTAACCCTTATTATGATTAGTGTTGTATATATATACTTATTTTTCCTAACTTTATTTGTTTTGAAAGGTTTCTTTATTATTTTTTTTATTTTTTTTTCAATTAAGTAGCGGATAACGGTACTCTGTGGCTATTAAAGTCGGACTTGTCAGTTTTCCAAACAATTGAAATCTCTGTACAAATTTTCTCTATTTTTTTCATTCTCTTTTCTTATTCTTTTCAAAATGGGTGACATTTTTTTAACTCTCAAGAAGCGATTTTCTTTTCTTCCTAAAAATATAATTTTAAAAATATATAAAAATTTGTGCACAAAGGCGAAAAAAATGAAAGTTTGTCATATTTGTGTTAGATAGACTTGCAACACAAAGTGTCGTTCTTTAGGAATAGTTTCTAAAAATTGAGAAGATAAACTTAAATTTATTATGGATGGACTGAGTAAGGAGTCTTTAGATCACATTATATTGACTCTTGAGACGTATTTATGTAGATTGGTACAATGTACAATTCTTGATTTATGGGATCATTTTCGAAATGAATATAAGCTTTATAGCATTAGGAATCTCACATTAAATGAAAGTTTTTGCCAGTTTATAAGAAAACTAAGCATATCCTCGACTCATAGAGGGTGTTTAAACCGTTACTGGACGTAAAACCAAAAGAAATGTGAGCCACAATCACAATTACATGTACATTCATGTGTAAGCAGGTAATTTTAAAATTTTGTATGTCCTTATTTTCAACATTTCTGATAAAAGAAAACGACGTGCAATAAATGCATTCTCTGTTCACACCTCAATAAATAGCACCATACCCACTCTATTTTTGCACAACTTATTTTCATAAAGAAAAAAAATAATAAAAATAAAAAAATGGAAGTTTCTTCAACTCACAAATTCAACTACATTTATGTCTTTGTGGATCCAATCTAGGAAAAAATGGTAAGTTTATAGGGGCAGCCAATAACCTTGGTAGAACTTTAGCAGAAAGAAAAATTCATTTAGTGTATGGAGGAGGCAGTTTGGGGTTAATAGGGAGTGTTGTTATTTATGCTTATATAGAAGGAGTCAAAATTCTAAGAGTTATCCCAAAATCTTTAACAATATAGAATATCACAGTTATGACTATCAGAGATGAGCTAAAAGTGTCACATATTCAGGACAGAATGCCTAACATGTTAAACGATGCGGATGTATTCATCATTCTACCTAGCAGGTTTGATATACTGGAGGAATTATTCTAAGTTGTCTCTTGGGCACAACTCAATATTTACCAAAAACCTATAGGTATTCTTAATGTTAATGATTTTTATAATGGTTTGCTATCTTTTGTAGATAATGCTATGAAAAAAGGTTTTATTTCACCGTCTGTGAGAAGAATCCTCATTTTTGCTCTGATACCTGACCAGCTGATTAATCAATTTCTAGCATATGTGCCAGAACCTAATCTAGCCTTGGCCAATATGGATTAGTCCAACAGGAACAACGGTTGAAAACACAAATTAAATTTTAATCTCAGTTTGTAATACTTATTGTTAATGGTTTCATCTGATAGTATGTTTTGTGTTGTTTCAACTTTAATTTTTTAACCACACTTCATGTGATATCTTTCAAACTCTACTTTTTTATCTATTTTTGACATTGGGAATAACGTCTCGATTAGGTTAAGGGAAGGATAGTTGATATCATGACTTGTGTGTTCAATGTGTGTTTTTCTAGTATTTTATTTTTTAAAAAAAATTAAGCATTTTTTCTTATGAGTCTATTGTAATCATGAAAATATGGTGGCAGAGTAAAGGGTAACTGTAATACTCTTGAGATACATCCCTATATTTTGCACAACATGGCAAGTTTGTGAAGTTTTTAACAAAAGTTTGTAAATTATCAAATTTTTTATTTTTTTGAGTCGTAGAGGTTCTTCCAACTTCAATAATTAAAATTAAGCATGAATAATGTAGTTTGATTGATGATGGGTGTTGTTTTGGCTTTGATATTGTTATTTGGTTAATATATTTTTGTGATAATTATTCAGTGTGAAGATAATCAAGTCAAAATATGAAGTTCTTATGCCCTTGCTCTATTCATCACTTAGATCTTCAACATGTAAGGATTGAGTATTAAAACTTTTTCTTTTGGTCTGTCGAGGTGAACGACTGATAGTGTGCTACAGAAAAAATGATTAAGACATTAGCCTTTCTAACACCATTGCCAAATCAGTTTGTTCCCCATGTGATGTTCCAAGAGAACATCCTCCCTAGTGAGCCACTTTGAGCCTTTCAATAAATAAATATTTTTTATAACCATATTTTTTCCTAGCCTAAATACACTATTATCCAACCATTGTTTTAAAAATGATTTGGAGATTAAGAGACATTCTGTTGATAGCGTGAACTTATAAAAGAAATTTAGGTTGGAATAGAAGATTGAATGAAAAAAAAGAAAAAAAATTGCGAAGTGTTACGAGTTGCAACTAAAAATGAGATGTTTCAAGATGAATAAGAGAGGACCAATTCAATAACAATAGACCCTTGTGTTGAAATTTGTGGAGTTTGAGAAATTTTCATTCATAAACTCTATCTCTAATTCCATGAAGTTTTTAGAACCTTTGTTGCATCCTATCCCTTTATTTCTTAGCCACATCACTACCTTTTGGCCTTATTACAACCTTTGTTAAAGATCTTTTGATTTTGTGTGGGGCCTTTAGTGTAGTGGAGATTTGCACCAAAGGAAGAGCTAATGATGTTTAACTTTTCCATTAGAGATTGGGTGATGATTTTTGTAAGGTTTTATGAGAATTCACTTATTTGAAGTATGTATAGTTTAGTCACTGTTGATATTAACTATCCACACATACTTTTGAGTGTGCTTATTGTGAAAATATATTGACTTTTGAATGACTAAGAGTTAAAATCAACACTTATTTGATTTCATTTTCATATTATTTTGTTGATTCATGAGAATAATAGTTTAAAGATAGTTATTATAGGTGTTTGTAGATATCACTGTTGAAAACCCTCACGAGACTATAACTAGTCCTTTATGGGTCACCTAAGAGTTTAAATGCTTGTTGCATACGTTAAATGCAATCATGATTTCCTACGAAAGTGAATTAGTTTAGGTTTGTTTTATATTTGCTGGAGGACAAGCAATGGTTAAGTGTGGGGGAATTTGATAAATGCATATTTTCATTTATTTTTATATCAAATTATTTATACTTTTCTTGCTTTATTCTTATTAATATTATTATTTTATTAATATTTTGTGTTAGGGAATCAATGAATATAAAAAGATCAAAAGAAGTATGTTTCCAAACTTGTACAGTTTTTTATGTTTTGAGCATAATTTCATGATCAAAAGCCTTATACACCTGAATCTTGCTTCATTTGAAAGACAATAGATAGAAGTACAAATTTTCTGTTGGAAGTTTAGCCTAATTCAGTCTTTTTTATAATAGAAAGTTTGTCCAAGTGGTTACACAAGATAGATCACCAAAATTCGGATCAGAGTCCAACCCAGTATTGACTTATTTGAACAATTAGGTCATATCTCTTAAGAACAAAATTATTTTGGACTGAACTTTGGATATGTTATATACAAGAGATAAATAAATAAGTTTTATGAAAATAAAATGGTGAGAAAATGTGTTAAAATGATAAAAATATAGGTTGTAATGTGTTTCTTTTGTTAAAGGATAACTTTTGGATATGGTTCGATAATTTGACCATATCTCCCTCACCCGATAGCCAACTTTGACAAATGATATATGAAAATATATCATCACCAAAAGATCTACAATGTTTGTTCTTTACTCATCATCAAAATTTGGTTGTATCTAATCTAAAAATATAATTTAATCCGGTAGGTGAGAACTTTGAAAACTTGGTGTAACAAATTACCAACTCTTAGCAACTAGCATACCACTTGATTAACTCCTCCATTATTTGTTTGGCCTCTAGCATACTCCAAGTGCTATAAATATGCCATGTATTAAGATTGTAAGAGAGGGAGGAGGGGGGGGATAACGGGTTTCTTTAGGCTAAGTTTTCTAGTATGTATGTTTTCTAGTAATATAAGTTTTCTTGTAATAATAGAAATGCATTCTCTAGTTTTTATTTTATTTTTACTCTTTCCTACTTTTATTATGTCTTTCTAAGTTTTATTTTACTAAGAAAAAAGGATGAACCTCTTGATGGAGGAAGAAGAACAGTTATAAGGGTAGAAAATATTTAAGTATGTTGTCTTATTATTTTGTGTTTTGATCTAAACCCCACTTATTTTGTGGTGATTCTTGATTTATGTATCTCTAATAGTACAACAAATACTTGGATTTATTTAGCTTATTGTACGGTTTTACCCCACCGACTGCTAATACAAAACCTTGATTTGTTGTTGACAAAGGTGTGCATAAATACTTGATCCCATAAATAAGTGTTGGCGTTAAGATATAATTTACAATAATAAGATAATATAATGATTAACTTATTACATGAGCTATTTGATAATATATTCATATTAAAATTTTCATTATGTATGGATTCCAATAGTGGCAATTAATAGAGATAAAAGAATAAATAACCATTTCTTTATCCAAAACTTAAGAGTGGATCCCTAATCCTCAATACTTTTATTACTTCGTTTTTTCTTTAGTTACAACATACATCAATTGTTCATATATTTTGTTTCATATAAATCCCATTTTTTTGAGAATTATAATCCTGAATTCTTCAAATAACGTCCCTGTAGATCGACCTCACACTTACAAAAAATTTATTACTTAATATAATCTTGGGTTTGCAATCTTAAAATTGTAGTACCTAATAGGATTTGGACTCTCTTTCCTAATCCATCTTCTTTGTGATCATACTTTTTATGTTTACACTAGGATTTCGTCATCAAATAGGGAACTTTAATTCTTCAATTAAATTCTCGATTAATTTGGGCTTGAATTTTATTTTATTTAATTAAGTCATTGATTAATTTAATTTGTCATATAAACTTAATAGGCACAACTTAATTAATTAATTGTATAAATTATTTAATTAGTTCCACCTGGACTTTCAAATTCCTATTAGGTCCAATTCATTAATCCTATTAGAATAATCAATAATTGAATTAGTTTAATTTCCAATTAATTAATCACTATTATTAATTTAATCCAATTCTTTGGATTATTTTCTAGATAGTAGTATACTTACCCAACTTTGTGTGTGAGCTTAGGTCCACCAAAAAGCTAAAAGTGGGCTTACAACTCTTATAACTTAATTTAATAACTAAATTATTCTAAATAATTAATTCAATTAATTAATTTTTTTGGAATTAACTCATTTATTCTAAGAACGCACAAGTCATGAGAAGCATCTAGTGATGAATCATGACCTAGATATAAGTGAGAAAATAGCAAACCTATTTCCTGTTACAAATACCATGCAAGTACGGTCCTTCCGTTTATTAATCTCCGATTAAGTTTAGGGAATAAATTATTAGCCAAAATACTATTTGACTTAATAACTATAATTCTATTCCTAGTCACTTTGATTCCTTGATAAATATAAAAAAATTTCGTCTAATATTCATCCAGCTTTGGTGAAGGACTTCTGAGCCAAGGACCTTAAAAAGCATTAGAGATTTACCTATTCAACTAGACAAGTGACATATTCTTTATTAACTACTCATTTACCTTCATACACGAAAGTTTTACACCCAACACATTCCCCTAGTGATTGCTAGACAATCAAAAAATATATTAAAGTGCAATATGTTATGCACAAGATTACAATGGTGTCTCATGTACAAAAACTACTTTTTGCACTATTGTAACTAGAAAATTCCCATTTCGACAACCATTATTTCCAAATAGAAATTTCCTGATGAGGTTGTCAATGTATTTATTCTCTAAAAAATCACCCACACACATGAACTAGTATTTTTACACTAATGCTTATGGAGTGAGATATCTTTCTTTCGAGCATGCATCATGTGCATAAGTCTTATTGGACTTATCGATATCCCATCTCAATGAACCATAGACTTGGAGCTAATTTAAGACCAAAGTCATAGAGACATGTTCCATGATCGCCATCCTATACGATTATGTCTTCTAGTTATATATGGTATAGTAACTTTATCTAATTGATAAAAATAATTTAAGAAAAAAAAATACCAATTTTATTTTTTAGAAAAAAAAAATAATAAGATTATTTATACAAGAGCATAAAAGTGAACAATCTAATTGGTCTGTCGGGTACTACTCGAATAGCATAGAAGCAATCTCATCACTTAGATAGAACATCTCTCAAAAAATTTACAACTTTCTTTTATGCATAAACATTTCACCTTTAGCTGAGTTGTACAATTATCAACCCATCCACCCAGCACTTGACCTATAGAAACCATATATTATAATGGTTTTACACCTCGACTTTTCCTTCATAGTAGCTATACACTAAAGCATCAGGAGAAGTCACAGGTCTAAGTTGATGGTTGACTCATTAACATCCACAAAGTAGTCGTGAAGAGTGCCACTTAATTTATAGTCGATAGGAAACAACTCATGTTCACTCCTTCTTACTTGAGAAATTTGAGAGTTTTTTTTCTAGTGAGACACTCCCACTGACTTTGGGGTTGCTCCTACTATCCCAATAATTAAAATACTTCACCTTTACTAGAAAATAAGTGCCTCCTCAAGGATCTTGCAACTTGTACAGTTCAAGATTCTCGTTGACTTCACATATGCTAAGCCCTCCTTGAGAAAATCTACATTACAGAACATAATTTTCATGATTTCTCCAACATTATGTTATCCCCTTGTGAGAGCTAATCGCATCATAGAACAAATCGACCTATGTCTTAAAGGTCTCTTACATGAAAGATGGATAAATTCAAGTTACTCAACTAAGGTCCTATAAGTGCTTCAATTCAAATTAGACTATATCGGATAGCTAGTGCCTTTTGCACAACTCTAATGAGTAGCTCAGGCCTATTGTTGAGCTTGAAAAAGCTTATGCCTAAGCTTGAGGTGGCATTTTTTAACTCGTAATGCCTCCTCTTCTGCGCTAATTTTAACACATATGGCCACACAACACTTGATTATAGTTTATTTATTTTCTCAAGCTCCAATCACATGCTATGCTTTACTAACATCTACTATCCATATAAGGAGAGAATTGAAAATATTAGTAAACAAAAAAAAAAAAAGAGAGAGAGAGCTTTAGGTAGTCAAATAGTAAAATTACAACCGAAGTGACCACTCTTATTACAATCGTAGCACTTGACATATGTTGATGTTAGTTACTAAGGTGACACATCTTAGTCACTTTGTTGGATTAATTTGGGATTCTAGTTTTAATTTCTTGCTCTTGTCAAACTACACTTTACTTGTTCCAACACTTGCCCTAATTGGTTTATGTTGGTTTACATGAGTGACAAGTGCAACTACTTGTATATTTCTCGACTCTCTACATCCAACCTCAAGTTAGACAATTTTTGTCAAATATATTATCTAGTTAATAATAACACAAGTTACAAATGTCCATAAGTTATCTCAAAAAGCAACATTAGAAAAACTAGAACTTATATCACAAAATAGAGCTCAAACTATTTGATTAAATTCTCATGTTTGTAGCCTGAACAAATTAGAGTGCAAACTTTATTCTTAATCTGCTAGTATATTATCAGTGCCTTAGTTGCAACAATATTGGGTAATTTAAATTCTCGTGTTTATAGTTTAAACAAATTAAAATGCAAACTTCATTTAATCCACTAGCATATTGTCAGCATCTAAGTCACGATAATATTAGACAATTTATCAATTTTCATGCTCAATTGGCTCTAAAAATGGAAGGTTGGTGAGTTGGTCTAAATATTTAAATTAATTAAATAATTGCACTAATTTAGGTACTAGTTTAATTTCATTAAATTTTTTATTATTTCATAATATCCAGCAAAATCAAAATTTTCGTAACTCAAGCTAGTAATCCTTTTCCATGGAGTCCAAAGGTATAATAAAAATTTACTAATTATTAATAAAATAACAATTTATCCACATAAATATCCATATAAATAATTTATGCATGCAACTATGCATGAATAATAAATTTCACCCCATATGGGGCACATTGATATTTGGTGCACCATATTGAGATAATTTTTTTTATGGTTGTAAAATAAAATAATATCCTCATAAAATTGCGTCCAAAAAATACATGCCTTGAAAAATAATGTAAATAAAAAAATACATCAATTTAAGGCCCACTACATCAATCAAATCAAAATAAAAAGAGATGTTGTATTACCACAATTGCAACAAATTATCTCTGACAGAATATTAAAATAATAAATCAACTCATATTCAATTCATATGAGCACCTAAATATCAATGTCTATCCATGCACAACATACATAGTTCATATCGCATAAACTCAACATGAATTGCATAAAAATATTATCACATAAGAAAATGTAATTAATAAAGCATGCAATTATCTAAGGGTATATAGAGCATTTTAATCAAATAACCTACTACACAATAAATTATAACTAAGATGTTTTTTTTACCTATAAATATAGTTTTGTATGCACCCTAATGCGTAAAAAAATATTTTAACTAATTTTATTAAAGATAATGCAATAAATTCTAAGTTAATTTTTTAAGGGTAAAAAAATAAAAATAATAAAAAATAATATCAATGAAATTGGTACTCATTATCAGTAATGTACATCAAATGTTGGAGAAGCAAGCTCGAACAAAAAATGTGCCATTGCGAATGCATATTTCTTTTTACGATTTATAATTTTTTTGAAAAAATCCATGCTAAACGCGCCATTAGCTGCGCTAGTTGGCTCGGTTCCTAGTGCAGTTCACCAGTTACGGCTCCCTCCCTTCCCCCCTTCTTTTTGTTCTCAAAATTTCAAAGAAACACCAAATGTTTCCTTATCCACGTGGCATCCAAGTCGCGCTTGCTGGGTCCAGCTACACATCTGCCATGTCAACGGCTTTCGACATCTTCTTTGGCATTGGCAAATTCTCCAATATGAATTTTCGACAAAAAGTTAATTTTCCAGCCAAAACAAAAAAAATTCATAGCTCACTTCTTTAAAGTCTTTTTTTTGCACATAATATACCATTTTAATTGTCTTTTCATGCTTTATAACATGATAATGAAATTATTGATAAATAATATCAAAAAACATTCATTTTTTGAGCATAAAACAAATGGATCTCATATTAGGGCTAAAAATTCTCCCCAATAGCTCATCCGATTTTCACCAAATTTAAAATATGTATTCCGCATACAAAATACAATATATGGTATAAATATTATAGCCTATTCTTTTATGCTTGCATTAAATCTTGAATTTTACAATTATCAAGTATAAATGTAATCAACTTCATGCATTCGAACAATCAGAACGACGAGGTCGAATCCTATTGAATCTGATACCACTGTAGAAAATTAATGTACATATAAATAATCAAGATGAATAGATATTAACTTTACACAGTACAAGATTATCAATTCATACTAGATTAGAAATTCGCCTCCAAACCTATGCAGTGAATACTAAAATGGGATATATACCATAACACTTTTCACTATGGTAAATTGCTAGTAGAGCTATTAACGTATATTGCACATATATTAAATCTTTGAAGAAATTCTCTTTAATAATACTTCAAGAGAAACATCAAGAGAATATTAAGGAAAGCAAATGTATTGTATTTAAGAGAGAAAGTGATATTCACAAAAGGGAGATACATCTTATTTAAATATGTAACATCATCTTTATATCTCACTTGAAGTTCCATTATATATAAATCCTCCTCCTCCTCCCAATATGATTCCAACTCTATTTGAATGCAATATAAATGCAAAGCTAAGTTCCACTTAAGGGTGACACAAATTTGATTAATTTTCAATCTTTTCTTTCTCTAAAACTAATCAAAATTAATAATTGACTCTCTTTATCAAGATCATAATCCATATCATCACTATCACCCATCTTGCAACATCGATATGGCCACTGAGAAAACTTTTAAGCTCAAAACTTTTTAGATTGAATTTTTTTAAATTTGAATAAAAGATTTAGAGATAAAGATTTTAGATAATTTCAATTTTAAGTGAATTTAAAATTTATTTAATAATTTATGAAATAACTCAAAATAACTACTAAAAAGAAATACAAATTCATAGTAATTAAAATTATCCAAATAAGTATAAAAAGATTTGTTATTATAAATTTAAAAATCTTACTTTTCAAATTCGTGTATCCAAATACAACTTCAAAGTTTTAACAAACAACATTATCTTCAATTTTGCAATTTTTGAGACTGAACATTTAGCTTTCCAAATTTTTGGAAATAATACTTATTTGCTGGGGATTGAAAAAAATCAGAGTTAATTTTCTATAGGGAAGTTGTTGGTTAGTAAATTTCTAGGATAATGTAGAAATTAGGAATCCTTTTTCTTGATTATCATCATTATTATCCATAGTAAAAAATGTGAATGCCCAATGACGTGGATGTAACACGCATGCACATTGTTAATGGCTTCACATTCTCTACTGTACGCATTATTATATTATCACTCCTGCGCATTGGGTCTCATCTATGATTACAAAGTTTAATGAATAATAATAATAATAATAATAATAATATAGCCTAATTTTCTTTTTAGTGAATGTGTCTTAGGACAGTGCGGGCTCCAAAGCAACAAAAAGTTTAAAAACTCAGTAGTTTTTTGGGATTAAACTTAACCATGTCATACTCAACTCAACGTGATTATGAAAGCCACTGACAAAGCAGTTTCCATTTTGTGATAAAAACAACTTTTGTGAATTTAGGCTCGAATTTAAATCTCAGCAGCAGTTTTGACTTATTACCAATCAATTTTATTTGAAGTCGAAATAAAGGCGTAATGCAAAAATAACAATAGTAATAATAGTGTATTGTTCCTTCCCCGAATTAAGATGGGATACTCTGAAGTCTATTGTTTTAAATTTTATTTCAAATATAGGTTTTAAAATAATATAAACAAAATAATTTAAGCTAGTGACGAACTTTTATACATTATACCTAGGTCAAACCACTACTTTCAAATTAAATTTTAATTTTGGGATGAATAAAGTATTATCTTTTGAATTAATTTTTATCAATATTGGCTTCACAAATTGCCATGTGTTGCAATTGTATTTTCCCCATCATTTGTATATAAGTTTCTACAACTGATTATATTTCGACCTTTTTCCCAAACTATAACTATAAAAGAAATTAATTTCTGAACTATTACACCTTGAAAGTTATTTCCCACATTATTTGCTCATTGCGCCACATATACTGCCATGTGAACATAAATTCATTAATTGAGATTTCATGTTTATTTTTCTTATTTTATAGACCCACTTTGTTAGTCTTTCACCTCTTCATAATTTTTTTCGGCTTTCTTCTTAGAAAAAGACTCTTGAATTTATGTCTATTTTTACTTTGAGATTATAATTGTTTAGGACCAATCTACAATTGCACATTGAAGGGGATAAGTCACAATTAATTAGTGATTTTTGTCATTTGTCTCATTTTAGAATACTGGTTATTTAAATATAAAAATATGATAATAGCTTATACAATAAAATTCTATTTCATGTTTCCACTTCATCATTTTGCTTTATTTGCTGGACGCATTCTTCAATTAAATAAGATAAATAAGGTGTTTATTGGGCAATAAACTATTTATTTTTTCTTAATCTAGTGGGTTTTTCAAACCTTGCCACTATAGAGATACTTTATAGTAAATTTATGTTCATGTATAATTGTTTTACATTTTGATTAAAAAGGACAATACTTTTCTAAAATTTTGAAGACCAATATTTTTCTTTTTACTCAATTTATTTATTGACACTCCTATTTTATTGATTTTGAATTTCAATTAATCTTTCTTTATTTATGTTCAACTTTTATTAAAATGTTATATTTGGGCTCAACAGAATTAAATAAAAAAGAATATGTTACTCGGATGAGAGGATGACAAATAGTTCATATGCATTTAGTTGTGAAGTTGACAGTTTGAAGCCAGTTTCAAGATTTATAGGCATACATGATGATCTCCTCTCTAACTTATCTTGGTTTTAGTTTTCATTTCATGGATCTTGATTCGCATTTTAGGGCATTTATACTCAACAAAAATTTTTCTATACCTATTATTGAGATCGTTTGGGCCATGTCTATGTGTGTTTGACACACATAAACTCACAAGATAATTATTCATATGGTGTATAAGTTTCTCTTTCTTATTTCTAAAATTGTTGTGAAAATACTTGCTAAGTAGACATATAAAGTAAAAAAATTAATTAATAAATTCTAACACGTAAATTGGGTCACCAGGGTAATACATGTGGTATTAGGAGTAATAATATGAGAAAACATTTTTGATAGCTTGAGGATTATTTTTTCTACCGAAAATTATTTTTCTTTAGAGTAATATTTTGAAAAAGAAAAAACCTCTTACATTTCCTCTTTTACATGTCATATTTGACTACTTTTCTACTTTCACACATACAATTTGGTACAAAATTTATATTTGCCAAATTGTACACAAATTGATAATGATTGTTTATCAATATCAAGCAAAATCAGCACTACTTGGTCCGAGGAGCAAATAAACCTTTTAAAAACTTTTTGAAACCTTTTAAAAATGACATAAGTGTCAAACTTGTACTAGTTTTCTATACGTTAGTCGCCTGATAACAATAGTAACTTTGATGGTCACTCAACTCTTTCAATCTGCTAGAGACTCTGAAGTTAGCTAAATGATCAATTGAGTTGTGTAGTGAAATAACATTTTAAATACTTAGAAAATTCAGGCTACAGTTTTAATGAAGTGCAATAGAGTGTATGCAGTAAACAATTATAAGCTCAAGAAATTCAAATTGTTAGAAACATAAATGAACACAATTAATTTTATGGTGATTCAAAGGTGGAGAAATCCTTCTACTATCACTCTTCTCTAAATTACAAGGAGGAATTTACTAGAACGTATTTAATACTTCAATACAAGTTAGTTCTACAACAATGTTTTGTTCCTCGAACTAAATTCAGCTTCTTCTCAGTCTCTCGTTCTTCTCCAAAAGTCCGCTGACACTGCAGCTCAAAGTCTTACCAATACATCCGACTCCTGAATCTTCCCACACAACTCAAATTTGAGCATTAATCCACATAAGACTTAGTACACCCCATTTCTTGGCTTTCTTCAGTAAGTTATAGAATTTATCACTCAACCAGTTGTTTTGCGCACTCTTGAAATAATTGAGTGATGGCATTTAATTCTCCTTGCAGTAAGGAGATTTTTAAGAGCTTTTTGCTGAGGATTTCGTGCGTATGTTCAAAAATTGTTCAAAAAAGAAAGTTTTTTATCCTTCATTCTTCAGCTCCTTTCATAGACTCCATTTTATTTGCCCATTGCATTTACTACCCTTGTTTTCCATTGGTACAGTTGGTTTGTTACAGTGCTAACACTATTTTTTGCAGTCTGACACATGCAATTAGGTTTGTCCTTTTTGTACTGTTTTTCATGTTCGACATTATATCCATTGGTTTGGGTTGTAGCTCTTGACCAGCACGAGATGATATATACGAGTTGATCTCTTGAAGATAGTACCATCTTCACTCCCATATGACCTTCAGCCTAACTAAGTCCACTGCTCAAGTTGTAGACCCCGTTGTTTTCTTGGAACCTTTCACTCAACAGTTTAACTCAAAAATCTTCTTACTTCACTAATTTTTAAATGACTTTGACTTCTCAATTGGTTGACTCCATCATCACTCCACTTAAACCCTTAGCCCCTACTAAGCCTTCTATGATGATCTTAGACTCGGTTGACTTAGTCTGGAAATCTTCACCACTCCTCTAATCATCCGCTTTTCCCAAGTCTTTCTATTTTGGTATATTACTCTATAGAGTATCCTTTATAAAAGTTCTATCAATACAAAAAAATTTAAATTTTTTTGAACAGTCTAGCTTAGTCTAACCTATTTATCATCAAAATATAAACAACTAATTCCTAACAACTTGCTCCCCTGCCCTCCTTGAACTTGCAATTTCTTGACGCAAAACAATCACTTCACAATGCTTAAAACGTAAAACATGTCAATAATGACTTGATCAAGGGGATAAATGATTGAGACAAAAAAATTCTACAACTATAGAAGTTTGAATTTGAATTCTATCAACTATAGACAACACCACAGTACTGCCCAAGTTTTTTCACTTGAGATTTCAACCATCAATTTACTTTGCTTCTTTTCTCCATGGAAGAAGCAATCAATGATACACGCATGCTTATAAGATACAACCTTTTCAACAAAAAAACACCAAAGTGTGCTTGTAATGATCCTTCTTTTCTTTTTAAGAGATGAGGATATTTCTCAACCTTTTTTTCTTGATTTCTTTCTATTCTCTCGGAAAGAAAGATTGAAGCCCCAAAAGAAAGAAATTGTTCTGAGAAAAATAATGCTCTTTTCAAACTCAAGAGTGTTTGCTTACTGTTCTATAGTATACCACTTTTAATTAACAAATCACATATTTTAGGAAATATAATTTGTAAAACTAAATTGTGGTCAATTCCTAAAAGCAAGATACCATAATTTTACAATCAAAATTATGAGAAAATTTTGCAAAAGCAGGCTAGTTGATCGACGGAAACGATTTACAGATCAACAAAGATTCAACACGTTTGGTGTAATGAAACTAGTGGGGAATTGCATGGTCATGATTAAGTTCGAGAGAAATTTGATTCAAGCAATGTTTGGTACATTCACGATTAGTAATATTGGTTAGGATATGACTCGATTATTTGGATATGATTCTTAAGTTATGAGAGATTTACTTTGTTTCCTTTTGTATCTAGAATTAGAATTCCTAATTTTAGAAGGAGTATTAATCAAGTAAACAACTTGCATAAATAGGATTTTTTTGGTCCTCGGACATACTCCTGATACACATGAGTTACTTTTTTTGAGTTTTGAGTGGGTAATACAAAGCAATTTGGACCTTCTATTATAGTTTATGTTACATATTGTATTTCACATTACACATGCACGCCACGTATATAAGATTAATTTCAAGTATATATTTAAAAAATATTTTATACACATGGCATGTGTGTGCAATATGCAATAAAGATGTAATATAAAATTAAAATAGAAGGTCCAATTTAAATACAAAGGTAGAGAGAGTGTTTTTTTGTTAACTTTGAGAGTGGTTATACAAGGAATTTTTTATACTTGGTTTTGGTATCAAGTTCAAGGGTGTATCTTGTATCACTTAATTTCTCTCATATTAGAATAATGAAAACTCTCGTGGATGTAGGCAGACTCTGCCGAACCACATGAATCTGTGTATTTGCTTTTTTTCTACTAGGTGTTATTTTTATTGTTAAATTAGTATGATTTGTGGATTCCTGATAAATAAAATATCAAAATATTAAATGCTTTCGATGTGTGCCCAATAAGTGGTATCCGAGCTTGGTTGGGGCTACAAGTTGAGATTGACTTTTTTAGATAAATAATATGTTTATGGCAAATTACTTCATGGTTCAACAAATTGACGATAATTTTTTTTCATTATTTGGTAAAGAAGGGTGATAGATATGAAGGATTCATAATGGGAAAATTTGGAGTCACACTGTAAGATTTGACTTTTTTTGTAGACAACATTAATAAAAATATTCTGGATGATGATTCAGAAGATTCAGCATCGAGGTTTCGAGCAAAGTTTGAGAAGTTATCTTTTGGTAAGAATTTTTATAGAAACTTGCTTTAGGCTGAAGATGTGAGAGGATGGAAATCTTATGGATCATATAAATTAGTTTAAGGGATTGGTAGATCAAATTAAGAAAGTTGATATGAAAATTGAGGAAGAAGATAAAACTCTTTTACTTTTCACTAAATTCATATGATAGTTTGCTGAAGACATTGCTCTACAAGAAAGATATACTGGACTTGGAGTATGTAAAAGCATCACTATTGTCTAATGAAAAATATTAAAAAAAGGCAAACTAGGAGATGGGACAAAGTATTTGCATTAGTTGCTTTGGAAACGAGCTATAATGGGACAACATCTAGTGGTGGATCTATGAATAGTGGGTTAAGTTTAAAGGCAGAGAAAAGGCCAAGGTGTGTTATAATTATCATGAGCAAGGGAACAGAAAGAAGTATTAGCCTTTTAAGAATATGGATCGTGAAGATAACAATGGTAACAATTTTGTGGTGGCATATGATGGAGATATTTTCACAATCTCTACTCATATATATACTTCTCGAGATGATTAAATTTTAGATTTTGGATACCTAATGCATGCATGCTCCAAAAAGGATTATTTTGATTTACTTTAATTGGAGAGGCCTGGTATCCTCAGGTGATGGTTCTACTTGTAGAGTCATGGGTATTGGAGTGGTGTAAATCAAAATATTTTATGTGATGGTTTCTATATTGGAGTGGTGCAAATTAAAATATTTTATGTGATGGTTGTATATTAGGTGGTGCAACATATGTCCCAAACAGATGCAAAAGCATCTAATTTTTTGAACCAATTAGGTACAAAATACTGTGAATATTCAACCAGATGTGGAGTCTTGAAAGTCACAAATGGCAGAAGGGTCTTGATGAAAGGAGAGAAGTCTAATAGGTTTTACTTTTTAATGACTTCAATAGATGACTGGAAGTGAAGCATGTAATAGTAATGTCCGATGAGCTAATTAGTGGCCGCTTTTATATTCTTGTAATAAACAATCTTTTTTAATTAGCATCAATTATAAAAGGTAATCTTCTTCATAAATTTGTGTGATTAGAATTAGATGAAGTCCCTATATCACATATAACTACGAGGCATACTCGCACATAAGATGGTGATCAAGGAACATGCCCTTATGGTCGTGGTCTTAAACTCAATCCAAGATGAGGGCTTCTTGAGTTGGGACATGAACTACCCTATCAAGACCTACACATATGATACAGGCTCGT
Organism: Paulownia fortunei; assembly: GCA_019321725.1. Lineage (NCBI taxonomy): Eukaryota > Viridiplantae > Streptophyta > Magnoliopsida > Lamiales > Paulowniaceae > Paulownia > Paulownia fortunei. The sequence goes on along the minus strand of CM033115.1, from coordinate 10,057,219 downwards.
AAGGATGGTGCCTTATTTCATAGATACTGGTGTTGTGACACTAGTCATGTATGTAGGTGCTTGTTGAACTACCCTATAGAAAATTCCTAAGGAAATGTTATTGTTGAAAGGAAAGTTTCCAATCGTTATGATAGTGCATGATATAGTTTTTTTAACTTGAGGCACTATGATATCTCATTTCGACATAGTGTATTTTGATTTATCCTCTGATTGTAGGTCAATAAAAAAAATAAGGGTATTTTGGGTGCATCATCTTTGTTTATGGAGATTAATGAGTGACCAACAAATGATATATCACCTATATAATAGAATATGTGAATCTCCTATGATATCTACTATACTTAATTCTGAAATCCATGGCCATGGTTGGCACGAGTAACTAGGAAATAGATTTCCTAATTAGCATCAACGAATCAAGATAATAAGAATGATATCATAGAATTTAGCTATTAGGGTTTCAATAAATAATCCGCACCGTAGGCTTAATCAAAAAATTAGTTGACAGAAGGACCGAACTTGCATGACATTCGTAACTGGAAGGGTTCGCCACCTTCAGTTATGTCTAGGTCTTCATGGTGTATTGCTAGACGCTAACCATGATTGTGAGGTTCTTGAAATTAATGGGTAAATTCCAAGATAATTAATTATGAATAATTAAAGTATTAATTATTCAACTAAGTTACAAGAGTTGTCAGCCAACTACTAGCATATGGGTGAATCTAAGGGGTCATACTAACTCGGAGAGGCTCATTTCTTACCTAGGTAATTAATCCAAGGGCTAAATTATATTTAATTAATATGATTAATTAAGTAGGGTTTAATTAATTCAAGTATTGAATTAATTTAACTATTTAATTGATTATTTAATTACCCTAATTTGATTAGGTGGTCCATTATGGAACAAGTAATTAATTATTTCGAACAATTAGTTATTATAAGTCTTTATAATTTAATGATTGAATTAATTTAATTTGTTGAATCTACTAATTGGATCTAATTAATGTTGAATCAAGACTCATTGGGTGTGGGTTTGTAGGAAGCCTATGACAAATTTAATTAAGAATTAAGTTCCAAATATGACTAGAAAAGTAAGTCTTGAATTTTAATTAAAGACTTACTATAAGTCTTAGACTTGGAGGCAAAGACTTACTATAAATCTTTAACTTAGAATCAAAGACTTATCACGTGTCTTTAAATTGGAATTAAAGACTTACCATTTTAATCCAAGTTGGGCTTGGAAAGGAATCAAAGACTTATCTCTTGGAATCCAAGTTGGACTTGGAAAGTATCCCACGGTTAGAGTAGTGCTTGACGAGCCATCAAAACTCGGGCATACAATATAAACTCACAAGGAGGGTGTCTCATTTCAAAAATATCAGTATTGTGATACTAGTGTATGTATGCAAGTGCTTGTTGGAAAACAAGTACACTGAACTACTCTACCGAAAATTCCCAAGAAAATATGATTGTCAAATGCAATCATTAAATTAATGCATGATATAGTCTTTTCATTTGATGAACTATTATAATCTCATATTCAATATAGTGCATTTTGATTTATCCTCTGATTGAAGGTCAATAAAAAAATAGGGTATTTTGGGTGCATCATCTTCATTTATTCAGATTAATGAGTAGTTAACAAAGGATCTATCACCAATTTAGTAGAATAGGTGAATCTCCTCTAATTTCTACTGTACTTAATTCTTAAATCCATGACCATGGTTGGGATGAGTAACTAGAAAATATGCTTTTTTAATTAGCATCATCGAATAGAGATAATAGGGCTGGTATCATAGAGTTTAGCTATTAGGGGTTCGATTAATAATTCGTGCCTTACACTCAATCAGAAGATTAGTTGACAGAAGGACCAGAATTATATGGTCTTCGTAATTGGAAAGGTTTTCCTTTTCACCTATATCTAGGTCTTCATGGTATGTTGTTAGATGCTAACCATGATTGGTGAGGTTTCTTACAATTAATGAATTAATTTTAAGAGGATTAATTAATTAAAGTAATTAGTCGGAACAATTATAGTTCTAATTGATGAATATTATTACAAAAGTTGTGAGCCTACCACTATCATATAAATGAACCAAATGGATCACACACAAAAACTTAAATAGCCATTTCTTGCCTAAAAAATAAACCAAAGGTTGGGTTAATTTAATTATTATGATTAATTAAATGGGGCTTAATTGATTCAAGTGTTGAATTAATTCAATTATTAATTAATTGACCTAATTGGATTAGGTAGCCCAAATTGGAATAAATAATTAATTGATTGGATCAATTAATTATAGTGGGGCTATTTAATTCATATGATGAATTAATTGAATGGATTAATTAAATTACAACTAATTAATTAATTGGGTCCAATTCCATTAGGTATGGTCTTGTAGGAAGCCTATTAGAAATTAAATAGAAACTTAATTCCTAATTAAATTAAGGTTGAATTCTTTTACTTATTTTGGAAGGCTTATCTTGTAGGAATGAAGTATCCTTATATAATAAAGAGAATTATCTTGTGTGAATACTAGGTATTAATACAAGGAGAGTTAAATAGTAATCAGTATTCTTATACGATAGGAAGACATACCTTATGTGGACACTAAATGTGAACACAAGGAACTTGGATAAGGAAAGGATTCTATATACATGGAATCTGGAAGAAATATTTATATCGCTTATGGCCGAAAATAAAGATATTTTTCTCAACCTTCTTGGATGTTTTTTTGCATCACTCTTGGCAACACAATTCATGCTCCATCTTGATGAATAAAATTGTTTCTTCATGCAAGAAAATTTTGGTCCTTCCTTTTTCCTCCAAAATCGCCTTTCTTCCCTACTCTTTATTGTTTTGATTATTGGCTTCTTATGTTGAATATTGAATCAAAACAAATATCTAAAACACTTGTTGTTCTTGTTTCAAACCACGAAAACCAACTCTTGGGTTAGAATTATTAAGCCGAGATCCTACTAGCATAGGAACGACTACGAATAGATATTTAGGGTGTGGATACGCTTAGAGTGGTAATGCTTGGGACTGTAAACGAATCTTTCTAATCTAAGGGGTTTGTATCAAGGTTGGGAATTTTTCATGGAGAGAACAATTTAGGTCATCACACTCATCGTCTTCAACCAGAAACAAATCAGGTAAAGATTTCTACAACCTTCTAATACTTAGTATTAGAAAATGCACAATTGGCTAATCGCAAAGGGGTTTTGGGATTCATTTACTTCCATACTATTTATGAATATTATGCAAGGCACAAGTACCCTGTGTCAAGTTTTAATACAACGGTGAGTTGAATATCGTATCCACAAAGATTGTAATAAAAAATTGCATCAAGTACCGTAGTTCAAATAATCCTAATTTTATCTAGAAAATCAAGTGATAATTGGTAGATAAAGTAGAGAAAGATAAAACTAATGCAAAGACAAGACTGGAGTTCTTAGAAGAAATAGAACAAACTCCTTATGAGCAAGAAAAACTCTAGAGGAACGACTCACTTCATTATCACCTATGTTCTTCCTTCCAAAACATACCAATTCAAGTTAACACATGTAAGTTAAGAATTTTTAAGTTCATCAACTCTCTCTCTTGAGTGCCGAATTGACTATGAGTTCTAATATGAATTTCAATATATCTATAAAAATTCAAGAATAAAACTCTACAAAAGTTCAATAGATTATTCTTCAAAACTTCAAAGGTTTCATAAGCTTCTCAACTCTATGATTCCCAGGTTGTGTTATCCTTATGATCATATATAATCTTCAATCTCTTGAGTATTAAATCTCATACATCAAATAATCTCAATTAATTATCAAATAATCAAAATGCAATACTAGACAAGAGAATATACACAAGATGAATAACTTGAATTAATGTTGTTTTGAACTTAAAACATAGGATACAATAATGTTACGTCATCCTCTAGAAATAAAAGTCTAGTTTATCATGGATGAATACAACTTCAAGAAATACATAAGAAAGAGCATGGAATTTGTTCACCAATTTCTGAGTGAAAGGAATGGCTAAAACTCTCATTATCTCCAAGAATGGCTTGTCTTTAAAAAAGGCTCTTTCTCCCAAGAATAGCTCATCCTCTATCCATAAAATTGAATGGATTTTGCCTCCAAGAACTAATCTCTCAATACCTTCTTGGTTGATACCAATCTTCTCCTTTTAACCCATCTCAATGATTCCTCCCTCAAAAGTCTCCATCTTCCCATTTTCTTAGATTTTCCATCTTTTTCTCTCCACCAATTTAGTGTATCGCACAAGAGAATCATATGGGTCATGATGTATAGGTGTATCTAATTGTATATCACATAAAAATACCAAAATTCATGATCCATTGCCACTTGTCGTAAAAAAAAATGCATCAGCATCTTTTGGGTTAGCATGGCAGCGCCTAGGCATGGAATAACGGCAGCTAGGTGCCTTGGATTCTATTTGGAATCTTTAGATGGAGCCTAGGCACCTTTTTTTTGTGCTTAGGTGCTTTGTATTCTGTTTGGCAACTTCAGATGGTGCCTAGGCTTCTTGTTTCGACACCTAGGCTTCTTGTTGTTGCAATTTTTTTTCTCCATCACTTTAGTGCTTTGACACTTTTCAGCCCCTTTCAATTGGTTTGTTTGACCTCTTTCAAGGATGAATTGAATTTTTCTGTCTTAATGAATTAAAATGTAGCTCTATGTCTTGGCTTTACATAGGAACTTGAATCAACTAAATAGGATATCCGTGGAGAGAGTTATACCTAGAATACCAAGATGTGTCATACTAGAAAATTTCAGCCTAGTGTTAACACATAAATTCAATTTTTCTTAATAAGATCTATAGAATTGGATTTCGTGTAAAGATAAAAGTTGTAGATCTATCTCTTTTATTTCCAATGCATCAAGAATCAAGTCAAAATGATATTTGAGCAAAAAGTTAAGATTGACACACAAAAACTTTCATAAATCGTACCACAATTTGGATTCTTCAATGTTTCAAACAAGTTTTTAGTTTCTTTCCATTTTCTTTTCCTTTTGTCATTACCTACAAGATTTTTAACTAAATACATAAAAAGAACAAAAACACTTGAAAACAAACCAAATGTTAATCAAAATGTATATGATTGTTGGTATAAAATGAACTTGACAAGTACCCTCCAAACTTGAAGATTTGCTTGTACTCAAGCATCAAATATGAAATTATTAATAACAACCCCTCTATGAATCAGGTTACCAAAATCAAAAAATGTTTTTCTAACATTTAATCTCAAAATATTAGAAAAATATACAAATTTTACATGTTAACATGCATATTAGTTTTCACTTCACTTCATGGTCTTGTGTATGTGAGTGTGAAAGTAGTAGTTTATCAACTTTTATTTATCATTTGGATAGATTTATAAAGTCAACTACTCATATTTGATCTACTTTTAAAGTGCGTACCAAACTCCATGGGCTTGTTTTTCATACTAGTCTCCACTAATATAGGTAGATCATAGCACCAAAAATCAAAAGGACTTCCAAATCTTGTATTGTGAAGCTTGGGTACGGGGGAAAATATGGAAAATTATAAATAAAAATTACCCATTTTACACAATCATACTAGAAAATTTATGAATGAGCACCAACTTCTTCATCAATCCCTTCATTTTTTTTTGTTGAACATCTTATTTTTTTTCTTTTTTTTGATCTTGGATTACTTCCAAATTTATTTCTTTTGTTGTATGTAACAGGTCTCTACTTGTTTTAGGGAGTTCAAATCATACATCTCAATTCATAATCTCTTTATTTTCATCCCTTTTCATTCTTTTTTTCTCTTTAATTTTGTTAATTTTTTTCTTTTTTTAAAAACAATAATTCATTCAAGTAGGATGGTGTTAATGAGAAGAAAAAGGGTAGAATATTGGAATATATCTCATAAAGCTCGATAATGTTTATAAATTGTCCAAAGAATTATTTCAATAAGCTCAAGTGGGGACATTAGAAAATAATTCAAGTATAGGTTTGCTTCAAAAACTTAAATAGTCCAAAAATGGGCTAAATTATCTCCCTAATGTTATGCTACCTAAGATTTCGCCTCGACTGGTGATCAAACAAGTTCTTGAGGTTGGTTGGATCATTTAGAAAATAATTAGACCTTACAAATTGTCTCTAAATAATTAAATATAACTCAACAAACTACTTAGTGCATCAAGATTCACAAGACTTCATAAAGTAAATAAAACCAATCTTTTTTGTTTAGACACATAAATAAACGAATATATTCTAATATTTACTTTATTTTTTCAAACATGCACATAGTTTATCAATAAAGGGTTGCTTAGGTTGCTTCTCTAAGTGGAAGATTAGACATCTTCCAAATTTCATCGCCGTAATAATGTTTCAACCTCTGTCCATTCCTTACTTTTGAGCTGAACCACTCCAAATGGAAATATCTTGTTAACAATAAAGGGATCAGACCATCTAGATTTCAATTCTCCTGAAAAAAGTTTAAATCTAGATTTGGAAATCAACATAAGTTGTGTGGGTTGAAATTCTCTTCTAAATATCATTTTATCATGCCATTGTTTTGTTTCTTCTTTATAGATTTTAGCATTTTCATAGGCATCAAGCCTAAATACCTTCATTTCATTGAGTTGCAATAATCTTTTTTCTCATATTGCCTTTGTATCAAAATTTAATTATTGTACAACCTAATATGCTTTATATTCTAGCTCAACAGGGAGTTGACAAGCTTTTTCATAAACTAATCGATAAACAAACAAACCTATAGGAGTTTTATATGCTTTGCGGTATGTCCATAATGCATCATCAAGCTTATGTGCTAAATCCTTTTGATTAATGCTTACCATTTTCTCAAGGATTTGCTTTACTTCCCGGTTTGAGACTATGACTTGTTTATTTGATTGAGGATGGTATCCAAGAGCTACCTTGTGTCTTACACCACACTTAGACAAAAGGTTATTGAACATTTTATTGGAAAAATGAGAACTTTCGTCACTTATAATTGCTCTAGATGTGCCAAAATATGTGAAAATATATTTATGCAAAAATTTAAGCACTACCTTGCCATCATTAGTAGGTGTGGCAATTGTTTCTATCCACTTGGAGACATAATTCATAGCGAGCAAAATTTATGATCGGCCATTTTATGGAGAAAATGATTTCATGAAACCAATCCCCTAAACATCAAAGAGTTCAACTTCCATCATGTTAGTCAAAGGAAGCTCATGGCGTCTAGCAATTGTACCAATCCTTTGACACCAGTCACATGTCTGCACAAAAGCATAATAATCCTTAAACAAAGTTGCCCAAGAAAAACTGGATTGCAATACCTTAGAAGCTGTCCTTGTAGGTCTAAAATGACCACTATATGGGGATGAATAATAATGCTTAAACATTTCATTTGTTTACTCCATTAGAATGCTTCTCCAAATTACAGAATCTGAACACCTTTTGAAGAGCAAGGGATCATCCCACATATATGATTTCACATCTTGTTAGAATTTTTTCTTTTAATGAAATGTGAGGTCCGGGGGCAATAATCTACCTGCTAGATAATTCAAAAAATCTACATACCAAGGTAAATTATCTTTGATTGCCAAAATAAACTCATATGGGAAAAATTCTTTAATTGGTCCTTCAAAGTTCTCATTTTTCTGCTCCAACCTCGATAAGTGATCTACCACCATATTTTCACTTCTCTTCTTATCTTTGATTTCAAGATCAAGTTCTTGAAGAAAGAGAATCTACTGGATTAACCTTGGCTTTGCATCCTTTTTTGCAAAGAGGTATCTAATAGCAACATGATCAGTATACACTATCACCTTGGTATCTACAAAATAAGCACAAAATTTATCAAATGTAAAAATAACGGGTAATAATTCTTTTTCAATGGTGGTGTAATTTTGTTGAACATCATCATGTGTTCGGCTTGCATAGTAAATGACCTTGAAAATTTTATCTTTTCTTTATCCTAACACTGCTCCAACCTCATAATCACTAGCATCACAGATAAGTGTTGGATTCAATTTGGTACCACCATAATAGGAGCTAAAATGAGAGCCTTCTTGATGCGATCAAAGGCCTATAAGCAATTAACATTAAAGTCAAATAGCTTATCTTTTTCTAAAAGGTTGCACAAATGTTTTACAATTTTTGAAAAAACTTTAATGAATCTTCTATATAAACGGACATGTCTTAAAAAACTACAAATAGCTTTCACATTGATTGTTGGTGGAAGTTTTTCAATAGCAATAATTTTTGCTCAGTCTACCACAAGTCCTTCACAGGACACTCATGTGACCTAAACAATACTTTTTTTTACCATAAAATTGCATTTTTATCATTTTAAAACAAGGTTAGTCTTCTCACATCTCTACAAAATAAGAGAAAGATTATGTAGACTTAAATAAAATATGGAGCAAAATACTAAAAAATCATCCTTAAAAATTTCCATTATATTCTCCACCATATCAAGAAAAATTGCCATCATGCATCTTTGAAATGTGGTTAGGGCATTGCATAATCCAAACGACATTTTTCGAAAAGCAAAAGTACCATAAGGGCATGTGAATATTATTTTCTCTTGATCTTCGGGTGCTATGACAATTTAATTGTACCTCGAATAACCATCAAGAAAACAATAACAATATACCCTCCAAGTCGATCTAACATTTGATCAATAAATGGGAGGGAAAAATGGTCTTTACGAGTAACTTTGTTGAGTTTTCTATAATTAATATATACTTGCCAACTTGTGACCGTTCTTGGTGGTATCAATACATTGTTATCATTTTGAATTATGGTTATGCCACTCTTTTTTGGAACTAGTTGAATCAAACTCACCCAAGAACTATCAGAAATTACATAAATAATTCCGGCATTCAACCATTTCAAGACTGCATTTCTTACAACCTCTTTCATTGCAGGATTTAGTCTACGTTGATGTTCAATAGATGGTTTTATAAGATTCTTCCACTAAGATTTTATGCATGACAATTGAAGGACTAATACCTTTTAAATCAGAAATTGACCAACCAATAGTAGATTTATGCTTTCTTAAAACACAAAGTAATTTCTCAACATCTAAAGAAGATAGGGATGCTGAAACAATTACCAAATATGTGTTGTTAGCACCTAGAAATTCATACCGCAAATGCTCGGGAAGTGCTTTTGATAAGTGCATATTTTGACATATTTTTATATCAAATCCTTTATACTTTTCTTGCTTTATTCTTTTTAATATTCTTGTTTTATTAATGTTTTGTGTTAGGGAATAAATGGAAGCATGTTTTCAGACTTGTGCAGTTTTTGTAATTTGAGCATAAATTCATGATCAAAAGCTCTATGGACCTGAAGCTTGTTTCATTTGAAAGCCAAGAGATAGAGGTACAACTTTTATGTTGGAGGCTCAGCCCAATTCAGTCTTGATGATAGCAGAAAATTCGTCCAAGTAATTACACAAAATGGATCACCAAAATTCAGATCAGAGTTCAGCCCAGTATTGACTTATTTTACCAATTCGGTTATATATCTTGAGCCCAAATTTATTTTGGTCTGAAATTCGGATATGTTATACCCAAGAGGTAAATAAACAAGTTTTCTAAAGACAAGATGGTGTGAAAATATGTTGAAATGGTAAAACCATAAGCTGCAAGTTGCTGCTGATGTTACAGGGCGGCTCTTGGACATGACTCGGTAATTTGACCATATCTCCTTCATTCGATCGCCAAATTTGACAAAAGATATATGAAAATATATCAGCGTTGAAAGATCTACAATTTTTATTCTTTACGTATTTTCAAACTCTGGCTGTATCTGATCGAAAAATATAATTCAATTCAGTGGTTGAGAAATTTATGTAACAACTTACCAACTCTTGACAACTAGCATACCACTTGATTAACCCCTCCATTATTTGTTTGGCCTCTAACTTACTCCAAGTACTATAAATAGGCCATGTATTCAGCTTGTAAGAGGGGGGGGGTAGAGGGTTTCTTTAGGCTAAGTTATCTAGTTTGTATGTTTTCTAGTATTGTAAGTTTTCTAGTAGTAATAGAAATGCATTCTCTAGTTTCTCTTATATTTTTAGTCTTTGTTACTTTTATTATGTCTTTCTAAATTTCATTTTGCTGAGGAAAAAGGGTGAATCTCTTGATGGAGGAAGAGAAATGGTTATAAGGGTAGAAATTGTTTAAGTATGTTGTATTATTATTATTATTTTTGATCTAAACCCTACTTATTTTTGTGGTGATTCTTGATTTATGTATCTCCAATGGCACAACAAATACTTTGGTTCATTTAGCTTATTGTACGGTTTTACCCCACCGACTGCTAATGTGAAACCTTGATTTGTTATTGACGAAGGAGTATATAAATGCTTGATCCCATAAATAAGTGTTGGCGTTAAGAGATAATTTGCAATAGTAAGACAATATCATGATTACCTTATTGCATGAGTTACTTGATAATATCTTCCCATTGGAACCTTCATTATGTATGGATTCCAATTGTGGCAATTAATAGAGGTAAAAAGAATAAATAACCATTTATCTATCCAGAACTCAAGAGTGGATCCCTAATCCTCAGTACTTTTATTACTTCGGTTTTTTCTTTAGCTACATCATACATTAATTGTTCATATATTTTTGATTCATATAAACTCCATCTTTTTATAAATATAAACTTGAATTCTTCAAACAACTTCCCTGTGGATCGACCTCGGACTCACGAGAAATTTATTACTTACTACAACCTGCACTTGGGTTTGCAACCTTAAAGTTGTAGCAAGTTTTTGGCGCCGTTGCCGGGGAAGACAAGGTAAGTATTCAGGTTTGTTGATATTTTTCCTTTGTAAATATAGTTTGTTTATTTTCTTTATGGATATATGGTTATATGGTATCGTAGTCATAATTCTCAACGTTTAGTAAGAAATAATTCCGAAACTTTGTTTGGAAATTTGTTTGAATCATCTCCACACACTTCCACCATGGCTGAAAATGAAAGTGTCCAGGATGAAAATGAGAATCAACAAGTGCGTACCATGCGTTATTACTTGCAACCTCCTCGAAATTCTTCTCCTTCTTGTTTCATTTTTCCTCTAAATGCAAATAATTTTCGATTCAAGTCAGGTATGATCCCTTTACTTCCTAATTTCCATGGTTTAGACTCTGAAAGTCCTTACTTGCATTTAAAAGAATTTGATGAAGTATGTGCCACTTTTGATGATCAAACTTGCACAAATGAGATTGTTAAGCTCAAATTATTTCCTTTCTCTTTAAAAGATAAAGCAAAAAATTGGCTTAATTCTTTAAAACCTAGGTCAATTGGTACTTGGCAAGAAATGCAAGCTGAATTCTTGAAAAAATTCTTTCCAACTCATAAAACTAATGCTTTGAAAAGACAAATTCAAAATTTTTCTCAAAATTCAAATGAAGTTTTCTTTCAATGTTGGGAAAGATTTAAAGATTTGTTGAATTCATGCCCACATCATGGTTTTGAAAAATGACGCTTAATTAGTTTCTTTTATGAAGGTTTAACTCCTGAAACAAAACAATTTATTGAAACAATGTGTAATGGTGAGTTTCTTGATAAGGAACCTGATGAAGCCCTAGAATACCTAGATCATTTGGCAGAAAACTCTCAATCATGGCATAGTGTTAATTCTTCCGAAGGTTCTATTAGATCTAATCTTGCTAATAGTAATAAAGGAAAATATTACCTTAGTCAAGAAGATGATCTAAATGCTAGACTTGCTAGTTTAACAAGAAAAGTTGAAGCCATGGAACTTAAGAAAGTAAAGGAAATCAAATCTGTGCAAGAGGAAGAAGGTTGTAGCAATTGTGAACTTTTGGGGCACTTCACCAATGAATGTCCAAACCTTCCAGTACAAGCAAATTTTATGAACACATTCAAAAAGCCTTTCCATTCTCCATATTCTGAAACTTACAATCCACAATGGAGAAATCATCCCAATTTCAGTTGGCGAGATGATAACCGTGCCCAACCACCGTATTCACAAAAATCACAAACTTTCATTCTTATCCACCTCCACATACAAAATCCATTGAGGAGACTTTGCAAGCATTTATGCATGAACAAACAAACATCAATAATCAGACTTCACAAGCTATCAATGAGATCAGAAGCACACTTTCAACACTGACAACTTCTTTGCGTACTCATGAAAAAGGTAAATTTTCTGCTCAACCTCAACCTAATCCTTCTACTCAGTGTCATGTTTCTTCTTCAGGTGAAAATGCAGTCAAGGAGGCTAATTCAGTTACAACTCTTCGGAATGGAAAAGTTGTTGACAAGACTATTCATCCCAAGGAGAAAGTTTCTAATCCACCTCCAGAAATAAAAAATGGAAATAGTCTTGACGATAAAGGTAAGTTTGAAGAAGGTAAGCGTGAAAATGAAGAAAAAGAAAAATATTTACCTCCAGCACCCTTTCCTCAAAGATTGCAAGCAACTCAGAAATTGAACTCAAATGCTGAAATTTTTGAAATTTTTAAATAAGTCAAGATTAATATTCCATTATTGGATGCAATCAAGCAAGTTCCACCTTATGCCAAATTTTTGAAAGATTTGTGTACAATCAAAAGAAAACATCATGTACAAAAGAAGGCATTTTTAACTGAAAGTGTTAGTTCAATCATTCAACAATTCACTCCATCCAAGTACAAAGATCCAGGTTGTCCAACCATTTCATGTATCATAGGAAACACTAGAATAGAGCGTGCTTTGCTTGATCTTGGTGCTAGTGTAAATCTTCTACCTTTCTCAGTTTATGAACAGTTAGGTTTGGGAGAATTTAAAACAACTTCTGTTGTACTCCAATTAGCTGACCGTTCGATTAAAGTTCCAAAGAAAATAGTAGAAGATGTGTTGGTACAAATTGATAAGTTTTACTTTCCAGTTGATTTCATTGTTTTGGACACAGAGCCTGTTGCACAAACACATACACAAATTCCTATCATTTTGGGTTGTCCTTTTCTTGCAACTTCAAATGCTTTGATCAATTGTAGAAATGGTATTTTGAAGTTATCATTTGGAAATATGACTTTGGAACTAAATGTGTTTAATGTTTGTATGCAACCTGCAGAAGATGTCGAAGTACATGAAGTGGATTCAATTGAGGAACTTGTTCATGAATACTTTACTACTACTAACTCTTCAGATTCTTTGGAGACTTGTTTTGAAAGTGAAAGTATTTATAAAAAGGAACAGACTAATACTATCTCTGAATTTTTGCAGGTACAAGAAAAATATTTTTGGAAGCCAAGGTTCGAAGAACTTTCATCATCAACAGTAAAATCTATTCCATCAAGTATTAAAGCTCCCGTGGTTGAATTGAAACCTTTGCCAGTTAATTTGAAATACTCTTTCTTGGGTGAGAATGAAACTTTTTCAGTAATAATTTCTTCCAAACTCGATGCATATCAAGAAGGTAAGTTGATCGAAACTCTGAAAATGCATAAGAATGCTTTAGGATGGACCATTGCTGATATTAAAGGTATTAATCCTTTCATTTGCACACATAACATCTATCTAGAGGAAAATGCTAAACCATCTAGAGAAATGCAACGAAGGCTAAATCCTAATATGAAAGAAGTAGTAAGAAATGAAGTTATTAAACTCTTAGATAATGGAATCATTTATTCTATTTCTGATAGCAAATGGGTAAGTCCGACTCAAGTTGTACCTAAGAAATCTGGAATTACTGTAGTCAAGAATGAGAATGATGAATTAATTCCAACTAGGACTGTTACTGGTTGGCGAATGTGCATGACTATAGAAAACTCAACTCAGTCACTAGAAAAGATCATTTTCCATTACCTTTCATGGATCAAATTTTAGAAAGAGTTGCAAGACACGAATTTTATTGCTTTTTAGATGGATATTCTGGATATAACCAAATTGCAATTGCACTTGAAGATCAAGAGAAAATAACTTTTACATGTCCTTTTGGTACTTTTGCATATCGAAGGATGCCTTTTGAATTATGTAATGCACCAGCTACATTCCAATGATGCATGCTTAGTATTTTTAGTGACATGGTTGAATGTTTTCTTGAAGTCTTCATGGATGATTTTTCTATTTTTGGTAATTCATTTGATGATTGCTTATCTAATTTAGAAAAGGTTTTGATCAAGGAAGAAAAGAATCTTGTGCTCAATTGGGAGAAATGTCACTTCATGATAACAACTGGTATTGTTCTTGGACACATTATATCATCAGAAGGTATTGAGGTTGATAAATCTAAAATTGAGTTAATTGCCAATTTGCCAACACCAAAGACTGTAAAGGAGATTAGATCATTTTTAGGACATGCTGGTTTTTTATAGAAGATTTATCTTAGATTTTAGTATAATATCTAAACCTTTGTGTAATCTTCTAACAAAAGACACTATTTTTGAATGGACTGAAAACTGTGAAAATGCTTTTGTTAAGCTTAAAAGCATGCTTACGTCTGCTCTAATCATGCAGCCTCCAGATTGGACTTTACCTTTTGAAATAATGTGTGATGCTAGTGATTATGCTGTTGGAGCTGTCTTGGGACAAAGAAAAGATAAAAAAACCATATGTTATTTACTATGCAAGTAAAACTTTAAATGATGCTCAATTGAATTATACAACAACTGAAAAAGAATTACTTGCTGTAGTTTTTGCATTGGATAAATTTCGATCTTATCTTGTTGGCTCACCAATTGTTGTTTTCAGTGATCATGCAGCTTTGAAATATCTTTTGTCAAAAAAAGATGCTAAACCAAGACTGATTAGGTGGATTCTCTTACTCCAGGAATTTAATGTTACTATTCGAGATAAAAAGGGAGTAGAGAATGTAGTGGCTGATCATTTGTCGAGACTTGTTTGTGATGACTCATTTCAAACCACACCTATTAATGACACTTTCCCTGATGAACAATTATTTAACATTTTTATTTTACCTTGGTTTGCTGACATTGTTAATTTTCTTGTAACAGGAAAGATGCCATCACATTGGAACTCTCAAGATAAAAAGAAGTTTTTGACTGAGGTTAAAATTTTTTATTGGGATGATCCATACCTATTCAAATATTGTCCGGATCAAATCTTTCGAAGATGTGTGCCTGATAATGAGATAGGTAATATTGTCAAATTTTGTCATTCAGAAGCATGTGGTGGTCATTTTTCTGTAAAGAAAACTACTGCAAAAATCTTGCAATGTGGATTTTATTGGCCAACTCTTTTCAAAGATACTTACACTTTCTGCAAAAGTTGTGAAAATTGTCAAAAGTTAGGGTCCCTTTCAAAGAGAAATATGATGCCCCTACACCCTATCCTAGTGATTGAAATCTTTGACTGTTGGGGTATTGATTTTATGGGGCCATTTCCATTATCATTTGGTTTTCTTTACATATTGGTTGCCATAGATTATGTTTCAAAATGGATCGAGGCAATTCCTTGTCGAAACAATGATCACAAAATAGTGATAAATTTTTGAAAGAAAATATTTTAAGTCGATTTGGAATTCCTAGATCTATTATCAGTGATGGGGGAAAACATTTTTGTAACAGAGTTTTCGGAACTTTAATGAAGAAATATGGAATCATACATAAAGTTGCAACCCCTTATCATCCTCAGACAAATGGACAAGTTGAACTTGCAAATAGGGAGATAAAACAAATTTTGGAGAAAATAGTTAACCCAAACCATAAAGATTGGTCTCTTAGACTTACCGATACACTTTGGGCATATAGAACTGCTTTCAAAACATCATTATGCATGTCTCCTTATAGGATAGTTTATGCAAAACCTTGTCATTTACCTATTGAACTTGAACATAAAGCTTATTGGGCAATCAAAATGTTTAACTTCAACCTTGATGAAGCTTCAAAATTGCGCAAATTGCAAATCAATGAACTTGAAGAACTGAGAAATGATGCATATGAGAATTCTAAAATTTATAAAGCAAGAATCAAAGATTTTCATGATAATAAAATTTCAAGAAAAATATTTGAGGTTGTTAAAAGGTTTTGCTTTATAATTCTCGATTGCATTTGTTTCCTGGAAAATTGAGATCAAGGTGAAGTGGTCCTTTTGTTGTAAAAAAAGTATATCCTTATGGGATGATTGACATTGAGAATCCTAGAAATGGTAACATATTCAAAGTAAATGGACAAAGAGTTAAACCATTTCTAGAAAATCAATTTTCACAAGAGGAAATTCTTTTTCTTTCTAACCCTTGTTATGATTAGTGTTGTATATATTTTTTTTTTATCTGACATTATTTTTTTTCTTCTCTTCTTCTTCTTTTATTTTTATTTTTTCTTTTTCCGGTTAAATGGCGGATAACGGTACTCCGTGGCTATAAAAGTCGGACTTGTCAGTTTCTCAAACAACTGAAATCTTTGTACAAATTTTCTTTGTTTTTCTCATTCTCTTTTCTAGTTATTTTCAAAATGGGTGACATATTTCTAACTCTCAAGAAGCGATTTCCTTTTCTTCCTAAAAATGCAATTTTGAAAATTTATAAAATCAGGATTGAAAGATTGAGGATGCTTATGCACAAGGGTATTCCGGAGGACATACGATGGTTAATTGAAGCAAAGGTAAGGGCAGGTGAGTTTTCACATGAGTTTCCAGATTTGCTTACTAGATACATGTCTGATTTTGGTAAAAGCACATATTCAAAAAAACGAAGGGCGAAAAAAATAAAAGTTTGTCATATTTGTGCTAGATGGACTTGCAACACAAAGTGTCGTTCTTTAGGAATGGTCTCTAAAAATCGAGAAGATAAACTTAAATTCATTATGGATGGACTGAGTAAGGAGTCTTTAGATCACATTATATTGACTCTTGAGACACATTCATGTGGATTGGTACAACGTGCAATTCTTGATTTATGGGATCGTTTTCGAAATGAATATGAGCTTTATAGTCTTGGGAATCTGACATTAAAAGACCTTGTTTGCCAGTTTATAAGAAAACTGGATGGGAAGCATATCCTCGACCCATAGAGGGCGTTTAAGCCGTTACTGGACGTAAAACCAGAGGAAGATGTGAGCCACAATCACAACTACATGTACATACACGTGGTAGTAGGTAATTTTTAAATTTCGTATGTGTCCTTATTTTCAACCTTTTTGACAAAAGAAAAAGACATGCAATAAATGTATTCCCTGTTCACACCTCAATAAATATCACCGTACTCACTCTATTTTTGCACAACTTATTTTCAAAAAAAAAAAAGAAAAAAAATAGAAGTTTCTTCAACTCGCAAATTTAATTCCATTTGTGTTTTTTGTGGATCCAATCTAGGAAAAAATGGTGAGTTTATAGGGGCAGCCAATAATCTTGGTAGAACTTTAGCAGAAAGAAAAATTCATTTAGTGTATGGGGGAGGCAGTTTGGGGTTAATGGGGAGTGTTGCCATTTCTGCTTATGTAGGAGTGTCAATATTTTGGAAGTTATCCCAAAATGTTTAACAGTACAGAATATCACAGGTATGACCATTGGAGATGAGCTGAAAGTGTCACACATTCAGGACAGAATGCCTAATATGTTAAACAATGCGGATGCATTCATCATTCTAGCTGGCGGTTTTGGTACACTGGAAGAATTATTCCAAATTGTCTCTTGGGCACAACTCAACATTCACCAAAAACCTATAGGTATTCTTAATGTTAATGGTTTTTATGATGGTTTGCTATCTTTTGTAGATCATGCTGCGAAAAAAGGGTTTATTTCAACTTCTGCGAGAAGAATCATTATTTCTGCTCCAACACCTGACCAGCTGATTGATCAACTTCTAGCATATGTGCCAAAACCTGATCCAGTCTTGGCCAATGTGGATTGGTCCAATAGGAACAATGGTCGAAAACGCAAATTGAATTTGACTCTCAGTCTGTGATACTTATTGTTAATGATTTTATCTAATAGTATGTGTGTTTTTTTTGTTGTTTCAGCTTTTTTAGCCGCATTTCAGGTGATATCTTTCAAACTTTACTTTCATATCTATTTTTGACATTGGGGACAATGTCTCGATTAGGTTGGGGGGAGGGATAATTGATATCATGACTTGTATATTCAATGTGTGTTTTTTTTTAGTATATAAAAAAAAATAAAAAATAAATAAATAAATAAATAAATAAATAAATATAAATCAAGCGTGTTTTTTTTGCTGGGTCCGTTGAAAGCATGAAAAAAAGGTGGCTGAGTAAAGGGTAATTGTAACACTCTTGAGACGCATCCCTATTTGTTGCATAATATGGTAGGTTTGTAAAGTTTTTAACAAGTGTTTGTGAATTACCAATATTTTTTTTGAGTCGTATAGGTTCTTCCATCTTCAATGATTAAAATTAAGCATGAATAATATGGTTTAATTGATGATGGGTGTTGTTTTGGACTTTGATGTTGTTATTTGGTTAATATATTTTTGCGATAATTATACTCAAATTTTATTTTGCACAAATAGTTATGTTATTCAGTGTGAAGACAATCATGTTAAAATATATAGTTCTTATGCCCTTACTCTAATCATCACTTGAATCTTCAACATGTAGGGGTTGAGTATTAGAACTTTTACTTTTGGTCTGTCGAGGCGAACGACTGATAGTGCACCACTAGAAAAATGATTAAGGCATTAGGCTTTCTAGCACCATTGCCAAATCAGCTTGTTCCCTATATGATATTTAAAGAAAACATCCCCCTAGTAAACCACTTTGAGCCTTACAATAAATAAATATATTTTTTTTTTGTAACCATATCTTTTTACCTAGCCTAAATACACTATTATCCAACCCTTGTTCTAAAAATGATTGGAGTTTAAGAGACATTCAATTGAAAGCTTGGACTTACAAAAGAAATTTAGGTTGGGATAGAAGATAAGTGTGGGGGAGTTTCTCTAAAAAAAAAAAAAAGTTGCAAAGTGCTACAAGTTGCAACTAAAAATGAGATGTTGCAAGATGAATAAGAGGGGTCCAATTCAATAACAATAGACTCCAGTGTGAAATTTGTGGAGTTGGATAATTCTTCATCGATAAATTTTATGTCTCTGATTCCATGAAGTTTTTAGAACCTTTGTTGCATCCTATCCTTTTATTTCTTAGCTACATCACCACCCTTTGGCCCCATTACAACCTTTGTTAAAGACCTTTTGATTTCGTGTGGTGTCTTCAGTGTAGTGGAGATTTGCACCAAAGGAAGAGCCTATGATGTTTAACTTTTCTGTTAGAGATTGGGTGATGGTTTTGTAAGGTTTTATGAGAATTCACTTATTTGAAACATGCATAGTTTCATCACTATTGACATTAACTGTCGACACACACACTTGAGTATGATTATTGTGGAAATGTATTGATTTTTGAATGACTAAGAGTTAAACTCAACATTTGTTTGATTTTATTTCCATATTACTTTGTTGCTTCATGAGAATAAAAGTTGGAAGATAGTTATTATAGGTGTTTGTAGGTATCACTGCTGGAAACCTTCACGAGACTATAACTCGTCCTCTATGGGCCACCTAGGGGTTTAAAGGCTTGTTGCATATGCTAAATGCAATCGTGTTTTCCTACGAAAGTGGATTAGTTTATGTTTGTTTTAAGCTTGCTCGAGGACAAGCAAGGGTTAAGTGTGGGGGAATTTGATAAGTGCATATTTTGACATATTTTTATATCAAATCCTTTATACTTTTCTTGCTTTATTCTTGTTAATATTCTTGTTTTATTAATGTTTTGTGTTAGGGAATAAATGGAAGCATGTTTTCAGACTTGTGCAGTTTTTGTAATTTGAGCATAACTTCATGATCAAAAGCTCTATGGACCTGAAGCTTATTTCATTTGAAAGACAAGAGATAGAGGTACAACTTTTATGTTGGAGGCTCAGCCCAATTCAGTCTTGATGATAGCATAAAATTCATCCAAGTAATTACACAAAATGGATCACCAAAATTCAGATCAGAGTTCAGCCTAGTATTGACTTATTTTACCAATTCGGTTATATATCTTGAGCCCAAATTTATTTTGGTCTTAAATTTGGATATGTTATACCCAAGAGGTAAATAAACAAGTTTGCTGAAGACAAGATAGTGTAAAAATGTGTTGAAATGGTAAAACCATAAGCTGCAAGTTGTTGCTGATGTTACAGGGCGGCTCTTGGACATGACTCGGTAATTTGACCATATCTCCTTCATTCGATCGCCAAATTTGACAAAAGATATATGAAAATATATTAGCGTTGAAAGATCTACAATTTTTATTCTTTACGTATCTTCAAACTCTGGCTGTATCTGACCGAAAAATATAATTCAATTCAGTGGTTGAGAAATTTATGTAACAACTTACCAACTCTTGGCAACTAGCATACCACTTGATTAACCCCTCCATTATTTGTTTGGCCTCTAACTTACTCCAAGTACTATAAATAGGCCATGTATTCAGCTTGTAAGAGGGGGGGGGGGGTAGAGGGTTTCTTTAGGCTAAGTTATCTAGTTTGTATGTTTTCTAGTATTGTAAGTTTTCTAGTAGTAATAGAAATGCATTCTCTAGTTTCTCTTATATTTTTAGTCTTTGTTACTTTTATTATGTCTTTCTAAATTTCATTTTGCTAAGGAAAAAGGGTGAATCTCTTAATGGAGGAAGAGAAATGGTTATAAGGGTAGAAATTGTTTAAGTATGTTGTATTATTATTATTATTTTTGATCTAAACCCTACTTATTTTTGTGGTGATTCTTGATTTATGTATCTCCAATGGCACAACAAATACTTGGGTTCATTTAGCTTATTGTACGGTTTTACCCCACCGACTGCTAATGTGAAACCTTGATTTGTTATTGACGAAGGAGTATATAAATGCTTGATCCCATAAATAAGTGTTGGCGTTAAGAGATAATTTGCAATAGTAAGACAATATCATGATTACCTTGTTGCATGAGTTACTTGATAATATCTTCCCATTGGAACCTTCATTATGTATGGATTCCAATTGTGGCAATTAATAGAGGTAAAAAGAATAAATAACCATTTATCTATCCAGAACTCAAGAGTGGATCCCTAATCCTCAGTACTTTTATTACTTCGGTTTTTTCTTTAGCTACATCATACATTAATTGTTCATATATTTTTGATTCACATAAACTCCATCTTTTTATAAATATAAACTTAAATTCTTCAAACAACTTCCCTGTGGATCGACCTCGGACTCACGAGAAATTTATTACTTACTACAACCTGCACTTGGGTTTGCAACCTTAAAGTTGTAGCAGCTTTCAACTCCGGTGATATTATTTGTTCCTTGATTATGGTATCTCTTATTTCTTCCTTGTATTTATCATTTTTCAACTCCACATCTCCCGATTCAAGAAAAAGTAAGTAATGCATTAAATTCTCATTATCAATATCATGGTCATTACCTTACATTATGAAATGAACAATGCATCGCTCTAAAGGTTCGATAGGAATTTATTTGAGAAAATGATCTTGCAAGCAAGTTTCTAACATTTCAATCCTATTACAAGTATGTGATTCCTTTTGAAACTTCAATGCACGATAAAAGTTAAACATCACTTCATCCTCATTAACTTTTAGAGTTAATTCACCGCATTACACATCAATCAAAGCACACCTTGTAGCAAGGAATGGTTGACCAAGAATTAAAGGAATTTCTTGGTCTTCATCCATATCTAACACCACAAAATCTGCAAGAAATATGAATTTATCCACTTTTATAAATACAATTTCAACAACTCCTCTTACATAGGTAAGAGGCCTATCCACCAATTTCATGGTGACAGTGGATAGCTTGACTTTTTCAATTCCTAATTTCCTCAAAACAGAAAATGGCATCAAATTAATGCTTACTCCAAGATCACATAATGCTTTATCAAAGAAAAATCCTTCTATGGTACAAGGAATAGTAAAACTCGCAAGGATGAATTAGATTTTGATTTATTTTAAGAATTGTAGCTCTGTATCTTGTCTTTATATAGGAACTTGAATCAACTAAATATGACATCTGTGGAGAGAGTTATGCCTAGAATACCAAGATATGTCATACCAAAAACTTCTAGCCAGTGCCGACTCTTGAACTTGGTTGTTCTCATTGAGATCGATGAAATTGGATTACATAGTAACTATAAATGGTGTAGATCTATCTTTTATATTTCCAATGAATTAAGAATCAAGTAAAAATGATATTTGAGCAAATAATTATGATTGAAATACAAAAACTATCATCAGTCGAACCACAATTCGTATTCTTCAACATTTCAACCAAGTTTTTTATTTTTTCCCATTTTCTTCTCTTTTTGTCATTATCTACAAGATTTCAAACTAAATGCATAAAAATTAACAAAAACTCTTGAAATCAAACCAAATATTAATCAAAAGGTATATGAATTATTGGTATAAAACCAACTTATTAAATACTCCCAAACTTGAAGATTTGCTTGTTCTCAAGTATCAAACATGAAATACTCAATACCAACCCCTCTATGAATCAAGTTACCAAAGTTAAGAAAGATTTTTCTAACATCTCATCTCAAAATATTAGAAAAATATACAAGTTTACACGTTAGCATGCATATTAGTTTCACTTCACTTCACTTCATGGTCTTGTGTGTATGAGTGTGAAAATAGTAGTTTATCAACTTTTATTTATCATCCAGATAGATTTATTAAGCCAACTACTCATATTTGATCTACTTTTGAAGTGCTTACCAAACTCCATGGACTTGTTTTTCATACTAATATCCACTAATGTAGGTAGATCATAGCATCAAAGAACAAAAAGACTTCCAAAGCTTGTATTGTGAGGCTTGGGTAATGGTGGAAAAATATGAAAAATTGTAGCTAAAAATTACCCATTTTACACAATCATACTAGAACATTTATGAATGAGTGCTAACTTCTTCATCAATCCCTTCATTTTTCTTTATTGAACATCTTATTTTTCTTCTTTTTTTGATCTTGAATTACCCCTAAACTTATTTCTTTTGTTGTATGTAACAGGGGTCTATTTGTTTTAGGGAGTTCAAATCATATATCTCAATTCATAATCTCTTTATTTTCATCATTTTTCAATCTTTTCTTCTCTTTATTGTCATTATTTTTTTTTTCTTTTTTGAAAACAACAATTCATTTAAGAAAGATTGTGTAAATGAGAAGAAAAAGGGTAGAATATTTGAATATCTCTCATAAAGCTTGATAATGTGTATAGATTGTCCAAAGAATTGTTTCAATAGGCTTAAGAGGGGACATTATGGAATAATTCAAGTATAGGTTCACTTTAAAGACTTAAATGGTCCAAAAATGGCCTAAATCATCTCTCAAATATTATGCTACCTAGGATTTCGCCTCGACTAGTGATCAAATAAATTCTTGAGGTTGATGGGATTATTTACGAAATAATTAGATCTTATAAACTATCTCTAAATAATTAAATGTAACTCAACAAGCTACTTAGTGCATCAAGATTCACAAGACTTCATAAAGTAAATAAAATCAAAATTTGAAGTTTAGACAGTAAAAAAATGTACATATTCTAATATTTACTTTTTTTTTTAAACATTCACATAGTTTATCACAAGACTTTTCAAGCAACAAACAATGATCCTAAGCTCTTGAACTCCCCCCAAACTTTATACAAGCATTTTCCTCAATGATTGAAATAATTGTAAAACAAGGGGACTTTCTTGAAAATGGGCGATGTTTCGCCTTTAACCTACAAAAATGAGTAAAATATCAAGATATAATCATCATGATATTAAACAACACAAGAATAACAACACTCACAAATTAGAGCAATTTCATAGGCATCAAGCCTAAATTTCTCTATTTTATTGAGTTGTAATAATATTTTTTCTCCTACTGGTTTTGTATCAAAATTTAATTGTTGCACAGCCTAATATGCTATATGCTATAGTTCAATGGAGAGATGACAAGCTTTTCCATAAACTAATCGATAGGGAGACATACCTATAGAAGTTTTATATGCTGTGCGGTAAGCCCACAATGCATCATCAAGTTTATGTGCCCAATCATTTCAATTAATGCATGCCATTTTCTCAAGGATTTGCTTCACTTCCAAATTTGAGATTTTGGCTTGTCCATTTGAATGAGGATGGTATGCAAGAGCTACCTTGTGTCTTACACCATACTTAGCCAAAAGGTTATTGAATATTTTATTGGAAAAATAAGAATCTTCATCACTTACATTTGCTCTAGGTATGCTAAAATGAGTGAAAATATGTTTGTGCAAAAATTTAACCACTACCTTGGCATCATTAGTAGGTGTGGTAATTGCTTCTATCCACTTGGAGATGTAATTCATAGCGAGCAAAATTTATGATCGGCCATTTTATGGAGAAAATGATTTCATGAAATCAATCCCCTAAATATCAAAGAGTTTAACTTCCATTATGTTAGTCAAAGGAAGCTCATGGCGTCTAGTAATTGTACCAATCCTTTGACACCAGTCACATGTCTGCACAAAAGCATAACAATCCTTAAACAAAGTTGCTCAAGAAAAACCGAATTGCAATACCTTAGAAGCTGTCCTTGTAGGTCCAAAATAACCACTGCATGGGGATGAATAACAATGCTTAAAATTTTTATTTGTTTACACCATTGGAATACTTCTCCACATCATAAAATCTGAACACATTTTGAAGAGTAAGGGATCATCTTATAGATATGATTTCACATCTTGTAAGATTTTTTTCTTTTGATGATATGTGAGGTTTGGGGGCAATAATCCACCTACAAGATATTTCACAAAATCTGCATACCAAGGTAAATTATCTTTGATTACCAAAATAAACTCAACTAGGATTTCTTTTAATTGATCGTTCAAAGTTCTCATTTTTCTACTACAACCTCGATAAGTGATCCGCCACCACATTTTCACTTTCCTTCTTATCTTTGATTTCAAGATCAAATTCTTAAAGAAGGAGGAGCATCTACCGAATTAACCTTAGTTTTGCATCCTTTTTGGCAAAGAGTTATCTAATAGTAGTATGACTGGTATACACTATCACTTTGGTACCTACAAGATAAGCATGAAATTTATCAAATGCAAAAACAACGGCTAACAATTCTTTTTCAATGGTGGTGTTATTTTGTTAAGCATCATGAAGTGTTCGGCTTGCATAGTAAATGGCCCTAAATTTTTTATCTTTTCTTTGTCATAACACTACTCCAATTATATAATCACAAGCATCACACATATATTCAAATGGATAGGTTCAATTCGGTACCACCCTAATAGGAGTTGAAATGAGAGCCTTCTTGATGTGATCAAAGGCCTGTAAGCAATCAACATTAAAGTCAAATGGCTTATATTTTTCCAAAAGGTTGCACAATGGTTTTATAATTTTTTAAAAATATTTGATGAATCTTCTATAAAACCCAACATGTCCCAATAAACTACGAATATCTTTTACATTGATTGGTAGTGGAAGTTTTTCAATAGGAATAATTTTTGCTCAGTTTACCTCAAGTTCTTCGAATGACACTCGGTGACCTAAAACAATACTTTATTTTACCTTAAAATGGCATTTTTACCAATTTAAAACAAGGTTAGTCTCTTCACATCTCTACAAAATAAGAGAAACATTATGTAGACATAAATGGAATGAGGAGCCAAATGCTAAAAAATCATCTATAAAAATTTCCATTATGTTCTCCACCATATCATGAAAAATTGCTATCATGCATCTTTGAAATGTGGCTGGGGCATTATATAATCCAAATGGCATTCTTTGAAAATTAAAAATACCATAAGGGCATGTGAATGTTGTTTTCTCTTAGTTTTCGGGTACTATGATAATTTGATTGTACCCTGAATAAATATTAAGAAAATAGTAGTATTGATACCCTGTAAGTCGGTCTAACATTTGATCAATAAATAGAAGGGGAAAATGGTCTTTACGAGTAGCTTTGTTGAGTTTTCTATAATTAATACATACTCGCCAATGTGTGACCTTTCTTGTTGGTATCAATACATTGCTATCATTTCGAATGATAGTTATGCCACCCTTTTTTGGAACTACTTGAACCAGACTCACCTAAGAACTATTAGAAATTACATAAATAATTATGGCATTCAACTATTTCAAGTCTTCATTTCTTACAACCTCTTTCATTTCAGGATTTAGTCCATATTGATGTTCAATAGGGATGCTGAAGCAGTTATCGAATACGTGTTGTTAGCACTTAGAAATTCATACCGTAAATGCTCGGGAAGCACTTCCAACTACGGTGATATTGTTTGTTCCTTGATTGTGGTATCTCTTATTGCTTCCTTGCATTTATCCTTTTTCAACTCCACATCTCCTAATTCAAGAAAGAGCAAGTAATGCATTAAATCCTCATTATCAATATCATGGTCATTACCTTGCCTTATGGAATGAACAATGCATCGCTCTAAAAGTTTGATAGGAATTTGTTGGAGAAAATGATCTTGCAAGCAAGTTTCTAACATTTCAATCCTATTACAAATATGTGGTTCCTCTTGAAACTTCAATGCACAATAAATGTTAAACATCACTTCATCCTCATTAACTCTTAGAGTTAATTCACTACATTGCACATCAATCAAAGCACGCCTTATAGCAAGAAATGATCGACTAAGAATTAAAGAAATTTCTTGGTCTTCATCTGTATCTAACACCATAAAATCTACAGGAAATATGAATTTATTACTTTTACCAATACATCTTCAACAACTCCTCTTGGATAGATAAGAGATCTATCTGCCAATTGCAAGGTGATAGTGGATGTCTTGACTTCTCCAATTTCTAATTTCCTAAAAATAAAAAGTGGCATCCAATTAATGCTTGCTCTAAGATCACATAATGCTTTATCAAAGAAAGATCCTCCTATGGTACAAAGAATAGTAAAACTCCCTGAATCCTTTAAATTTTTAGGAAGCTTTTTCTGTAAAATGACACTATATTTCTCTGTGAGATTTACATCAAATTGTGAATCAATCTTTTTCTTTGAAATCTTTGTGGAAAAGGAATGAGAACATTAATTTAGGAGAAGTTTCAAAGTTAGGAGTAGATTTTAGCTTCTCAGCCCCTGTTTGTTCATTTGATTATATTTTTTCTTCTTTTGGTTATTCTTCCACAGGACTTTCACTTGAAGTGCTTGCCATTGGTTTGTTAACTTTTAAACTTTTCATTTTTGGCCCCTTAATTTTGGTTTCATTTCGAAGTTGGATAGGTTTGCAATACTCCCTTGGATTGATTTTTATATCACTTGGAAAGTTTCCTTTATGCTTTTGAGCATCAATTTTAGTAGTAAACTATTTAATTTGAGTCTCCATTGATTTTATTTGAGCTCCTAAACTTAAAGTTAGCTGCCCCAATTGAGTCTTAATGTTGTCTATCTTCACTTCATCCTTATTTAATTGAGCTCTTGTCTCGCTAATAAAAGTGCTTAGCAAATCCTCTAATGATGCCTTTTTTTAACTATGTGAGAATTGAGATTTGGTGGATTGTTGTAACCAGGTGGGGGTTCAAGTACATTTTGATTGTTGGCATAGAAAAAATTCTCATGATTTCTAAGCCCCGAATAGTAGTGAGTAGGTAATTGATTTCTCCTGAAATTAAAATTATGATTATTAACAAAGTTTACCTTCTCATTACCTTTGGTTTCCATCAATGAAGTGCTAGTGCATGCAATGAAATGAATTCTTGAGAAGCTCCATTAGAAGTCTAACCTGTAAATTAATTAGAAAGAGCAGAAATTTGCGCAGCTAATTGTATAAATAAATCTACCTCAAGAACACTGGCAACCTTTTTAATAGAAGACTCAGAAGGCCATTGATAGATATTAGTAGCTATCTCCTCAAGCAAAGTATGGGCTTCGTCTCTAGTTTTAGACATTAAAGTCCCACCTACGACAACATCTATTATGATACGAGTTTGCTCATTCAAACCATTGTAGAAGTATTGTACCTGCTGTCAATCCTCATAACCATATTGAGGACACCTTCTTAAAAAATCCTCAAACGTTTCCCAAGCTTCATATAATGGCTTAAAATCTTGTTGGTGAAATTTAGTTATCTCACTCTTGAGTTGAAGTATCTTGCTTGGTGGAAAGTACTTAGCAAGAAAATTTTGTGTTAAGTCATTCTAACTCGGTATGCTACTTGGTGCAAAAGATTATAACCATAGCCTAGCTTTTTCCTAGAGTGAGAATGGAAACAAGCGCAGTCTAATGGCATCGTCGAGCACTCCATTAATTTAGATTGTGTCATAAATCTACAAAAACATGTCTAAGTGTGCATTATGATCCTCCAATGCATTCCTCCAATTGATTCGATTGCACCATGCTAATGAGAGTTGGTTTAAGCTCAAAATTGTTAGCATTGATTGTTTATCAAGCTATTCCAAAGTAGTTTTGGTTCATGGTTGGTTGAAAATAGTCCCAGATAGCTCGTTGTGGTGGTGGTTGTTGCAATGGAAGATTGGTGTTCACATTGGCGTTGTTGATGTTATCCACCATGGCTTGATTATCAAATCTTTTTGCTGCTCTAATAGCTTGAAGAGTACGCTCGATTTCTAGATGAAAATAACTCAAGTCAAGACTCCTAGCCTTACGCATACAAATATGTATAAATGCAAGGCAAGACTACATCAACATATGAGAAGAAAGTAAAAAAAATCTAAACTAAAATCAAGACTAAGTCATCATAATATTAATGCAATTATGATAAAAAAATCCCCGACAATGGCGCCAAAATCTTATTTGTAAATATTTTTCAAATCGCAAGTGCACGTGTCAAGTTTTAATACAACGGTGAGTTGAGTATCGTATCCACAAGGATTGTAATAAAAATTGCAGCAAGTACCGTACTTCAAATAGTCTTAATTTTATCTAGAAAATCAAGTGATGATTGGTAAACAAAGTAGAGTGAGATAAAAATAATGTAAAAACATGAGTGGAGTTCTTAGAAGTAATACAACAAACACCTTATGAGCATGAAATTCTAGAGGAACGACTCACCTAATTATCACCTATGTTCTTCATTCCAAAACATACTAATTCAAATCAACAACACATATAAGTTAAGAATTCCTAAGCTAATCAATTTCCTCTTTCAAGTGCCAAATTGACTATGAGTTCTAACATCAATTTCAATATCTCTATAAAAATTCAAGAATAAAACTCTATAAAAGTTCAATGAATTCATCTTCAAAACTTTAAAAATTTAATAAGCTTCTCAACTCTATGATTCATAGATTGTGTTATCCTTATGATCATGTATAATTTCCTCTCTCTCAAGTATCGAATCTCATACATCAAATAATCTCAATTAATGGCTAAATAATCAAGATAGAATACTAAACAAGATAACACAAACAAAATGAGTAACTTGAACTAATATTGTTTGGAACTCAAAACATAAGATCAAATAAAATTACATCATCCTCTAGAAAGAAAAGTTTAGTTCATCATGGATGAATGCAACTTTAAGAAATGCATAAGAAAGAGCATGAAAATTGTTCACCAATTTATGAAGTGAAAGAAATGGTTGAAGCTCTTCTTGTTTTCAAAAATGACTTGTCTCTAAGAATGGCTCTTTCTCCCAAGAATAGCTCCTCCTCTGTCTAGAAAATTGAATAGCTTTTGTCTCCAAGAACCAATCCCTCAATGCCCCCTTGGTTGATGCCAATATTCTCCTTTTAACTCATCTCAGTGACTCATCCCTCAAAAGTCTCCAAAAAAATCTTGAAATCCTTCCCCTTTTCTTGGTTTTTCCCTAATTTTCTCCCCATTAATTTAGTGTATCCCACTAGAGAATCACATGGGTCATGATGTATAGGTGTATCTAATGTGTATATTACATAAAAATGCCAAAATTCATGATCTATTTCCACTTGTCGTAAAAAAAATGCATCAACATCTTTTTAGTTAGCAAGGCAGTGCTTAAGCGCGGAATAACGGTGTCTAGGTGCCTTGTATTCTATTTTGTAGCTTCGATTGGAATCTAAGCACCCTGTTTTGGTGCCTCGATGTCTTGTATTCTATTTGGAAGCTTCAGATGGCGCCTACGCACTGTTGCTGTGGTTTTTTTCTCCTTCATTTCAGTGCTTTGACACTGTTCACCCCCTTTCAACTAGTTTTTTTGACTTCTTTCTAGGATGAACTAATTTTTGATGCCTTCTAATAAATTATAGCTTTGTTTTTGGATTTTTATAGGAACTTGAATCAACTAAATGTAACATCTGTAAATAAAATTATGCCTAAAATACCAAGATGTGTTATACTGGAAAATTTCAACCTAGTGTTGACTCTTGAACTCAATTTTTCTTATTGAGATCAAAAGAATTGGATTTCTTGGTAAATATAAAAGTTGTAGAGCTATCTCTTTTCTTACCAATGCATTAAGAATAAAGTCTAAATTATATTTGAGAAAAGTGTTAAGATTGAAATACGAAAAGTGTCATCAGTCACGCCATAATTCGGATTCTTCAACATTTTAATCAAGTTTTTGGTTTCTTTTCATTTTTTTATCTTTTGTTCATTACCTATAAGATTTCAAACTAAATGTATAGATAGTAACAAAAACACTTGAAAATAAACCAAATGTTAATCAAAAGGTATATGAATTGTTGGTATAAAACCAACTTATCACATATATTGTATTGCTTTTTTTCATGTTTGAAAAATTTTACATTCCATTTTGTTTATGTTTTCCGGAGCCTCCCAAACATAGTATCTAAGATAAAGTTCATGCATCTTATACTTTTTCTATTGTATTTATTTAATTTAAGGTTCATGCATTTCTGATACTTTTTCTATATGTATTTCTTTAATTTAAGGTTCATGCATTTCTAATACTTTTTCTATTGTATTTATTTAATTTGTGTGTAAATTCATTGGTTATATATATGTGTGATTGATTCTTTGTTTAGGATTATGGGGTTTATTATTTTCAATAATTGAAAAGAACAAACAAAATGGAACAAAAAATAAAAATTACCATAGTTCGACTACTGTGTGACAACAGGTTTTGAGTCGTGGCACCAATTTTTTAGCACTGTGGCTCTAGTCGAAACTAGTGCCCAACTGCTCAAATGTCTATTTTGTTCCATCTAATCATGTAATTATTATGCGATGGATTTATTTTAATTGTTAAAACATGAATGAATATCAAAAACAAAATAAATTACTACAAGAGTTGAATTATTGATTCAAGAATATGATTCTTGAATTCAAGATTTTAATTTTTGCATTCAAGAGATACAAGACTTCCAGATTTACGAAATCTTGAAACTTTTGATTCAAGAAATTCAAGATTTGAGAAATCTTGAAATTATTAAATTGACGGCAATAATAAAATCAAGAAAGTTGATTTCTTAATCAAAAAATTAGTTTCTTGATTAAGTTTTTTTTCTAAAATTTCTTGATATGATCAAGAAATCAAGAGTTACTAATGTTGATCAAGAAAAGCAAAAAAAGTTTTGGACTTTTCTCTATTTCGTTTTGACAAGCAAACGTTGCACAAAAATTCAACTTTTTCAAAATTAAAATTGAAAGTTAATTTTATGAAAGATTATTTTTCATGATGCTAAAACTTTAAGGTTGCAAACCCAAATTCAAATTGTGTCAAGTAATAAATTTCTCATGAGTTCGAAGTCGATCCACAAGGAATTTGTTTGAAGATTTCAGAATTATATTTTTTTTAAAAAAAACAAAGATGGGCATTATGTGATTTGAAATATATAAAAAATAAGGTAAGTTGCAACTAAAAAAAAATAATAAAAGTACTAAGGATTAGGGGTCCGCTCTTGAGTTTTGGATAGAAGAATGATTATTTATTCTTTTAGCTCTTTTAATTGCCACTGTTGGAATTCATATATAATGAAAGTTCTAATGAGAAGATGTTATCAAATAGCTCATGTAATAAGGTAATCATGATATTGCCTTACTATTTGCAAATTATCTCTTAATGCAAACACTTATTTATGGGATCTAGTATTTATGCACATCTTTGTCTGTAACAAATCAATGTTTCACATTAGCGATTAATGTAGTAAAACCAAACGTCTAGCTAAATGAACCCAAGTATTAATTATGCCATTAGTGATACATAAATCAAGAATCACCACAAAACAAGTAGAGTTTAAATAAAAAATTAAAACAATAATATAACACACTTAAACATTTTCTACCTTTGTAATTGCTCCTCTTACTCCATCAAGAGGTTCACCATTTTTCCTCAACAAAATAAAATTTTAGAAAGACATAATAAAAGTAGAAAAGATTAAAAATAGAAGAGAAACTAGAGAATACATTTCCATTAGTAATAGAAAACTTATATTATTATTAGAAAATTTAGGTTAAAGAAACCCTCTACCTCGCCACTCTTACAAGCTTAATATATGGCCTATTTATAGTGCTTGAAGTATACTAGAGGCCAAACATATAATGGAGGAGTTAAACAATTAAGTAATATTCTAGTTGTCAAGAGTTGGTAGGTTGTTACACCAAATCCTCTAAATTTTCAACTACCCAATTGAATTCAATTTCCGATCGGATACAACCAAATGTTGTAATAAACAAGCCTCACACTACTCACTTAGATAATATAATTCATGCATTACATTTTATTCATAAGTGCTTGCATTGAAACTACATGGCATGATCCGTTTTACCTTATAATCACATTTGATCATTAAATTTCTAGAAAATCTCATATGGTATTAGTTGTCAATCATCATAATATAATTAATCAATATTAAATTGAAATAAGAAGGAAATGAGGTTGATCAATATTGAATATCGATGGGATATATAGATTATAATTTTGAAAGTGTTAAAGTTGTTACTAGTAAGCTTATACGATTTGATTCGATTTTATCCAAGTATTTCAAAAGTATATATCGGTAAATTGCATATTTGGGATATTGGACATAAGATAATATGATTCAAATGTGATATTACAATATTCATTTATGTATAAGATTATATAATTTTTAATATGGACAATTATTTAAGAATTGGGTGACAATCGGGTAAGAAATTAAATGAATGGCTAGCAAATTAGCTTATGAATTATCTATGGTATCTTGTGGTAATTAAAATAATATGTAATAAAATTAATGTATAGTAAGACACATCTGATCTAGGCTTGAAAGATGGGTGAAAGTTCAGATTTATACCACAACTTACCACCTAATGCTTGCTACCAAACTTAAACAAGCACCTCAAGTGCCACCTCAAGCTTTCTTTCACTCTTTGCCATTTACCCACGACCCTCAACCATTTTTAGTCATTTTCAAGGTCCAAAATCATGTCAAAACCTCTCTAATCAGGTCCTAATTGATTCCAAGTGATAGAAATGGGCAAAGGAAGCAAAAGGAAGTAGTAATCACAAGTAGAAGCTAAAACTGGCATAGGTAAGGTTCATATATAGTTTTGACATTAATTTTTATATTATTTGAGAGTTTTGTGATTTTTTAAGATTCTTATCTTGTTTATGATGATGTTAGAGGTTATGCATAGGGTTATTATGCATAAAAAAATGATTTGTGGTTGCAAACATATAGTAGAACTACTGAGGGGCAGAATTTGTGTATATGTTGATTGTTAGTTTATTAAGCTTAAAATCTGCAAGAAACCTTGGGTAAATCCTATATTTATCATCATGAACGTGTTTATATAGGATTTGAATTATGTATTTAGGTTTTGATAGCTTGGGAATAAAAATATGACATGACAATTAAAGAGATACTCGAAACTGTCTCCATTGAATTTCAGATTCTGTCCTATGTGAAGGGGACTGGTTTTACAGCATTAAATCCATTTGTTTTGGCAAGACTATGACCTGGTTGTCTATTTTATATTTTATCTAAGTGTGGTAAAAATTTGTGAGTGGTTGGATACACTTAAGGGTGCCAAAACCATTAATGTCATGAAGTGTGCAAAACTGTCACGGTAGGAAAAATCTGTTTCAGTATACTGTGAAGGGGAGCTGAACTTGGGATGCTGTATCTTTGAGTTTTAGTCATTATGTGTCATGGTTACATTTTTTTTATTTTATCTAAGTGTGAAAAAATTGGGGAGTGAATAAATATGTCTAAGGGTATCAAAATCATCATGCAAATTAATGTGGTAGTAAGAAAATGTGAAGTTGTGAATTTATCCCATGTGGCAGCAACAAAGGTGCGTAGAAGGTTGTATTTGGTTATAGTTTCTAAGTGGTAAGATTATTTAATTAAATTGAGATTCAAGATACATTAGGTATAATGAACTTATTAATTGAGGATGGTGATTGATACCTTGTATTTTTACAGATTGTTTCACATATAGAGTTGGGGAGTAATACTTAAGAAACCTAGAAGTAACACACAACTGATCAAAGGTAAGTGAATCTATTTGCAACTACAATGCATGAACATAGTATGTCTTGAAGCATTTATACATAATGTGTTGATGATATTTAAGTTGATTGGATGACAAGTATAATTTGTACTTTAATAGTTGTATGATTCTTGAAACATGTTGAGAGCAAGATGACTTACATTTCATATTGAACATACTATTCATGAGCATTTACATGTGCATGCATGACATATGAGTATAGTTGAGGTTCTTACATGCATGATATGATTTGAGGCATGATTTTCAAAAAATAATATTTTGGTTGGCTACTACTAGTATACCGAGGCATGTAAGGTGTGATTATGTGATATTTTGGGGTGCTATGAGTGTTACTTCTCGAAGAATCATAGGGGATGACAGGGCGTGTGCCTCTGGTGGTCACAAAAGGGTGGACTACTTTACTGTGTCCTTATTAACGCCGCTGGTGGAAAGACTTCTAGAGGATCACAGGGGAAGACAGGAGGTGGACCTCTGGTGATCCCAGGAGATGGCTCCCGGATTGTATCAATCTGTTTATGGCCATGTGATTATTGATATTGTTGAGAGCTCCATCCGGTACATAGTAGGTAGCCAATGGCCCAATGGTGGAAAATTATTTTGAACGAACTATTTTGATCCAGGAGCTTGCATTCCTGGCATGATTTCATAGAGATGCATCGCATATATTTTAGATTATCTCTTCAGCATGCATGATTTTCACTTACTAAGTATTAGCTTATGTAGTTAATGCATTGTAGGTAAGCTTACTATGTCTCTGGTGATACCTGAGACTCTGAGGCTTATTGGGCTAGTTGTTGGAGCTCCTAGAGGCTTCTAAGGATCACTGTACATTTATGATGAATTGTTAGGTTGTGTTGTGGGCATATTCTAATTTTTACAATCATTATTATTATGTAAATTGTTGTCTATATATAAAAGGTTACAAGATGCAAAATATCCTTACTTCTTCCGAAAGTATAAGCTATTATTTTGATTTTTGAGTATATCGTATTATAACTTTGGCATGTCGTGTCCTATATAACTCTTAAAATTTTATAGTAAATAAGTTTGAAAATAGCGTGACTGTGATGTGTGCTGTATTTTTTTATATAAACGATGATTTTTCTATATATAGGGTTATATGTAAGAAAATTCTATTACTGTTTTTCAAAGTGCTATAATTGACAAAAAAAATTATATATATATATATATATACATGTACATACATGTGCTACCTTGTTAAAATTATTGTTATATCAATATCTATATTCAGTGGTGGGGGTGTTACAAATGTTGATGATTGGTAAAGAATAAAAATTGTAGATTTTTGTTGCGATACATTTTCATATATCATTTGTCAAATTTGGCTGCTGGATGAGAGAGATATGGTTAAATTACCATATCATGTTCAAGAGCCATCATTCAACATCAACAGAGTAATGCAACATGTTTATTGACTATTTTGACATATTTTCTCACAATTATATCTGCAACAAATTTGTTTATCTACCTTTACATATAAAATAGCCAAATTTAAGCCCAAAAGAAATTTCAATTTAAGATATATGACCTAATTGATAAAATAGGTCAGAATTTTTGTACATCCACTTGTAATCTAATTTCTTTGATCCTTACATGTTTAGTATGGGATCTAAAGTTTACATAAACTTGTAGATAAACGACATATTAATCCATAGCCTCATGAATTAACTCAACACTATTTCGAAGTCAAAAGTTATGCCAAATTCTCTAAAACCTAAACAAAAAAAGATAAAACTTTTTAATCTCATTTTTTTATGTTAATTTTCCATTTTATTCCTAAAACACAAAAATGCTTTAATTGGAGTTCTAATGACAATTTCAATGTGAAATTAATTATATAAATCCTAATTAATTGTACACTTTTAAATGTTCATCACACCCCCAACTAACTTATTACTAGTCCCTAGTAATTATAGAGTAATGAAATACAATACAAATAAAAATAAACATGGCATGATGATCAAAATTTAAATAAAAAACTTGTAAAATAATCTAACAATTACAAACAATCATTTGTCAGAGATCACAGATGTTATTGAGATTTTTTTTTTATAATTTTCGGAAGTTGTTGTGTGTATTACACTAAGTTAACCTTTTATTTCACAAACCAAGATACATATAACTTCAAAATCAATCATGAAAAAGCCTCAAGTCCATATCCTCACAGGTAAGTGTTTGTCATTTAAGTTGGTAAGGTGAACTTATAGAGTTGGAAAATAATTAAAAACACTCAGGGAAATAGCTTAAATGATATTAGACAAGCATTCAAACTAAAATTGAGTATAAGATAGGTAGTCACAAAGCTTAAAATACCTAGTCTGTCTTATCAAAATACGTCTTGAAATTTCATTGGTTAACTTGAAAATAAAATGGTGGTTTTTTTTGTTGTTTTTTGTTTTTTCTCTTTTTTATTCTTTTTTATTCTTTTTTTTTTTTGGTTTTTTTTTTTTTTTTAGAACATGACTCACATGATAACGAAAGATCAAAAGAATATTTATAATTATACTCACATCACTAGCTATAAAAGCAAAATATCTTGATAGAATATATAACTACACAGGTTTACCCAATTTATTTCTTCACATTAAAGGTAGACATAATTAAGCATCTTAATTTGTAATGAAACCAATTCAAATGATCAATTAAACTTCAGAATGCTTGTTTTCTCAAACTCTCCACTTATTCAAAAAAGATGTATGAATATTAAAAAAATAAACACTTTAACATGGTTGGAATTTTCATTTATATGTATTGCAACCAATCTTTCCACAATGCTTAGGATGTGCACAAGACTATTTTTTTTAGAGATAACACCCTTGAACCAAAAAGAGGATTGCAATTATATTTTAAAAATTCATAAGATTTCAATTAAAAAATTTTGGTAAATGTTGAGTTGTGCCCAAGAGACAACTTGAAATAATTCCTCCAGTGTACCAAAACCATCAGGTAGAATAATAAATGCATCCGCATTGTTTAACATTTTTGGCATTCTATTATGAATATGTGACATTTTTAGCTCATCTCTGAAGGTCATACTTGTGATATTTTGTGTTATGAAAGGTTTTGGGAAACTTTTACTCCTCCTACATGAGCAGAAGTAGAAACACTCCCCATTAACCCTAGACTGCCTCCCTCATACACTAAATGAATTTTTCTTTATGCTAATGTTCTACCAAAGTTATGGGCTGCCCCTATAAACTCACCATTTTCTCCTAGATTGGATCCGCAAAAGACACAAATACAGTTAAACTTGAAAGTGGAAGATACTTCTATTTTTTTTACTTTTCTTTTTGAAAGTGAGTTGTGCGAAAATGGAGTGAGTATGGTGTTATTTATTGAGGTGTGAACATTGAATGTATTTATTGCACGTCTTTCGCTTTTGTCAGAAATGTTAAAAATAAGGACAAACAAAATTTAAAAATTATTTACTTACATGTGAATGTACATGTAATTGTGATTGTGGTTCACATCTTTCTCTAATTTTACATCCAGTAATGGCTTAAAAGCCCCTCTATGGGTTGAAGATATGCTTCATATTCAGTTTTCTTATAAACTAGCAACCAGGGTCTTTTAATGTCAGATTCCCAAGACTATGACACTCATATTCATCTCGGAAATGATTGCATAAATCAAGAATTGAATGATGTACTAATCCACATGAATGCATCTCAAGAGTGAATATAATATCATCTAAAGACTCCTTACTTAGTCCATTCATAATGAATTAAATTTTATCATCTCGATTTTTAGAAACCATTCCTAAGGAACGATAGTTTGTGTTGCAAGTCTATCGAGCATATTTGTGACAAACTTGCATTTTTTACGCCCTTCATTTTTTTGAATATGTACTTTTACCAAAACCAGACATGTATCTAGTAAGCAAGTTTGAAGACTCACATAAAAACTCACTTGCTACTCTTACCTTTGCTTCAATTACCCATCATATGTTTCTTGGGATACGCTTGTTCATAAGCATCCTTAATCTTTAAATCCTAGTTTTATAAATTTTTAAAATAACATTTTTAGGAAGAAAAGAAAATCACTTCTTTAGAAAAATGTCATCCATTTTGAAAAAAACAAGAAAAAAAATGAGAAACAACTTTGTACAGAGATTTCAGATTATTTGGAAAACTGATAAGTCCGACTTTAAGAACTACAGAGTACCATTATATACCACTTAACTGGGAAAAAATAAAAAAAAGAAAGCCTACAAAATAAATAAAGTTAGAGGAAATAAGTATATATACACATACCTCAAATATTTTTCTTGAAATTTTGTTCAAGTTCTACAAGTAAATAACAAAGTTTTTCATAAACTATCCTATAAGGAGACATGTTTAATGATGTTTTAAAAGTAGTTCTATGTGCCTAAAGTGTATCGTTAAATCTAAGAGATCAATTTTCATGATTTGGGTTAACTGTCTTTTCCAAAATTTATTTTATCTCCCTATTTCTAAGTTCACTTGTCCATTTGTCTGAAGTGATAAGGGGTTGCAACTTTATATATGATTTCATATTTCCTCATTAAAGTTCTAAAAACTTTGTTATAAAAATATTTTCCCACATCACTGATAATGGATCGAGGAATTCCAAATCGACTTAAAATATTTTCTTTCAAAAATTTTATCATTATTTTTTGATCATTTTCTCAACATGAAATTGCCTTGATCCACTTTGAGACATAATCTATAGAGACCAATATGTAAATAAAATCAAATGATAATGAAAATGGTCTCATAAAGTCAATACCCCAGTAGTCAAAGATTTCAATAATTAGAATGGGGTGTAGGGGCATCATGTTTTGTTTTGAAATGGATCCTAACTTTTGTAAAATATGTAAGTATCTTTGAAAATAGTTGACCAATAAAATCCACATTACAAAATCTTTGCCGCAAAGCGACCACTGCTCTGAATGGCAAAATTTAAGAATACTACCTTTCTCGTTATCAGGTACGCATTTCCGAAAGATTTGATCTGGATAATATTTGAATATGTATGGATCATTCCAATAAAAAAATTTCACCTCAGTTAAAAACTTGTTTTTATCTTGGGAATTTCAATGCGGTGACATCTTTTGTGTCATAAGAAAATTAACAATGTCAACAAACCAAGGTAAAATAAAAATATTAAATAATTTTTTATCAGGGAAAGTTTTATTAATGGGTGTGGTTTGAAATGAGTCATTACAAATGAGTCTCAACAAATGATTAGCCACCATATTCTCTACTTATTTCTTTTCTCGAATCATAATGTAGAATTCTTGGAGTAACAGAATCCACCTAATTAGTCTAGGTTTTGCATATTTTTTAACAAAAAGATATTTCAAAGTTGATGATCACTAAAAATAACAACTAGTGAGCACACAAGATAAGATCTAAATTTGTCCAGTGCAAAAACTACAACAAGTAATTCTTTTTTAGTTGTTGTATAATTCAATTGAGCACTACTCAAAGTTTTACTTGCATAATAAATGACATTTGCTTTCTTATCTTTTATTTGTCCTAAGACAACTCTAACAGCATAGTTACTGACATCACATATTATTTTAAAAGTTAAAGTCCAATCTGGAGGCTGTATGATTGGAGCAGATGTAAGCATACTTTTAAGCTTAACAAAAATATTTTCATAATTTTAAGTCCATTCAAAAGTAGTGTCTCTTGTTAGAAGATTACACAAAGGATTAGATATTATACTAAAATCTTTGATAAATCTTCTATAAAATCAGTATGTCCTAAAAATGATCTTATCTCCTTCATAGGCTTTGGTATTAGCAAATTAGTAATTAACTCGATTTTAGATTTGTCTACTTCAATACTTTTTGATAAAATAATGTGTTCAAGAATAATACCAATTGTTATCTTGAAATGACATTTCTCTCAATTAAGTATAAGGTTCTTTTCTTCACACCTTATCAAAGTATTTTCTAAATTAGACAAGCAATCGTCAAATAAATTACCTAAAATAGAAAAATCATCCATGAAGACTTCAAGAAAACATTCTACCATGTCACTGAAAATACTAGGCATGCATTATTGGAATGTAGTTGGTACATTACATAATCCAGAAAGCATATTTCAATATGCAAAGGTACCAAAAGGACATGTAAAAGTAGTTTGTTCTTGATCTTCAAGTGCAACTGCAATTTGATTATACCTAGAATATCCATCTAAAAGGTAGTAAAATTCATGTCCCATAACTCTTTATAGGATTTGATCATGAAATGTAATGAAAATTATCTTTTCTAGTAACTGAGTTTAATTTCATATAGTCAATGCACATTCACCAACCAGAAACAGTTTTAGTTGGAATTAATTCATCATTCTCATTCTTAACTATAATAACTCCAGTTTCTTTGGTACAACCTGAGTAGGACTTACCAATTTGTTGTAAAAAATAGGATAAATGATTCCATTCTCTAAGAGTTTAATGACTTCATTTCTCACTACTTCTTTCATATTAGGATTTAACATTCATTGCATTTTTCTAGAACATTTAGCATTTTCCTCTAGATAGATGTCATGTGTGTGAATTAAAGAACTAATACCTTTAATATCAATAATGGTCCATTGTAAAGCATTTTTATACATTTTTAGAGTTTTGATCAACTTACCTTCTTGGGATGCATCAGGTTTAAAAAAAATTATTAATGAAAAAGTCTTATTCTCACCCAAATAAGAGTATTTCAAATCAAATGACAAATGTTTCAAATCAATCATGGGAGCTTTAATACTTGATGGAACAAATTGTACTATTGATGATAAAATTTCTTCAAATCTTGGCTTCCAAAAATATTTTTCTTGTACATGCAAAAATTCAAAGGGAGTATTAGAGTGTATCTTTTTACAAATACTTTCACTTTCAAAACAAGTTTCTAGAAGATCAAATGAATTAGTGAAAATAAAATATTTATGAACAAGTTCTTCAATTAAATTCACTCTTGTACTTTGACATCTTATGTAGGTTACTTACAAATATTAAACACAAATAGTTCCAAAGTCATATTTACAAAAGATAACTTCAAAATATCATTCCTAAAATTAATTAGAGCATTTGAAGTTGTAAGAAAATGATGACCCAAAATGATAGGAATAGGTGTATGTGTATATACAACAGGCTCTATGTCCAAAATAATGAAATCCACTGAAAAGTTAAACTTATCAATTTGTACCAACACATCTTCTACTACTCCTTTTGGAACTTTAATCGAATGGTCAGCTAGTTGGAGTACAACGACAGTTGTTTTGAGAAAGATAGAAGATTTACACTAGCACCAAGATCAAGCAAAACACGCTCTATTCTAGTGTTTTCTATGGTACATAAAATGGTTGGACAACTTGGGTCTTTGTATTTGGGTGAAGTGAATTGTTGAACGATTGAACTAACACTTTTAGTTAAAAATGTCTTCTTTTGTACATGATGTTTTATTTTGATTGTCCACAAATTTTTCAAAAAATTGGCATAAGATGGAACTTGCTTGATTGTATTCAACAATGGAATATTAATCTTAACTTGTTTAAAAATTTCAAAAATTTCAGCATTTGAGTTTAACTTTTGATTTGGCTACAATATTTGAGAAAAAGGAGTTAAAGGTGAGTATTTTTCTTTTTCATTATTTTTAGACTCTCCTTCATTAAACTTACCTTTATCATCAAGACTATTTCCATTCTTCATTTCTGAAGGTGGATTAGTAACTTTCTCCTTGGAATGAATAGTTTTGTCAACAACTTTTTTATTCCAAAGAGTTGTGATCGAATTAGCCTCATTGATAGAATTTTCACTTGAAGAAGAAACATGACATTGAGTGGAAGGACTACGTTGAGGTTGAGCAGGAAATTTACCTTTTTCATGAGTATGCAAAGAAGTTGTCAGTGTTGAAAGTGTGCTTTTGATCTCATTGATAGCTTGGGAAGTTTGGTTATTGATGTTTGTTTGTCTATGCATAAATTCTTACAGAGTATCCTCAAGGGATTTTGTATGTGGAGCTGAATAAGAAGAAAAGTTTGGTGGCTTTTGTGAATGTAGCGGTTGGGTATGGTTCTCATCTCGCCAACTAAAATTGTGATGATTTCTTCATTGTGGATTGTAAGTTTTAGAATATGGAGAATGAAACGGCTTTTTGAATGTGTTCATGATATTTACTTGTTCTGGAATATTTAGGCATTCATTGGTAGAGTGTCCAACAAGTTCACAAATGCTACAAACTTCTTCATCTTGCACAGATCTGATTTCTTTTATTTTTCTAAGTTCCATGGCCTCAATTTTTCTTGTTAAACTAGTAATTCTAGCTTTTAGATTATTTTCTTGACAAATGTAATATTTTTCTTTATTATTATTAGCAAGATTAGATCTAATATAACATTCCTAAGTATTAACACTATGCCATGACTGAGAGTTTTCTGCTTAATGGTCTAGATATTCTAGGGTTTCATTAGGTTCTTTATCAAGAAAGTCACAATTACACTTGTTTCAACAAATTGTTATTTTTCAGGAGTTAAACCTTCATAAAAGAAACTAAACACCATTTTTCAAAACAGTGGTGGGCATGAATTCAAAATCTTTAAATATTTCCCAACATTGAAAAACAACTTCAATAGAATTTTGAGAAAAAAATTGAATTTATTTTTTTCAAAGCATTAGTTTTATAAGTTGGAAAGAATTTTTTTGCAAAAATTTAGCTTGCATTTCTTGCCAAGTGTCAACAAATCTAGGTTTTAAAGAGTCAAGCCAAGTTTTTTGAAAAAAGAAATAATTTTAACTTAACAATCTCATTTATACATGTTTGATCTTCAAAAGTGGCACATATTTTATCAAATTCTTTCAAGTGCAACTAAGTGCTTTCAGAGTCTAAATCGTGGAAATTAGGAAGTAAAGGGATCATATCTGGTTTGAATTAAAAGTTATTTGCATTAATAGAAAAATAAAATAAGAATGTGAAGAATTTCAATGAGGTTGCAAGTAACAACGCATGATATGCACCTGTTGATTGTCATTTTCATCCTAGACACTTTCATTTTCGGCCATGGTAGATGATGATAATTATGACTACGATACCATATGAACTTATAATCACACAATATTTATAAAGAAAAAATATTTACAAACCTAAATACTTACCTTGCCTCCCCTGACAACGGCGCCAAAAACTTGCTACAACTTTAAGGTTGTAAGCTTAAGTAATAAAATTCTCGGGAGTTTGAGGTTAATCCACAGGAAAGTTATTTGAAGTTTTCGATTTTATATTTCTTAAAAGATGGGCTGAATGTTGTCTAGAATATAAAGAAAAACTTATGCTAAAACTAAAAAATCAAAGTATTAAAAGTACTAAGGATTAGGGATCCGCTCTTGAATTTTGGATAAAGGAACGATTATTTATTCTTTTTACCTATTTTAAATGCTATAATTGAAATCCATACTTAATGAAAGTTCCAATGGGAAGATGTTATCAAATAACTCATGCATTAAAGTAATCATGACATTGTCTTACTATTTGTAAATTATATCTTAACACCAATACTTATTTATGGAATCAAATATTTACGCACACCTTTGTCTACAACAACTCGATGTTTCACATTAGCAGTCAGTA
This sequence comes from Paulownia fortunei, assembly GCA_019321725.1. NCBI lineage: Eukaryota > Viridiplantae > Streptophyta > Magnoliopsida > Lamiales > Paulowniaceae > Paulownia > Paulownia fortunei. Next base: position 10,013,230 of record CM033115.1, on the reverse strand, counting down.
GATTAGAACGGTACAATAAGCTAAATGAACCCAATTATTTTTTGTGCCATTGGAGATATATAAATCAAGAATCGCCACAAAACAAGAAAGATTTTAACGCCAACACTTATTTATGGGATCAAGTATTTGTGTACACTTTTGTTTACAATAAATCAAGGTTTCACATTAGCAGTCGGTGAGGTAGAACTGTACAATAAGCTAAATAAACTCAAGTATTTGTTATGACATTGGTGATACATAAATCAAGAATTGCCACTAAACAAAGAGGGTTTCAATAAAAAAATTAAAATAATAAAATAACACCTGAACATTATGCGCCTTTATAACCATTCTCTTCCTCCATCAAGATCTTCACCCTTTCATCTCAACTTAAATAAAATTTAAAAAGATATAATGAAAGTAGAAAAAACTAAAAATAGAAAAAAAACTAGAGAATGCATGTCTATTACTACTAAAAAATTTAGCTAAAAGAAAGACAATAACAAAACATTCTTTCCCCCTCTAAGGGTTTTTGTGTGTGTTGAATACCATCCAAGAGCCCCTATTTATGGTGTAAGAGTGCCTAGATTGACATCTTCAAATTCACTCCAAATGCACTCCAAATTAACTTCAAATATGATCTAAATTCATATGTCCTTTTCAGGTCTGAATATTTTCATCCATTTTTCTCCATGAAATCGGCTGATTTTGGTAACGTGATCAATATAAAAATTGTAGATGTATTATTTTTACTTTATTTTTGAACTTGAATCACCTAATTTTGATCACTAAGGAGAAAATTATGTTTGATTTAATGAGATGTGTATAGATAGATTCTTACCAATACTCTTAATTGGATGATTTTTTTACTATAATCAAAGTTGAATTGGGTTGAGATTCAAACAACAAAGTTGTAGTTATATCTCTTGGCTTTTAAATAAAGTAAGATTTAGGTCCATAAGACTTTTGAGCATGGAGTTATGCCCAAAATCTCAAAACTGCACTGGAAACATGTTGATTTTGAGCCCAACAATCACTTGCAAAATTCAAGTGATTTATTGCATGTATTTTGATCTACACATGATGGACTTAGCCAAAAGTGGCCCTTTTCTTCTAATTGTGATGCATCTTTATGAAATATTATCTCCCAACTTGCTTACAAAATGTGTTACCTTTTTCGGTTTATTTTGGTTCTTTTTTATCTCTCTTTGTATATTGATTCCCTAACACAAAATATTAATAAAATTATAATATTAACAAGAATAAAATAAGAAAAGTATAAAATATTTGATACAAAAATATGTCATAATAAGAACTTATCACACATAAATTTATTTGACCTCCAAGGTTTCATCTTACGATTATCTTGTTTAATGTTATCTATTCTAATGATCGCAAGCAAAATAGGGCATCATAAGGAAAACACATTAAACATACATAGCATGCATCTCATACATACTACCTAAGGATGATCATAGGCCTTTATTCCTATGTGATCCACTCAATCCAATGTTGATCAATGGTTAATCTTGGGTGATAATTAAAATGACAGTAGACCTAACTATTATATATATACATCCTATACATACATGGGCTTTCACTCCTCATTTCTCCATTTTGCTCCAGCTTCTTGTATTGTCCACCAAAAATATAAAATGAAACCTCACCAATTATGCTATATCATTATATTTACTATTCTACAAGAAACCTTGGAACAAGTCCAAGAGGATATACACAAGAGGGAAATAGAAAATATATCAAGAGAAAATAGAGAAAGATGAGACTGTAGGTCTCGTTTTAATCAAAATCCAATAATTAAAATTGTAAAATGGATAAAAACAAATCCAGTCATATTGGTCTAGACTGATCACCCAATCACAACATGCTAATTAAAGTCACCATATGATAACAAAAGCATATAAATTTACCATTTTTTTTTCTATGTTGACACTATATTGTGATTAATAATTTCTTGATCCTTTATAAAATAATTTAAGAACTAACAATTTAACTCTAATTCTGAATTTTTTTGGAAATTTTGAAAAACAAAAAAAACAAATCTAGGTACATTATCCAATGGCGTCGCAGCGCCAATCTCACTGGATTGAAAATCTAGTTGGTGCCAACACTATGAAAAAAATTCCAATCATGCCACGACGTGTAGCTTTCCAAATAACTCACGTTGTGGCGCCTATCACCAAGACACAATACCAATCGCGAATCAGCAAATTTAAAACGCAATTGGCTGATTAGTTTTTCATCTAGTTTCTAGTTTTACAATTCAAAACAATTAATCCCAAATACATGAATCATATAAATAATTTATCATGCATAAAATTTTAATTTTGACATTATTTTGGAAGAATTAATACAAAAGGTATCAATTACGCAAGAACCGAGGCTTTGATACCACTATTGTATTTGCAAAACCTAGAGACCCCGAATACAGCAGAAAATAAAAAATTTAAACTTGTGTCATATACATAATTTGGGTGTCTCGGGTTCTATGTAGGGGAAAATAAAAATTTTAAACTTGCATCACATACATAATTTGTATGGCTGGTGTTCTATGCAATTTATTCGTTATGCGTTCAAACAAATTGATACCCAAAAAGAAATTTAGGCTTTAATTCACACATTGGCCCTCTAAGCACGTATCCACATCTCGGATGCCCACTTGCAATAAAGTCTATGTTGGTAACCTTGTATTTGGTGATTCCCACCTAAAGTGTTTGTATGGGTTTATGGAACAAAATAAATCTCTATTTATTTAGATGTTTAATCAACTCCTAATTTAATTTCCCTCTTGAGGTGTTTGTATGGGTTTATGGAACAAAATAAATCTCTATTTATTTAGGTTTTTGATCAACTCTTAATTTAACTAGGGTGAAAGAAAAATTGATCAAAAGACTAGGAGAAAAGTAAGAAACAATTTTCTTGTGATTTTGTAGGAGAGAGGGCTAAAAATTCACAAGCATTAAGCTAGTAATTTTTGGCCATATGGGGCATTAAATAGCTCCCATAGTTTTCATCTTGTGGGTGTGGGTTCTGGGAAGCATAAAAACAACATAATTTAAAACTTTTCATAATAAGAAAACTAACAATAAATTGAATATAAATAAATGACTTCTAGAACCCCTTCGTGATTACTCAGTTGTGTATTTTTGAATACCTAGTGTATGGAGGTTTTAGAAACCTTTACCTAATTTGCTTCAAGTTGAAGACAATGGGTGCGATGATCCAAATCGTTCTCTCCATAAATAATTTCCAAGCTTGATCTAAACCCCTTGTGTTTGAAAGATTCACTTAGAGTCTCAAGTGTCACAACCTCCCAACAATATGTATAAATATATATATATATAAACAACATGTGCAACATAATTTGTGCAGGTATGCCTGTGTATAATTTTTTTTTTACTCAGTTCAACAAAATATTGATAAAAGTAAAATACTTTCATATCCTGTAACACTATATGTACATAGGTAGTTATTAAACATTAACCAAGTCTATCAAAACCATCACAAACCCAAACTCTCTATCACAAAGGAGTTTTGAAAGTGATATATAGGATAAAGTTACTAATATAATATAATAACTCTAAAATAAAAAAACACAAGCCCTAAAATAGCCCAACAGGTCGTCATCCAAATATATTGATCTTTGAAAGCCTGTAGGAGCTCCACTGCCAGCCAGTAAACCAGAGGTCTCAAGTCTCACCATGTTCACCTACAATGCATAAACTACATAAGTTAATGCTCAATAAGTAAAAATCATGCATGACAAGAGTATAATATAAAATCTCATGCAACTCAACTCTAAGATATGATGCTATAAATGTGTCAAACTGAGTACTCATAAATCAAAGAATTTTTATTAAAAATCACTTCGTTTATTGGGCCCTTAGCCTACCTACTATGCTCTAAATAGAGCTCTGAACAATATCAATAATCACATGGTCATAAATAAATTGACTTAGTCCAAGGGCTATCTCTTGGAATCACCAGAGGTCCACCCCTTGTCTTCCCTTGTGATCCTCTAGAAGTCTTCCCACTAGCAGAGTCAATAATGGCACAGTTAAGTGGTCTACCCTCTCATAACCACCAGAGGTACATCCCCTAACGACCCCTGTGATCCTCTAAGAAGTAACACTCACAGTGCCCTGAAATATCATATAAGCACGCCTCGCATGCCTTCGTAAACTAGTAGTGACCAAGCAAAATATTTTCTTTCTGAAAACCATGTCTCAAATCATATCGTGCATGCAGAACCTCCACTATACTCATATGCCGTACATGCACATGTAAATGCTCATGAATGGTATGTTCAATATGAATGCAAGTCATTTTGCTCTCAACATGTTTCAAGAATCATAAGACTCTCAGTCAAATTTAATATCATCAACATATTGGGATAAATGCTTCAAGACATACTATGTTCATGTATTGTAATTGCAAATAGATCTTTACTTCCCTTTCACTTGGTTGGTGGCTTAGTCTAGAATTGTTTATTGTTCCTCTCCAATCTTAGATGTAAAATATCATGTATTACCCAACATCAAGCGTCATTCCCAATTTGGCAAGTTGAAAGTATAAAATATCATACTAAGACCTTAAACACCAAGCTATCTAGGTCACAATCATGCTTTCACAAACTAGAACTCAATCTAGTCCCTCAAATGCCTTAATTTCTCATCTTAGATACATGTAAACATCATATAATTGAAGTAATATAACTCTAATATCATGTACCTAATTGTTACCACTCAATATCAACATGTCTAGGTTGAAATATGCTAAGTTATAAAATAGGACAGATTCACATTTTCATATTTTCTTGTTGTCCAATTTAGTTGCATGATAATTTTGACATCCTTAACCATATCCAATCACTCTCAAATTTTTACCACACTTGGATAACATAAAAAAAAATGTAACCAATGTCACATAATTACTAAAACTCATGGATATAGCTTCCCAAGTTTAGCTCTGTTCACAACATACTGAACAGATTATTTTCCTACCGTGACAGTTTTGCACACTTCATGACATTAATGGTTTTGGCACCTTTAAATATATTCAATCACTCCTAAATTTTCACCATACATATAAAACACATATAAAGAGACAAACAGGTCAAAGTACTACCAAAACTAATGGATTTATTGATGTAAAACCTGCACCATTCACATAGGACAGAATCTAAATTTCAAAGAAGACATTTTTGAGCACCTCTTTAATTATCACACTATATTTCAATTTGTAACCTCTCTAAACTTACATATATAACCTAGACTCATATATAAACATATATATGGTGAAAGACACAGGTTTTAATCAAGTTATTATACATATATAAAGCATAAATATCAAAAATCAGCAAGTATACAGTTTCTGTCCCTAGTGATTTTTATTGTGATTTTGCAACTAAAAATCCTTCTTTTGTGAATTATAAGACCGAAAATAACATCCTAACATGATTATAATCAATAATAGAAGCTTTAAAAATCATAAAATGTCAAACAATTCAAGAACTTAATTCAAAAACATGAGTTAAATCTCACCTATGCACAGATTTTAACTTCAACTTGCTCCTCCTTACTTCCCTTTGCTTCCTTCACTTTTTTCTTTACTTGGAGCAATTTCTAAAATTCCATATGAAGGTTTGGGATGTGAAATAGCTCAGAAAATTGTTTATGGTCATGTTCAATGATAGAAATGAAGAAAGGTTGAGGTGGAAGCTTGAGGTGGCAAAGTTTGAGGTGGCAAGGCTGAGATGTTAAGTGGTGGTTCAAATCTGATATTTTTCACACCTTATACAACCCTAATCTAGTGTTTCTCATTACTTATTTATCTATGTACAACCTACTTTAATCTCCACATGATCGGATAATACATTATGCCCTAATTTTTTAACCATTCATTTGATCCTCAAACCGATATACATTCGATTCATAAATGATTGTTTAGTTTTTATTTTCTAAAATCACATGCACATATGAACCTTGTATTATGACACTTAAATCACATTATATCATGTCCAATATCTAAAGTATTTTAATCTATGGATGTATACCTTTAAAACACCTCGATCTAATTGAATCGAATTATATAAGCTTACTAGTGACACTTTTAACACTTTTAAAATTATAACATATAATCTATGAATATCTAATATATTGACCAATCCATTCTTTTTCTTATCTACATATAGAATTACTTAGTTAGGTTATAGGATCTCAACTATTAACATCAAGTAATAACATTAGAGGTGTAACGATCAAGAATGCTATATCAGATGCCATGTAGATATTAATACAAATTAGCATATAAGTAGTGTGTAGTTCATTAATCATATTGGTCAAGTGAGTAGTGTGAGTCTTGGGTATTACATCTTCCCCTCCTTATTAAAATTTCATCCTCAAAATTTACGTACCGAAAGAGTTCTGGATACTTAACTTTCATATCATCTTCCCTTTCGTAGGTAGCTTTGTCTGTTGACTAATTTCTCCATAATACTTTAACCAATGGGATTGTTTTATTTCTGAGTTGTTTTACTTCTCGTAAAAGAATCTCTACAGGTCTTTCTTTATAACTCAAATCTTCTTTCAGCTCTATAGGTTCATTCTTCAGAATATGAGATAAATTCACAATATATTTCCTCAATATGGATACATGAAATACATTGTGCACTTGAGACATTGATCCAGGTAGGTCGAGTTTGTAAGCAACATCCCCAATTCATTCAATAATATGAAATGGACCAATATATCTAGGACTTAGCTTTCCATTCTTTCCAAACCTCATAATCCCCTTTATTGGAGATACCTTCAGAAATACCTGATCTCCAATTGCAAATTCTAACATTCTTTTTCTTTGATCAACATAATTTTTCTGTCGGCTCTGGACAATCTACATTCATTGACGAATTTGTATCACAACTTCTGTCATTTCTCGAATCATATTTGATCCCAAAAATTTCTTTTCACCAACTTCATCCTAATAAACTGGAGATCTACATTTTCTACTATATAATGCTTTATAGGGGGCCATTCCAATAGTCGACTGATAACTGTTATTATAAGAGAATTCCACTAAAGGTAAAAATTTGCTCCATTGACTATGAAAATCTAATACACAAGCTCTAAGTATATCTTCCAATGTTTGTAATGTTCACTCTGATTGTCCATCAGTGTGAGGATGATATGTAGTGCTGAAAGATAATTGTGTTCCCAATGCTTTGTATAAACTCTTCCAGAACATAGATAAAAACCTTGAATCTCTATCAAAAATAATAGATAGTGGTACACCATGAAGTCTGATCACTTCATATATATATATATGTGTGTGCATAACGGTCCATGGAATAAGTGGAACATATTGGAAAAAAGTGAGCAGATTTAGTTAGCCTGTTAATGATAACCCAAATAGCATCGTGACCTTTAATTATTTTAGTTAATCCCAACACAAAATCCATTGTAATTATTTTCCATTTCCATTATGGAATAAATAAAGGTTGCAAGGTTTCTACTGCTCTTTGATGTTCTGCCTTTATTTGTTGACATATCAAACATTATTCCACACAATTGAGCAACATCTCTTTTCATACCTAGTAATGCATTATCAAATCTCTATACATTTTAGTAGCTCCTAGATGCACTGAATATGGTGTTGAATGTGCCTCTGCCAAAATATGTTCCCGAATGTTGTCTACATTGGGCACATACAACCTTTTTCGGAACCGCAAGATACCATTCTCTGACATCTGAAAATTAGAAAACTTTTCTGAAGTCATATCTTTCATCATTTTAGTAACATATTCATCAATTTATTGTCCTTGTTGAATTCTATCAATCAAAGTCGGTTGGAGTGTCGAAGCTGTAAATTTGGCCTCTACTGATCCCTGTTGTACAATTTCTACATCTATTTTCTATAGTTCAATTAACTCTGATTTTTGAGTAAAAGCTAAAACTACAGTATTTTGTGTTGATTTCCTACTCAAGGCATCAGCCACAACATTAGCTTTACCAGGATGATAGTTGATAACACAATCATAATCTTTCACTAATTCCAATCATATTCGCTGTCGCATATTTAACTCTTTTTGGGTGAGGAAATATTTTAAGCTCTTGTGATCAGTATATATCTCATATTGTTCACCATACAAATAATGTCTCCATATCTTAAGTGCAAACACCACCGCAGCAAGCTCTAAATCATGTGTGGGACAATTCTTCTCATACTCTTTAAGTTATCTGGATGCATATGCAACTACTTTACCATTTTGCATCAATACACATCCCAACCCATTTTTTAAAGCATCACTATAAACCACAAAGCCTCTAGTACCTGATGGAATAGAAAGAATAGGAGCTAAAGTTAACCTCTTCTTTAATTCCTGAAAACTTTTCTCACAAGCATCCGTCCATTTAAATGTCACACATTTTCTGGTTAATTGTGTCAAAAGAGAAGCTATCTTGGAGAATCCTTCCACAAATCTACGGTAATATCTAGCTAAACCCAGAAAACTTCATACTTCTGAAGAATTAGTATGTTGTAACCAACTATTAATAGCTTCTACTTTACTTGGATCTACATATATTCTTGCTCCTGATATTATATGTCCCATAAATACCACTCGATCAATCCAAAATTCACATTTCTTAAATTTAGCATATAGTTGTTTCTCTTTCAAAGCCTCTAAAACCATTCTTAGATGTTCACCATGCTCTTCTTTTGTGCTAAAGTAAATCAGGATATCATTAATAAACACAATAACAAATCTATCAAGAAAAATTTTTAAATACCTGGTTTATCAAATCCATAAAATCTACTGGAGCATTTGTCAACCCAAATGGCATCACCAAAAATTCATAATATCCATATCTCGTGCTAAATGCTGTCTTGGTGATGGTACCCAGATTGCAGATATTTTTTGAAAATATAGATGCACCTTGGAGCTGATCAAATAAGTCTTCTATTCTAGGCAGAGGATACTTATTCTTGATTGTAACTTTATTTAAATCCCAGTAATCTATACATAGTCATATTGTACCATCCTTCTTATGCACAAATAGAACTGGTGCACCCCATGGTGAAAAGCTTGGTTTGATAAAACCTTTATCTAATAATTCCTGTATTTGTATCTTTAATTCTGTCAACTTAGCTGGTGCCATTTGGTATGGAGCTTTAGATATTGGATGTGTTCCTAGATTTAGTTTAATGAAAAACTTTATCTCACGGTCTGGTGGTAACCCAGGAAGATCATCAAGAAATACTTCTGGATATTCCTGAACAACTGGCACTTCACTGAGGATAGGATGGTGTTGTTCTTCAATGCTCATAACACTAGCCAAATATCCTTCACGACCACTATCTAATAATCTTTGTGCTCTTAATGCTGATATAATTGGGAATTTGAAACTTTGTACGATTCCAATAAAGGTGATTAATTCCTCACCAGGAGGTTAAAAAGTTACTGTCTTTCTTAGATAATCTATTGTAGCCTGATATTTTAACAACTAATCTATACCCAAAATCATATTATAGGCATTCATGACCAATACAATTAAATCAACATAGAGTTCTATATTTTCAATGGGAATAGCATAATCTCTTAAAACATGGTTAGTTTGTTTTGAATCTCCAGAAGAGATTATCACATTATAATTGGCCTCAATAGTATCATGTACTCTACCCAACCTCTTTACATACTCAGTGGATATAAATGAGTGTGTAGCTCCAGAATCAAACAAAACATATGCTGGGGTACCAAAGATAGAGAATTTACCTGTTACCACTGATAGGTTCGCCTCAGCATCTAATCTAGTGATGGTAAAGACACAAGCTGGTACTTTTCTTTGTCCTATTAGATTTGGATTATCTGGACATGCTCTGGCAATATGTCTAACCTTCCCACACACAAAGCAGGTTCTAGTCTTTATCAGGTAGAATCCACTGTGGTGACCACCACATTTAGGACAAGCAGGTTGCGACATCGGTACTTTGCCTTGATCAATCTTTGTATGCTTACTCTGACCCACTGTTGTTGCCCTTGTCCAGTTTGGAATTTAGATTTTTGATTCTGCATTTGAAATGGTCTTTTCTTTCCATTTCCAACCCATCGTTGCCCCTATCCTTGCTTAAATTAGCGTCGAATCTCCTGAGCACAAGAAATTCTCAGTTCAACTTGTTCTGCCACTAAAGCTCTCTCAGCAACTTGTGAGTATGTCACTCCTTGGATTCCTTCCATATTCACATTTCTATATAGCTCTAGTCTCAAGCCTTCAAGAAATATTTCAACTTTCAATGCATTAGTATTGATCATATATGTGGCAAATCTAGATAGTTGTTCAAACTTACGAACGTATTCTCCAACTATTATAGTTCCTTATCGTAGCTGTATAAATTCATTCATCTTCATTGGACGAACTAGAGCTATGAAGTATTTATTTCAAAATAAATCTTTGAATCTATCCCAAGTCATGACATTGATGTCTTCGGTGCTTCTCATTATATCCCACCAATGTCCAGCACTACCTCGAAGCATAAAGGATGCACCTGTTCTACTCAGGGTTGTGGTTGAACCATTTCAACCCTTGGTTGTCCACCCATATCCCTCTGCTAGATAAGTTTCTGAATTTGTTCTCATTGTCGTTCAACAAGCTCTGTAAGTCGATTGATGATAACATCATGATCACTATTCAGAATAGGTGTCTGCTCTCATGGGGTTCTAGCTCCCCTGCTACTTTCACCCCTTGTTCTCATCGTGACTGCAATACTATTTTATTTATAACAAATGGCCAATATAATTCATGAAATATATAATGCAATATAACATAAAATAAAATTTATTGGCAAGGCTGTGCTCCACAAGTTCTAAGATCATGTACATGGACAATCTACAGAATCAAGACCTGGTATCTGATACCACTCTTTGTCACAACCTCCCAATAATATGTATAAATATATATATATATATAAAACATGTGCAACATAATTTGTACATGTATGCATGTGTATAATTTTTTTTTTACTCAATTCAACAAAACATTGATAAAAGTAAAGTGTTTTCATATCCTGTAACACTGTATATATATAGGTAGTTATTAAACATTAACCAAGTCTATCAAAACCATCATAGACCCAAACTCTCTATTACAAAGGAGTTTTGAAAGTGATATACAAAATAAAGTCACTAATATAATACAATAACTTTAAAATAAAAAACATACCCTACAAAATAGACTAACAAGTCATCATCCAAGTACATTGATCTTTGAAAACCTGTAGGAGCTCCACTACCAGCCAATAAACCAAAGGTCTTAAGTCTCACCATATTCACCTACAATGCATAAACTACATAAGCTAACGCTCAATAAGTAAAAATCATGCATAACAAGAGTATGATATAAAATCTCATGCAACTCAACTCTAAGATATGATGATATAAATGTGTCAAATTGAGTACTCATAAATCGAATTTTTTTATTAAAAATCACTTCATTTATTAGGCCCTTGGCCCACCTACTATGCACCGGATAGAGCTCTGAACAATATCAATAATCACATGGCCATAAATAAGTTGACATAGTCCAAGGGCCATCTCCTGGGATCACCAGAGGTCTACCCTCTATATTCCCCTGTGATCCTCCAAAAGTCTTCCTACTGATGGAGTCAATAAGGGCACAGTCAAGTGGTCCACCCTCTCATGACCACCAGAGGTACACCCCAAGTCAACCTCCAAAAAGTAACACTCGCGGTGCCTTAAAATATCATATAAGCATACCTCGGTACACTAGTAGTGGTCAACCAAAATATTTTCTTTCTAAGAACCATGCCTCAAATCATATCGAGCATGCAAGAACCTCCACTATACTCATATGTTGTGCATGTACATGTAAATGCTCATGAATGGTATGTTCAATATGAAATGCAAGTCATCTTGGTCTCAACATGTTTCAAAAATCATAAGACTCTCAGTCAAATTTAATATCATCAACACATTAGGTATAAATGCTTCAAGACATACTATGTTCATGTATTGTAGTTGCAAATGGATCTTTACTTACCTTTCACTTGGTTGGTGGCTTAGTCTAGATTTGTTTATTGTTCATCTCAAATCTTAGATGTAAAATATCCTGTAATATTACCCAACGTCAAGCGCCATTCCCAATTTGGCAAGTTGAAATCATAAAATATCATACTAAGACCTTAAACTCCAAGCTACCTAGGTAACAATCATGCTTTCACAAACTAGAACCCAATCTAGTTCCTCAAATGCCTTAATTTCTGATTTTAGATACATGTAAACATCATATAATTGAAGTAATATAACTCTAATATCATGTATCTAATTGTTACCACTCAATAGCAACATGTCTAGGTTGAAATATGCTAAATTATAAAATGGAACAGATTCACATTTTCATATTTTCTTGTTATCCAACTTAGTTGCATGATAAGTTTGACATCCCTAACCATATCCAATCACTCCCAAATTTTTACCACACTTAGATAACATAAAAAACAATGTAACCATGTCATATAATTACTAAAAATCATGGATATAGCTTCCCAAGTTTAGCTCTCTTTACAACATACTGAAACAGATTATTTTCCTACCGTGACAGTTTTGCACACTTCATGACATTAATGGTTTTGGCACCCTTAAGTATATTCAATCACTCCCAAATTTTCACCATACTTAGAAAACACATATAAAGAGACATACAGGTCAAATTACTACCAAAACTAATGGATTTATTGATGTAAAACCAGCACCATTCACATAGGACAGAATCTGAATTTTGAAGAAGACAGTTTTGAGCACCTCTTTAATTATCACACTATATTACAATTTATAACCTCTCTAAACTTACATACGTCACCTAGACTCATATATAAACACATATATGGTGAAATACACAGGTTTTAATCAAGTTATTATACATATATAAAGCATAAATATAAAAAATCAGCAAGTATACAGTTTCTGTCCCTAGTGATTTTTATTGTGATTTTGCAACTAAAAATCCTTCTTTTGTGAATTATAAGACCCCAAATAACATCCTAACATGATTATAATCAATAATAGAAGCTTTAAAAATTATAAACCCTCAAACAATTCAAGAACTTAAATCAAAAACATGAGTTAAATCTCACCTATGCACAGATTTTAGTTTCAACTTGCTCCTCCTTACTTCCCTTTGCTTCCTTCACTTTTTTCTTTACTTGGAATTACTTGAGAGCAATTTATAAAATTCCATATGAAGGTTTGGGATGTGAAATAGATCATAAAATTGTTTATGGTCGTGTTCAATGATAGAAATGAAGAAAGGTTGAGGTGTCAAGTGGTGGTTCAAATCTGATATTTTTCACACCTTATACATCCCTAATCTAGTATTTATCATTACTTATTTATCTATGTACAACCTACTTTAATCTCCATATGACCGGATAATATATTATGCCCTAATTTCTTAATCATTCATTCTATCTCCAAATCGATCTACATTCGATTCATAAATGATTATCTAGTTTTCATTTTATAAAATCACATGCACATATGAGCCTTGTATTATGACACTTAAATCACGTTATATCATGTCTGATATCCAAAGTATGTTTATCTATGGATATATACCTTTAAAACACATCAATCTAATTGAATCGAATTATATAAGCTTACTAGTGACACTTTTAACACTTCTAAAATTATAACATATAACCTATGAATATCCAATATATTGACCAATCTATTCTCTTTTTTATCAACATATAGAATTACTTAATTTGGTTATAGGATCTCAACCATTAACATTAGGTAATAGCATTAGAGGTATAACAATTAAAAATGCTATATAAGATGCCATGTAGATGTTAATACAAATTTGCATATAAGTAGCATGTATTGCATATTGTCCAAATGAGTAGTGTGAGGTTTGAGTATTACATCAAGCATTACCCCTCTAAGCGTATCCGCACTTTGGATACCTACTCGATAACACCTCGACTCGATAATTCTAACCTAAGAATTTGTTTACATGATTTGGAATAATAACATAAGTGTTTTAGTTGTTTGTTTTGATTCTATGTTCAACATATGAAACCAAGAATCAAAACAATAGAGTAAGGAAGAATGGCAATTTTGGTGGGGTAGAGAAAGGCCGAATTTTTCTCGCATCAAAGCCAAGAATGCTGCAAATGTTTTTTTGAAAAAAGTGGAGAAAAATCTCTTTATTTTCAGCCATGAGGGGATATAAATATCACTTCTAAATTCCATCTATATAGTCTTTTCCTTATCCAAGTTCCATGTGTTCACACTTGATGTTCACACAAGGTAAGTTTTTTTGTCATACAAAAATACTTATTCCTTATTTAACTCTCCTTGTGTTTATACCTAGTGTTCACATAAGGTAAGTCTCCCTATCATATAAGGATACTTTATCTTTACAAGGTAAGTCATCCAAAGCAAATAAAAGACTTCAACCTTAATTCAATTAGAAATTAAACCTCTATCAATTCCTAATAGAATTTCTACAAGCCCACACCTATTGGACATGGACCTAGTTAATTTATTAGGTTTAATTTAATTGATCTAGTCAATTAATCCATCCAATGAATTTAAATAGGCCCAGTATAATAAATTAATCCAATCAATTAATTATTTATTCCAATTTGGGTTATCTAATCTAATTAGGTGAATTAATTAATAATTAAATTAATTTAAAATTTAAATTAATTAAGTCCTATTTAATTAATCATAATAATTAAATTAATCCAACCCTTAGATTATTTTTTTAGGCAAAAATAAACTTGTCCGAGTTTATGTGTGACCACTTAGGTTCACCATTATGCTAGTAGTGGGCTCACAACTCTTATGACTATATTGATCAATTAGAATAATAATTATTCCAACTAATAAATTTAATTAATTAATTCTCTTGGGATTAACCTATTAATTCCAAGAACCTCGCTAATCATGGTTGACGTCTAGCAACATGCAATGAAGGCCTAGACATAGGTGAAAAGGTGAACCTTTCCAATTTTGAATACCCTACAAGTCCGGTCTTTCCGTCAACTAATCTATTTATTGAGCCTAGGGCGCAGATTATTAGCTTAAACCCCAATAGCTCAACTCTATGAAATTATTCTTAGCATCTTGCTTTGTTGATACTAATTAGGAAACCCATTTCCTAATTACTCATCCCAACCGCGGCCATGAATTTTAGAATCAAGTACTATAGAAATCGTAGGAGATTCACCTGTTTTGCTGGACATGTGTTAGATACTCTATTAGCCACTCATTAACTTTCATAAATGAAAAAAATGTACCCAAAATACCCTCTTTGTGATTGACCTACAATCAGAGGATAAATCTAAGTACACCATGTTGAGTATGAGATTACAATGGTGCTTTAAGTTAAAGGACTATGTCATACACTATCGTAACAATGGAAACTTCCCATTCAACAATCATATTTCCTTGGGAATTTTTGATAGAGTAGTTCACTGTACTTAGTTTCCAACAAACACCCCATACATGCACTAGTGTTACAACACCAGTGTCTATGGTATAAGGCACCCTCCTTGTATGCGCAAGTCTTGATGGGTTAGTTAATGTCTCGTTTCAAGAAGCCCAACTTGGAATGTATTTGAGATCACAGTAATAGAGGCATGTTCCATGATAGTCATCCTATGCACGACCATGCCATATAGCCATATGTGATCTTGAGACATCATTTATTCTAATAAAGAAAATGTAAGATGGATTTATCATTTAATTAATTTTAATATGAAAAAGATTATTTCTACAAGAGTATAAAGATGGCTAATCTAATTGAAAAAGATTATTTCTACAAGAGTATAAAGATGGCTAATCTAATTGGCTCATCGGGCACTACTCTAACAATCTCCCACTTGCCCTAGAGATAATTGCTCATGTATTAAGGCCCATCTTCTCAAGATGCCCTTCAAATATTGCATTAGGGGTTCAATCAATGGGTTTACTATATTTTTGTCAAGGCAATCTTTCCACTTAAATTTTATCTCTACCAATGTTTTCCAGAATCATGGTATCGCTAATTTATGTTTAGATCTATTGATAAGACCTTGACTTCTTTACTTGTGCAATAACCCTACTGTTATCATAGTACTTCAGTACTTGATTAATAACGACACGAACAACATCCAACATTTGGACCAAGTTTCTCATCCAAACACTTTCTCATGCGATATATTCAATCTCGATGGTGAAATCTGTGATTTCTAAGCATGGAATTCTTTCCAACTAACCGTTGCACCATTTAGGGTGAACACAAATCTAGACACAGACTTCAAACTATCTACATTAGACTAAAAAATTAGATGAAAACATCTTAGTTTATGAAGTTTATGTTCTCCATAAATGTACTCCAAGAAAATATTCTTAGTACTTCATAAGTACTTAAAGACCATCTTAACGGCTTTTAAAGCATTTTGCATGAAATAGACTGATATTTACTCATGACACTTAGATCACTTATGATATCACATCTCGCACATAGATTTCCATACATTACGCTTCCTACAACGGATGCATATAGTATGTGAGTCATTCTTTCTCTTTCTTCCAAAAGTCTTTGGGTCCATAGAATTTGAAAGAAAAACCTATAGCTCGAAGGTAGGAATCTCCTCTTGGTTCACTCCATGTTAAACCGTTTTAGCATCTATTTAGATATATTTGGGTAGTCCAAGCATTCTTTCAGATCTATCTTTATAGATCTTGATCCCTAACCTCTAAGATGCTTATGCCAAATCCCTCATAGAGAACTTAGTAGAATACAAGTCTCTGTTGACTATAACATTGTTATATCATCCTATGAGTAGAATATCATCAACTTAAAATACAACAAACTTCACCATGCTCCTACTAACCTTCTTGTGCACATCTGGTTCATCCGTATTCTAGAGAGAGTCACACCATTTGATTACCTTAGATAAGAGTATTTTGAATCCATATTGGATCTCTGAAGCTTGCAAACCTTTTTACTTGCTTTCCATTTTTGGATATGAAGCCCTCATGCTACGCTATATAGGTCACTTCCTCAATTTCTCATTAGAGGAAGGTGGTCCTTATATCCATTTGTCATATCTCGTATTCACACTATGTGATATGGTCATCAAGATCCTAATAGACTTTAGCATCATATCTGGTAAAAGGTTTCCTCAATTATTAATGCTTTAACTTTGAGCATAACCCTTTGCTACCAGTCATGCCATATAGGCCACCATATTTCCATGTTCTCTATTTTTATGTTCATAGGCCCCATTATGGCTAATGGGAACCATTTCTTTACATGGGCCCACTAAGGTCAATACCTAATAAAGTATATTGAGTCTAATTAGGATTGTATAGATTTTTGCCATCTTCCTATATTGATGTCTTACATTACTACTCCTTAATTCCTTAGATTTATATCTAAAGGGAGATCCTCCTTACTGCTCTCTAGCAAGAGTTCACACCTAGTAGGTTGTCTCAAGATCTTTTTAAATCTTCTTGGAGGTTATATCTAGATGTTAGTAATTCATTTATGCAATGTTGTCTTGTGAGGGAGAATTTAAGGTTCTTGAATTTCTTAAGCTCCATAACCTTACCTTTTTCTATCTAATGGAAACCTCTTCTCTTAAAAGGTGGCATTCTTTTAAACTAACACCTTTAGTTCCGAGAGGTCATACAAATATAATCCAATAGATTCCTTTGGATACCCTACAAATTTGTGTAAGTTGGTTTTTGTATCCAACTTATCTTCCACTAGCTATTTCACATAAGCAGGCACCTTCATACCCTTAGGCATTTATACGAGGGGTCTTGCGACATCATATCCTATATGGTGTTTTAGGGTAATATTCTTAATGAATAAAAATTTCATCAATTCTAAGGTGAATTCCCAAAATAAATGAGAAAATAAGTTAAAGTCAACATGGTTTTTCTTAGCAAGAATCAAATTCTCCACTAGATAATCGAAGAACTCACGGCTTTGGTATTTGTTTCTTCAATCGTATCGATAGATTAAACACTTTGGCCAGCTTAATTCTCAACTTTATGTTCAAATTCTTTGAACCCTTCAAAGGACCTAGAGTAATAAAGTAAGAATAGTTCGCTCGTGCACTGATACTTAATGGATTACATACATCCATTTGGATCATATCCAAATGAGTAGCATGCTCCATTTATCCCGCATATGGTGATTTTGATAATCTTTTCTTGAGACAAGATTCACAAGTCGGCATCTCTTGGAAGTCTGAGATGTTAATCAAATATACCATCTTGTAACTTTTTTCTTCATTCATGACCTAATCTAACATGTCACAAGTATGCACTATTTTGACTATCTAATTCTAATGTTATTTTTGTTGAATATGTAGCATGTAATTTGGGGTTGTATAGAACATTTGTCAATGTACCGACATAAATCAAGAACTATGGAACACTTCCATCTTTTGATTTTTCAATCAAAGTTTTATTATGTTGTTTGGTACTAAAGACAAATAGCTAATACTGCCTTAATTCCATTTAGAGCTAAATGGACCATTCCTATAGCCAATAAAGCAACACTTTTCTCCACTTATATGATTAGGGATCGTCCTATCTCTTATTTACTTTCTCTTTATCATACTTAACAATACTTTGCAGAGATGACATTTCAAGTATCCAATACCCAAGAAGAATTATCAACTCTAATGATTGATTTCAACAAAGTGGAAAACTGAATTAAAACCCTTTTTTAATTCAATCAAGTAAGTAAATACTTGCATTTTCTCTTTCTATACCTTGACAAACTGTAATAATGATAAAACATACATCATTTCAGATTGATTGGGCCAGTAAGTTTGCTTGTGTGTATAGATTCACCTAAGTGGAATCTATAGCAATAACAATTATCTTAAGTGAGGTTGAAAATAAGCATCCATTCAATTAATACCAATTATGATTTAGTCTTCATTTATAAATATCTCTGATTATTTTATTCGAGTTCCATCACTCTCAAGATGGAACTTTAGGAAATCTAATTTCCTAGTAAGCTTGAAGTCTAATTGACTTTTTTCATACACCCTAATGCTATGAGCCTATATGACAAAGCCAAAATGAAGACAACACATTATCAGTTTCATCTCTATACAACCTTCAAGCTATTTTACCTCACCTTTTGCATATGCCTTAATACTATGAGCCTATATGGTACTCAATATCAAGTGGAACACAACAAATATACTTGTGAATAAAACCCCAAAGTATCCCACGATCTTGGCCAACATTCAGACCCCCTATTCCACAAGGATCATAATGCTTAGTAATGATCACAACGTACCTTACTTAGCATATCCTAGGATCATGGCCAATATACTAAGCTCAACAGCGTATCACATGTCACTACTTATTAGGAAGGCATAGACGATTGGGCCTTTGTCTACTATTCCCACTTTCGCTTCATATAAACCTTTAAGGTTTGTAACCAAATACTTTAAACTTGAAATAAATTCAAGTGAGGAAAACACATAGGTTTATTTGTCATGCAAGATCTTATCTTAAGATTATGTTGTTTAGTATTATATAGCCTAGTGATGACAAGCAAAGTGAAGCATCATAAGACATACATTAAACAATCATAGCATGCATCACATATATAAAAAATAAGGGATAATTATGAGCCTGTAATCCTATATGATCCACTCAAGCCGAAGTAGAACAAGGTCAATCTAAGGGTACAAATAGGCCTACCTATTACATAAATGTATCCCATACATTCATGGGCCTTTATTCCTTACTTTTCTTCATCTTGATTCTATCATTTTGTGAAGTCAGCCAACTTACAAAAATACTAAATCCTCACCTCTCATTTCTACTCTTATTACATAAATGGAACTACAAGAAACCTTGGAACCAAGTCCAATGAGAGGTACGTATGAAGGAGATAGAAATATATTTAGAAAAAAAATAAAGAAAATGTGAGACTCATATTCCTCATTTTAATTAAACCCAAAAATAAATAAAAAATGCATAAAATTAAACCAGTTACATTGACCCAAAAATAACCAAAAAAGTGCATAAAATTAAACCAATCACATTGGCCTAAGCTCCATGATCATCCATCTAACATGCTTAACATAATTCATCACATGATAATGAAAGCATGTAAATTTACCCATTACGTTACATGCAACTTCTTTCAAATTTGGGATCAAAATTTTTAATTTTTTATGTGATGAACATTTAAAAGTGTACAACTAATTAAGATTTATATAATTATTTTCACTTTGAAGTTTTCATTCCAATTTAAGAATTTTTGTATTTTAGGAATAAAATGGAAAATCGACATATAAAAATGAGATTAAAAAGTTTTATCTTCCTTTGTGCAGGTTTTAGAGAAACTAGTGTAACTTTTGACTCCGAAATAGTTTTGAGTTAATTCTTGAGGCTATGGATTGCTAAGTCATTCAACTACAAGTTCATATAGACTTTTAATCCCATACTAAATGTGTAAAGATCAAAGAAGCTATATTACAAGTTGTTGTACAAATGGATCACCAAAAATTCGAATTAGAGTTAAGCTGAGTCCTAACCTATTTTACCAATTGGGTCTTATCTCTTAAACCTAAATTTTGTTTAGGTTAAAATTTGGATATGTTATACAAACAAGGTAGATAAACAAGTTATCTGAATACAAAATTGTGAGAAAATATGTCACAATAGTCAATAACCATGTTTCAATGCGCTGATAATGTTGAAGGATGGCTCTTGAACATGATTCAGTAATTTTACCATGTTTCCCTCATCCGACAACCAAATTTGACAAATGATATATGAAAATGTATCAGAAAACAAATATCTACAACTTTTATTCTTTACTCATCATCAAAATCTAGTTATATCTATCTGGAACATTCGATTCAATTAGGTAGTTGGAAATTTAGAGGATTTTGTGTAACAACCTACCAACTCTTGACAACTAGAATACCCGTTAATTGTTTAAGTCCTCTGTTATATGTTTGGCCTCTAGCATACTTAAAACACTATAAATAGGCCACGTATTAAATTTGTAAGAGTGGGCGAAGGGGTAGAGGGTTTCTTTAGGCTAAATTTTTTGGTAGTAATAAGTTTTCTATTAGTAATAGAAATGCATTTTCTATTTTTTCTTTTATTTTTAGTCTTTCCTACTTTCATTGTGCCTTTCTAAATTTTATTTTGTTGAGGAAAAAGGGTGAACCTCTTGATGGGCGAAGAGGAACAATTATAAAGATAGAAAATATTTAAGTGTGTTGAAATATTATTTTAATTTTTTATTTAAACCCTACTTGTTTTGTGGTGATTCTTAATTTATGTATTACTAATGACACAATAAACACTTGGGTTCATTTAGCTAGACATGTGGTTTTACTACATTAACTACTAATGAAAAATATTGATTTGTTGCAGACAAAGATGTGCATAAATACTTGATCCCATCAACAAGTGTTGGCATTAACAGATAATTTGCAAATAGTAAGACAATATCATGATTACCTTATTGTATGGGCTATTTGATAATATTTTCTCATTAAAACCTTCATTATGTATGAATTCCAATAGTGACAATTAAAAGATGTAAAAGAATAAATTATCATTCCTCTATCCAAAACTCAAGAGCGGACCCCTAATCCTTAATACTTTTATTACTTTATTTTTTTTCAGTTATAGCATATATTATTTTTTATATATTGTAAATCACATAATGCACATCTTTATTTATTTTTTTGAAATATAATCCTGAAATTTCCAAATAACTTCCATGTAGATCGATCTCGTACTCATGAGAAATATATTACTTGACATAACTTGCAATTGAATTTACAACCTTAAAGTTGTAGCAAATTTTTGGCAACATTACTGGGGAAGGCAAGGTAAATATTTAGATTTGTAAATATTTCTCCTTTGTGAATATTGTGTGTTTATTTTCTTTATGATTATATAGTTATATGGTATCATAGTCATAATTTTCTGCATTTAGTTAGAAATAATTCTAAAGCTTTATTTGGAAATTTATTTAAGTCACCTCCACACACTTTCACCATGTCTGAAAATGAAAATATCCAGGAAGAAACTAAGAATCAACAGGTACGTACCATGCATTATTACTTACAACTTTCTCGAAATTCTTCTCCTTCTTGTTTTATTTTTCCCGTAAATGTAAATAACTTTCGATTTAAGCCAGGTATGATTCATTTACTTCCCAATTTCTATGGTTTAAACTCTGAAAGCTTTTACTTTCATCTAAAAGAATTTCATGAACTATGTTCCATTTTTTATGATCAAACTTGTACAAATGAGATTGTTAAGCTGAAATTATTTCCTTTTTTTTAAAAAAAATAATGGAAAAACTTGGCTTAATTCTTTAAAATCTAGGTCAATTGGCATTTGGCAAAAAATGCAAGCTGAATTTTTTAAAAAGTTCTTTCCAACTCATAAAACTAATGCTTTAGAAAGACAAATATAATTTTTTTCTCAAAATTCTAATGAAGCTTTTTTCAATGTTGGGAAAGATTTAAAAATTTATTGAATTTATGCCCACATCATGGTTTTGAAAAATAGTGCTTAATTAATTTCTTTTATGAAGATTAAACTTCTGAAATAAAATAATTTGTTCAAACAATATGTTATGGTGACTTTCTTTATAAAAAACCTAATGAAGCCTTAGTATATCTAGACAATTTGACAGAAAACTTTTAATCATGGCATAATATTAATTATTTTGAAAGTTCTATTAGATCTAATCTTGCTAGTAATAAAGAAAAATATTACCTTAGTCAGAAAGATGATTTAAATACTAGGATTGCTAGTTTAACAATAAAAGTTGAAGCCATGGAACTTAAAAAAAAGAAAAAAAAATTAAGTTTGTGCAAGAGGAAGAAGTTTGTAGCAATTGTGAATTTATGGAGTACTCCACCAATGAATGTCCAAACATTCTAGTACAAGCAAATTTCATGGTCGTATTCAAAAAGTCTTTTCATTCTCCATATTCTAAAACTTATAATGTACAATGGAAAAATTATCCCAATTTTAGTTAACAAGATGATAATAGTGCCCAACCGCTACATTCATAAAAGCATCCAAACTTTTCTTCTTATCCAGCTCTACATACAAAATCCCTTGAGGAGACTTTGCAAGAATTTATTCATGAACAAACAAACATCAATAATCAAACTTCATAAACCATCAATGAGATCAAAAATACACTTTCAACATTAACCGGATCTTTGCGCACTCAAGAAAAATATAAGTTTCCAACTCAACCTCAACCTAATCCTTCCACTTAGTGTCATGTTTCTTTTTTCAGGTGAAAATTCAATCAAACAGGCTAATTCAGTCAAACTCTTTGAAATGAAAATGTTATTGATAAGACTATTCATCCAAAGGAGAAAGTTTCTAATCCACATTTAGAAATGAAGAATGGAATGTAATACCCAATCCTCACACTACTCACTTGGCTAATATGATTCATGCATTACGTGTTAATTTTATATGTTACTTGTATTTCTATTGACATTGCATAATTTATTTTATTTTATATGATATTTTTTAATATTAAACTTAATTCTGAAACTTTTGCATTATATTAGTTATTGAATTTTCTAATCTAAGTAGTTGATTTTATAATGAAATAAGAAGAAAATGAGGTTGATTAATATTGGATATAGATGGGATATATAGATTATAATTTTGGAAGTGTTAAAAGTGTTACTAGTAAGCTTATATGGTTTGATTTAATTTCATCTAGGTGTTTCAAAAGTATATATAGGTAAATTGCATATTTAGAACACTAGACATAAGATACTATGATTGAAAGGTGATATTACAATATTCATTTATATTTAAGATTATATAATTTTTAATATGGACAATTATTCAAGAATCTGGAGACAATCGGGTGAAGAACCTAATGAAAGGACATAGGAATTACCTATGAGCATGAATGGTGACTAAGATAGGTTGCAACCAAATAAGAATATGTGAGACACATAAGATTAGGGCTGCAAGATAAGAGAGAAAATCAGATTTTACCATTACATGCCACCTCAAGATTACACCACCTCATGTGTTAGGATGTTATTATATAGGCGTTGATACACAAAGAAAAGGTTTTTGGTTGCAAATACTTGATAGAAAACACTTGTGCTAGAAACTGTCACCTTGTTGTATTCTTGTGTTTTAAGCTTCAAAAGTGTATGGTATGTTGAATAAAACCTATAAGTATCATCATATACATGTTTATATATGAGTTAAGAGTATTGTAATAAATTTTCATCAGTTAGAAATTGAAATAGGGCATGATATTGAAGAAACACTCAAAATTGCCAAAGTAAGAATATCTGTTCTGGTGTGCTGTGAAAGGGATTGAATTAGGGGAACCTAGACCCATATGTTTTGGAAACTTTATGGCATGATTATATTTTTCTACATGTTATATAAGTGTGGTAAAAAGTTGAGAGTGAATAAGTATCCCTAAGGATATCAAAATGTCTATGAAACCTAATGTGACAGCAAGGAAATTAGAAGGTAAAAATCTATCACATTTGATAACTTAGCATGTTTCAACCCAAACATGTTGTTATTGAGTATTAACAATTAGGTACATGCTATTAGAGTGATAATACTTCAATTACATGATGTTTACATGTATCTAAGATGAGAAATTAAGGTATTTGAAGGACTATATTGGGTTCTAGTTTATGAAAGCTTGATTCTTACCTAAATAGCTCGGTGTTCTTAGTTTGAGATTTTATGCTTTCAACTTGCCAAATTGGGAATAGTGTTTGATGTTGGGTAATATTACAGGCTATTTTATATCTAAGGTTGGAGATGAACATTAAACAAATCTAGACTAAGCCACCAACCAAGTGAAAGGTAAGTAAAGATTCATTTGCAACTACAATGCATATACATAGTAAATGTGTGATTTATATATAATACCATAGATCATATATGCATAGCAAAGGGCATGCATTAGTGTCATTCATGTCCATTGAGCATACATATATGGACATTGGCACGTGTATGCATCATATACGAGCATTGAGATAAATTTTGAATTGCACAGCATGATTCTGTGAAAGGAAAATATTTTGCTGACCATTACTAGTGCACCAAAGCATGTATGGATTTGCATAGTTGTATGCATGGATTTGCAGGTTCGTGTGCATGAATTTTCATGCATATGAATATGCATAGATTTGCATGCTTAGATCATTATTGGCTATTGAATTATGGCGTTGGGCTCTTTTCTGGTGCATAGGATAATAGCATTGATCATGGGGCCAAGAAATAAATGATTTTGAAAAAAATATTTTAATGTATGGAATTGCATTGTGGGTATACCATTTTGAGATGCATGACTTGATATTATGGATTATTCTTTGACATACATAATCTTTACTTGCTGAGCATTAACTCATATAGTTTATGCATTGTAAGTGAGTCTGGTGATACTTGATACCATGGACTTACTGGGCAAGCCATTGGGGTTCCTGCAGGATCTGAGGACCAGTGTATATGTATGACGACCTGTTGGGTTATGTTGTGGGCATATTCTAATTTTTAGATTCATTATTATTCTGTAAATTAGTAACTATATATAAAGGGCTACAAGATGCAAAATGTCCTTACTTCTTCTGAAAGTAAAGGCTATTATTTTTATTTTTGAGTCTATCGTATTATAATTTTGGGATGCCGTGTCCTATATAACTCTTGAAATTTGATAGTAAATCAGCCTAAGAATAGCGTGACTGTGATGGGTGTTGTGTTTTATATAAATAGTGATTTTTCTATATATAGGGTTATATGTAAGAAAACACTTCACTGCTTCTCAAAGTGCTATATTTGACAAAAGTAAATATATATACACACATGCACACACATGTACTACTTTGTCAAAATTATTATTATACCAATATCTATATTTGGTGGTTGGGGTGTTACATGGAAATTGTCTTGAGATGAAGGTAAGTTTATTGAAGATAAGTTCGAAAATGATAAAAATGAAAAATACTTACCTCTAGCTCATTTTCCTCAAAGATTGCAACCAACTTAGAAATTGAACTCAAATTCTAAAATCTTTGAACTTTTTTAACAAGTCAAAATTAATATTCCATTACTAAATGCAATCAAACAAGTTCCTTCTCATGCCAGATTTTTGAAAAATTTGTGTACAATCAAAATAAAACATCATGTACAAAAGAAGGTATTTTTAACTAAAAGTGTTAGTTAAATCATTCAACAATTCACTCCATCCAAGTAAAAAGATCCAAGATGTCCAACCATTTCATGTACCATAAAAACACTAGAATAGAGCGTGCTTTGATTGATCTTGCTGCTAGTGTAAATCTTCTACATTTCTCAGTTTATAAACAATTAGGTTTGGGAGAACTTAAAACAACTTCTATTATATTCCAACTAACTGACCGTCCGATTAAAGTTCCAAAGGGAGTAGTAGAAGATGTGTTAGTATAAATTGATAAGTTTTACTTTCTAGTGAATTTCATTATTTTAGAAACAGAGCCTGTTGCACATACATATACAAATTCCAATCATTTTGGATCGTCCTTTTCTTACAACTTCAAATGATTTGATTAATTATAGGAATGGTATTTTGAAGTTATCATTTGGATATATGACTTTAAAACTAAATGTGTTCAATGTTTGTAAGCAACCTATAGAAGATGTCAAAGTACATGAAGTGGATTCAATTGAGGAAAGTGTTCATGAATATTTTACTACAACTAACTCTTCATATTCTTTAGAGACTTATTTTGAAAGTGAAAATATTTGTAAAAAGACACATTCTAATAATCTCTCTGAATTTTTACAGATACAAGAAAAACATCTTTGGAAGCCAAAGTTTGAAGAACTTTCATCATCAAGTATTAAAGCTCCCGTGATTAATTTGAAACCTTCACTATTTGATTTGAAGTACTCTTTCATGGGTGAGAATAAGACTTTTCCAATAATAATTTCTTCCAAACTTGATTCATCCCAAGAAGGTAAGTTGATCAAAACTCTTAAAATGCATAAGAATACTTTAGGATGGACCATTGTTGACATTAAAGGTATTAGTCCTTTAATTTGCACACATAATATCTATTTAGAGGAAAACGTTAAACCTTCTAGAGAAATACAATGAATGTTTAATCCTAATATGAAAGAAGTAGTGAAAAATAAAGTAATTAAACTCTCAGATAATGGAATTATTTATCCTATTTTTGACAGCAAATGGGTGGGTTCTACTCAAGTTGTACCTAAGATATCTGGAGTTACTATAGTCAAGAATGAGAATGATGAATTAATTCCAACTAGGACTATTACTGATTAGCGAATGTGCATTAACTACAGGAAACTCAATTCAGTTACTAGAAAATATCATTTTCTACTACCTTTCATGGATCAAATCTTAGAAAAAGTTACTGGACATGAATTTTACTGCTTCTTAGATAGATATTCAGGATATAATCAAATTGCAATTATACTTGAAGATCAAGAGAAAACAACTTTTACATATCCTTTTGGTACTTTTGCATATCCAATGATGCATTTTGGATTATTTAATACACCAGCTACATTTCAATGAGACATACTTTGTATTTTAGTAACATGGTTGAACGTTTTTTTGAAATTTTTATGGATGATTTTTTTATTTTTTGGTAATTTATTTGATGGTTGCTTGTCTAATTTAGAAAAGGTTTTGATCAGGTGTGAAGAAAAAAAAATTGTACTCAATTGGGAGAAATATCATTTCATGGTAACAACTGGTATTGTTCTTAGACATCTTATTTCGTCAAAAAGTATTGAAGTAGACAAATCTAAAATTGAGTTAATTGCCAATTTACCAATACCAAACTCTATGAAAAAGGTAAGATCATTTTTAGGACATGTTGGTTTTTATAGAAGATTTATCAAAGATTTTAGTATAATAAAACCTTTGTGTAATCTTCTAACAAAAGACATTATATTTGAATGGATTTAAAATTGCAAAAATGCCTTTGTTAAGCTTAAAAACATGCTTATGTCTGCTCCAATCATGCAGCCTCCAAATTGGACTTTATCTTTCGAAATATGTGTGATGCCAGTGACTATGCTGTTGGAGCTGTCTTAGGATAAAGAAAAAATAAGAAACCATAAATTATTTACTATGCAAGTAAAACTTTAAATAGTGATCAATTGAATTATTCAACAACTAAAAAAGAATTAATTGCTATAGTTTTTACATTTGAAAAATTTAGATTTTATCTAGTTAGCTCACAAGTCATTATTTTCAGTGATTATGCAGCTTTGAAATATGTTTTGTCAAAAAAAGATGCCAAATCTAAACTGATTAGGTGGATTTTCTTACTTTAAGAATTTAACATTACTATTCGAGATAAGAAAGGGGTAGAGAATATGGTGGCTGACCATTTGTCGAGAGTTGTTTGTGATGACTCATTTCAAACCACACCTATTAATGACAATTTTCCTGATGAACAATTATTTAATGTTTCTATTTTACCTTAGTTTGTTGACATTGTTAATTTTCTTGTGACAGGAAAGATGTCATTGCATTGGAACTCCCTAGACAAAAAGAAGTTTTTGACTAAGGTAAAAAAAATTATTAGGATGATCTATACCTATTCAAATATTATATTGATCAAATCTTTCGAATGTGTACCTGACAATGAGATAGGTAATACTGTTAAATTTTGTCATTTAGAAATATGTGGTGGTCACTTTTCGATAAAGAAAACCACTGCAAAGATTTTGCAATGTGGTTTTTATTGGCCAACTCTTTTCAAAAACACTTATACTTTCTGCAAAAGTTGTGAAAATTGTCAAAAGTTATGGTCCATTTTAAAGCAAAACATGATGCCCTACAGCCTATCCTAGTGATTGTAATTTTTTACTATCAGGGTATTGACTTCATGGGACCAAATTCATTGTCGTTTGATTTTATTTACATATTAGTCTCCATAGATTATCTTTCAAAATGGATCGAGGCAATTCCCTATTGAAACAATGATCACAAAATAGTGATAAATTTTTTGAAAGAAAATATTTTAAATAGATTTGGAATTCCTCGATCCATTATCAGTCATGGGGGAAAATATTTTTGTAACAAAGTTTTTAGAACTTTAATGAGAAAATATGAAATCATACATAAAGTTGCAACCCCTTATCATTCTCAAACAAATGGACAAGTTGAACTTGCAAATCGTGAGATAAAACAAATTTTGGAAAAGATAGTTAAACCAAATCGTAAAATTGGTCTCTTAACACTTACTGATACACTTTGGGCATATAGAACTATTTTCAAAACATCATTAGGTATGTCTCCTTATAAGATATTTTTATGAAAAACCTCGTCATTTACCTGTTGAACTTGAACATAAAGTTTATTGGGCAATCAAAATGTTTAACTTCAACCTTAATGAAGCTTCAAAATTGCACAAATTGCAAATCAATTGAACTTCAAGAATTGAGAAATGATGCATATGAGAATTCTAAAATTCATGAGGCAAGAATCAAAGATTTTCATGATAATAAAGTTTTTTGGGTAATCAAAATGTTTAACTTCAACCTTGATGAATCTTCAAAATTATGCAAATTATAAATTAATGAACTTCAAGAATTGAGAAATGATGCATATGAGAATTCTAAAATTCATAAAGCAAGAATCAAGAATTTCATGACAATAAAATTTCAAGAAAAATATTTGAGGTTGGTCAAAAAGTTTTGCTTTATAATTTTTTATTGCATTTATTTCTTGAAAAATTAAAGTCAAGATGAGTGGTCCTTTTGTTGTAAAAAAAGGTATATCCATATGGGATGAATGACATTGAAAATCCTAGAAATGGTAACGTATTCAAAGTAAATAGACAAAGATTTAAATTGTTTCTTGAGAATCAAATTTCTAAAGAGGAAATTCTTTTTTTTTTTTTGTTCTAACCCTTGTTATGATTAGTATGTGTATATATATACATATTTTCTCTAACTTTTTTTGTTTTATTGGCTTCATAAATTTTTTTCTTTTCTTTTCCTAGTTAAGTGGCAGATAACGGTACTCCGTAGCTAATAAAGTTGGATTTATCAGTTTCCCAAACAATTAAAATTTCTGTACAAAGTTTCTCTCTTTTTCTCATTCTTTTTTCTTGTTATTTTCAAAATGGATGATATTCTTCCAACTTTCAACAAGCGATTTCCTTTTCTTTCTAAAATTGCAATTTTAAAAATTTATAAAATTAGGATTGAAAGATTAAGGATGCTTATGTACAATGGCATCCCAAGGGACATACAATGGATAATTGAAACAAAGGTAAGAGCAGCAGGTGAGTTTTCACATGAGTTTTCAAACTTTGTTACTAAATACAAGCTTAGTTTCGGTAAAAGCACATGCGAAAAAAATACAAGTTTGTCACAAATGGGCTTGATGGACTTGCAACATAAAGTGTCCTTCCTTAAGAATAGTTTCTAAAAATTGAAAAGATAAAATTCAATTCATTATGGATGGACTGAGTAAGGAGTCTTTAGATAACATTATATTGACTCTTGAAACGCATTCATGTAGATTAGTACAACATGCAATTTTTAATTTATAGAATCACTTTCGGGATGAATATAAGCGTTATAGTCTTGGAAATATAATATTAAAAGACCCTGTTTGCCAATTTATAAGAAAACTAGATAGGAAGCATATTCTCGACCCATAGAGGGCATTTAAGCCATTGCTTGATATAAAATCAGAGAAAGATATGAGCCATAGTCACAACTACATGTACATTTACGTGTAAGTAGAAAATTTTCATATTGTCTCCTTATTTAAAACCTTTATGACAAAAGAAAAAAAAAGTGCAATAAATGCATTTTCTATTCAAAACTTAATAAATAGCACCATACTATTTTTTTCACAACTCACTTTCAAAACGAAAAATGAAAGGTTCTTCCACTCGCAAGTTCAATTGTATTTGTATATTTTGTGGAACCAATCTAGAAAAAAATAGTAAGTTTATAGGGGTAGCTAATAACCTTGGTATAACCTTAGCAAAAAGAAAAAATCATTTACTGTCTGGGGGAGGCAATCCGGGATTAATGGAAAGTGTTGCCACTTTTGCACATGTAGGATAAGTCAAAGTTTTAGGAGTTATCACAAAACCTTTAACAATATAGAATATCACATGTATGACCATTGGAGATGAGCTAAAAGTGTTACATATTCAAAAAAGAATGCCTAACATGTTAAATAATGCGGATGTATTCATCACTCTACCTGATGGTTTTGGTACACTAGAGGAATTTTTCCAAATTGTCTGTTGGGCACAACTCAATATTCACCAAAAATCTATAGGTATTTTTAATATTAATGGTTCCTTTGATGGTTTGTTATCTTTTGTAGATCATGTTGTAGAAAAAGGTTTTATTTCAGCGTCTACGAGATGAAGTCCCATTTCTGCTCCAACACCTAACCAACTAATTGATCAACTTCTAGCATATGTGCCAGAACCTGATCCAACATTAGCTCATGTGGATTGGTCCAAGAAGGATAATGGTCGAAAATATAAATTGAATTTGACTCTCAGTCTATAAAATTTATCCTTAATGGTTTCAACTAACATTGTATATATTATGTTGTTTCGGCTTTATTTTCCAATAAGT
Organism: Paulownia fortunei; assembly: GCA_019321725.1. NCBI lineage: Eukaryota > Viridiplantae > Streptophyta > Magnoliopsida > Lamiales > Paulowniaceae > Paulownia > Paulownia fortunei. The sequence continues at coordinate 9,981,564 of CM033115.1, read as the reverse complement.
CACATTTCAAGTAATATATTCTAAACTTAACATTCCTATCTATTTTCGACATTTGGGATAATGTTTCGATTAGGTTGCGGTGGGGATAGTTGATATCAAGTATTGTGTGTTTAATATATGTTTTTTTTCTAGTTTTTTTTAAATTCAAGCGTGTTTTTTTTTGTTCGTTGAAACTATGAAAAGAGTGGTAGAGTAAATGGTAACTATAACACTCTTGAGACGTACCCCAATTTTTTTTGCATAACATGGCAAGCTTGTGAAGTTTTTAATAAAAGTTTATAAATTATCAATTTTTTTGAGTCGTAGGTGTTCGTCTAACTTCAATGACTAAAATTAAGTACAAATAATGTGGTTTGATTGATGATAGGTATTGTTTTGGGTTTTGATGTTGTTCTTTGGTTAATATATTTTTTGTAATAATTATACTCAAATTTTTTTGCACAAATAGTTATGTTATAGGGTGTGGAGACAAGTATCTCAAAATATGTAGTTCTTGTGCCCTCGCCTTAATCATCACTTAGATTTTTGACATGAAGGGGTTAAGTATTAGAACTTTTTTTTTTGTCTATCAAGGCGAATGACTGATTGAGCACCACTTAAAAAAAGATTAAGGTATTAGGTTTTCTAGTTACATGGCCAAATCAGCTTATTCCCTATATGATGTTCCAAGAGAACATCCCCCACAGTGAGCCACTTTGAACCTTTCAATAACCATGCATTTTTTTTGTAGCCATATCTTCTTACCTAGTCGAAATACACTATTATCCTACCCTTGTTATAAAAAAAATATGGAGTTTAAGAGATATTCCATTAACAAGGTGAGCTTGCAAAAGAAATTTGGGTTGAAATATAATATAAGTGTGGGGGAGTTTTTTTTCTAAAAAAATGAAAAAATAAAAAAGATAAAAAAAAATTGTGAAGTATTCAAAATATTATGAGTTTCCACTAAAAATGGGATGTTGCAAAATTAATAAGAATAATAGAGGGGTCTAATTTAATAACAATAGGTCCCGGTATTGAAATTCATGGAGTATGAAAATTTTTCATTGATAAACTCTATATCTCTAATGCCATGAAATTTTAAAACCTTTATTGTATCCTATCCATTTATTTTTTAGCAACATCACTACCCTTTGGCCCCATTACAACCTTTCTTGAAAATCTTTTTATTTCATGTGGTGCTTTAGGTGTAGTGGAGATTTGTACCAAAAAAGAGCATATGATGCTTAACTCTTATATTAGAGATTGGATGGTGGTTTTTGTAAGGTTCTATAGGAATTTACTTGTTTGAAGCATGAATGGTTTTGTCACTTGATAAGTGCATATTTTGACATATTTTTGTATCAAATTCTTTATATTTTTCTTGCTTTATTCTTGTTAATATTATTGTTTTATTAATGTTTTGTGTTAGGGAATAAATGAAAACATATTTCCAAACTTGTGCAATTCTTGTATTTTGAGCATAACTCCATGATCAAAAGCCCTATGAACCTGAAACTTATTTTATTTGAAAGTCAAGAGATAGAAGTACAACTTTTCTATTAGAAGCTCAACCCAATTCAGTTTTAATTATAGCAAAAAATTTGTCCAAGTGCTAGCACAAAATGGATCACCAAAATTCGGATCAAAGTTCAGCCCAATATTGACTTATTTGACCAATTGAGTCATATCTCTTAAGCCTAAATTTATTTTGGACTGAAATTTGGATATGTTATACAAAAAAGTAAATAAACAAGTTTTTTGAAGATAAGATGGTGAGAAAATATGTCAAAATGGTAAAAATATAGGCTACAATTTGTTGTTGCTGTTAAAGGACAACTCTTGGACATGATTCATTAGTTTAACCATATCTCCTTCATCCGACTGCTAAATTTGAAAATGATATAAGAAAATATATCAGCACTAAAAGATCTACAATTTTGGTTCTTTACACATATTCAAAATCTGACTGTATCTGAAAGAAAAATGTAATTCAATTCGGTAGGTGAGGATTTGGTGTAACAACTTACCAACTTTTGGCAACTAGCATACCACTTGATTAACCCCTCCATTATTTGTTTGGCCTTTATCTTACTCCAAGTACTATAATAGGTCATATATTAAGGTTGTAAGATAGGGGGTAGAGGGTTTCTTTAAACTAAGTTTTCTAGTTTGTGTGTTTTCTAGGAATGTAAGTTTTCTACTGTAATAGAAATGTATTCTCTAATTTCTCTTATATTTTTAGTCTTTGCTACTTTTATTATGTCTTTCTAAATTTTATTTTGTTGAGGAAAAAGGGCGAACCTCTTGATGGAGAAAGAGGAATGGTTATAAGAGTAGAAAATATTTAAGCATGTTGTATTATCATTTTAAATTTTGATCTAAACCCTGCTTGTTTTGTGGTGATTCTTGATTTATGTATCTCAAATGGCATAATAAATACTTGGGTTCATTTAGCTTATTGTACGGTTTTACCCCACCAATTACTAATGTGAAACCTTAAATTGTTGTTGACGAAGGTGTGTATGAATGCTTGATCCCATAAATAAGTGTTGGCGTTAAGAGATCATTTGCAATAGTAAGACAATATCATGATTACCTTATTGTATGAGTTATTTGATAATATCTTCTCATTGGAACCTTTATTATGTATGGATTCCAATTGTAGCAATTAATATAGGTAAAAAGAATAAATAACTGTTTCTCTCCCCAAAACTCAATAGTGAATCTCTAATTCTCAGTACTTTTATTACTTTGGTTCTTCTTTAGTTACAACATATATTAATTGTTCATATATTTTGATTCACATGAATCCCATTTTTTTAGAAATATAAACTTGAATTCTTCAAGCAATTACCCTGTGGATCGACCTCGGTCTTATAAGAAATTTATTACTTAATACAACCTACACTTGGGTTTGCAAACTTAAAGTTGTAGCATCACTGTTGACATTAACTATTCATGCACACACTTAAATATGTTTATTGTGAAAATATATTGACTTTTGAATGACTAAGGGTTAGATTCAACATTTGCTTGATTTTATTTTCATATTATTTTGTTGCTTCCTGATAATAATGGTTGGATATTAGTTACTATAGATGTTTGTGGGTATCACCGCTGGAAACCCTCATGAGACTATAGCTCGTCCTCTATGGGCCTCCTAGGAGTTTAAAGGCTTGTTATATATGCTAAATGTAATCATGATTTTTTATGAAAATAGATTCGTTTAGGTTTTGTTTTAGGTTTGTTCGAGGACGAACAAGGGTTAAGTGTAAGGGAATTTGATAAGTGCATATTGTGACATATTTTTGTATCAAACCCCTTATACTTTTCATATTTTATTCTTGTTAATATTGTAGTTTTATTAATATTTAGTGTTAGAGAATCAATGAATAAAAAGATATCAAAAAGAGCCAAAATAAAATCGAAGAAAGCAACACTTTTTGTGAGCAAGTTGGAAGATAATATTTATTAGATCAAAGAAGCATAACTATTAGAAGAAAAAGGTCACTTTTGTCTAAGTCTATCATGTGTAGATCAAAATATATGCAAGAAATCACTTGAACTTTGCAAGTGATTGTTAAGCTCAAAATTAGCATGTTTCCAGACTTGTGTAGTTTTGGTATTTTGGATATAACTCCATGCCCAAAAGCTCTATAGACCTGAATCTTACTTCATTTGAAAGCAAAGAAATAGAGTTACAACTTTGTTGTTGGAAGCTCAACTCAATTCAACATTGGAAGGAATCTATCTATGCTGATAAATCTCCTTAAATCAAACATAACTTTCTCCTTAGTGGTTGAAATTAGGTTATTCAAGTTTGAAAATGAAGATAAAGGAAAAATATATAACTTTCATGTTGATCATGTTTCCAAAATTAGTTGATTGCATGAAAAACAAAATGGATAACAAATTCGGATCTAAAAAGGATATGTGAATTTATATCACATTTGAAGTTAATTTTGAGTGCATTTGGAGTGAATTTAGAGATGCCAATCTAGATACTTTTCTACTATAAATAGAAGCTCTTTGATGGCATTCAACACACATAAAAACCTTAGAAGGGGAACAATGTTTTACTGTTATCTTTTTTTAGGCTATGTTTTCTAATAATAATATAAGTTTTCTAGTAGTAATAGAAATGTATTCTCTTATTTTTCTTATATTTTTAGTCTTTTCTACTTTCATTAGGTCTTTCTAAATTACGTTAAAGTTGAGAAGAAAAGGTGAAGCTCTTGATGGAGGAAGAGAAATGGTTATAAAGGTGTATAATGTTCAGGTGTGTTGTTTTATTATTTTAATTTTTTATTGAAATCCTCAATGTTTAGTGGCAATTATTGATTTATGTATCACCAAGGGCACAATAAATAGTTGGGTTTATTTAACTTATTGTATGGTTCTACCCTATAGACTACTAATGTGAAACCTTGGTTTATTATAGATAAAGGTGTGCATAAATACTTGATCCCATAAATAAGTGTTGGTATTAAAACCTTTCTTGTTTTGTGGTGATTCTTGATTTAAGAATCTCCAATGGCACAACAAATACTTGTTCATTTAGCTTATTACACGGTTCTACCCCACCGACAACTAATGTGAAATCTTGATTTATTGCAGACAAAAGTGTGCATAAATACTTGATTCCAGAAACAAATATTGGTGTTAAAATATAATTTGCAAATAGTAAGACAATATCATAATTACCTTAATACATAAGTTATTTTATAACATCTTTCCATTGTAACCTTTCTTATATTAGATTCCTATTATGGCATTAAAAAGAGGTAAAAAAGAATAAATAATCGTTCCTCTATCCAAAACTCAAGAGCGGATCTATAATCTTTAGTACTTTTATTACTATGATTTCTTAGTTATAGCATAAATTTTTCTTTATATTCTAAACCACATTCAGCCCATCTTTTAAGAAATATAATCCTGAAAACTTCGAACAACTTACTTGTGGATCAACCTCGGACTCCCGAAAAATTTATTACTTGGCATAACCTGCACTTAAGTTTGCGACCTTAAAGTTGTAGCTATATGTTCCCTCACTTGTATTTACTTTTAAATTTAAAACCTTAGGTCGTAAACCTTGAAGGTTTGTATCAACCATACATGGATAATATTGGGCAAGGCCCAATTGTCTATGTTTTTAAACAAAAACTATTGACATGTGATAAGCTGCTAAGCTTAGTGCATTGGCCATGATTCCTAGGATGTGCTAAGTAAGAAAAGTTATGATCACTACTTAGCATACTAATTCCCACAGAGTGGGGTGTCTAAATGTTGATCACGAGTCATGGGACATTTAAGGGTTTCACTCACATGGATATTTTTATAGATCACATTTAACATTAATTACCATAAGGGCTCATAGCATTGGGGATATTTATAATAAAAGAGCTTATTGTAAATGAATTCTTAGTTGAATAAATGCACATTTTCTGCTTTATATTATTTAGTAGAATAATGGCTAGAAGTCCAATTGCATCTATCTCAGACACCAATAAACTCACTTGTCCTAATTTTGTTGATTGGCGAGGAACTTCCATCGGAACCTCCAATGGATGCCATTGACGAGTAGCTTCTCGAACATCACAAACAAGTTTATGATTATGTGCAACCATGTGTTACATCTATGTTGAATGAACTGCAGAGGCAACATGAGGGAATGGGACATGCTGCTGATATCCTTCTTTACCTTCAAGAGTTGTATGGTGAACTGACGAGGCAAGTAAGGTAATCTATCTCAAAAGTACTTTTCATATACCGTGTGGCTGAGGGCTCTTTGGTTCGTAAACATGGACAGAAGATGATAAGCTTCATTGAAATACTCGAATCCTTGGGATTCGTTTATGGATAATAAACTCTACTTGGATCTGATTCTGCAGTCTCTACCTATCTAATTTGACTCTTTTTTGGTAACTTCAATATGCATAAGATGGAGACTAGTCCCCTTAAGTTTGTTACCATGTTGAAGATAGTTAGGTCTACCATGAAAAAAGACAAGTTTATCATGCTTATTTGGTTTTTATCCCAATCGAAGACTATCGAGTCAAAGAAAGACAAGGGGAAACATTCCTCAAAGAAGAGCAAAAATCTAAATGCAAATGGTGGAGTTAAGAAGGATTCCAGAGCCAATAACAAATGCCACTAAGGAGTGAGTACCTTATGTCTCGCCAAAATAGTTTTGGTATGTTCTTTGTTAAAGTTATCCTTCAGTTAATGATGTTTCTTGGGTATTAAACATTGATTGTGGCTCTCATTTATGTAATAACTTGAAAATGATAATAAGAAGCAAGAAACTAAGTGAAGGAAAGATAACCCTTTGGCTGGGGAATGAAGTAAAAGTTGCAGCATTATCCATAGGGACTATCCACTTAACCTTAGTGGAAATAGAATAGTTTTAAATAATTATCTTTATGCTCCCCAGTTAATAAAGAACATTATCCATATTCTAGTTTTTGATAGAGAAGGTTTTATTTTCTAATAAAATATGGGAGTTTTTCCATTTATCTTTATTTTTCTTTATTATATGTGGGAATGTTGGCATTTATCACTATTTAGCCCCAAAATTCCATCTTACCTATTCTACAAAGCAACAAACAAAAATTGGATAATCAAACCTCGACATACTTGTGGCATGCTAGTTAGGTTATATCTCTAAGGAAAGAGTTCACAAGATGGCACTATTGCTTAACCTTTAGGGACTAGCAAGAAATGCTAACATGTGAATCTTTTCTTAAGAGAAAGATGACCAAATTACCATTTGGTGGATAAGTGGAGCGAGCGACTCACAATTTGCATTTGATCCATCCACTCAGATGTATGTAGACCACTAAGCGTTAGTGTTTGAGAGAACTATTTTTACTTCATTACCTTTACCATGATTATTATAAGTTTAGGTATGTGTATCCCATGAAATACAAGTCGAAAGCCATTGAACATTATAAAGAATTTAGGTATGAGGTGGAGAATCAAATTAGGTGAAGTATCAAGATTCTTCAATCTGATAGAGGAGGAGAATACTTGAGCAGTGAGTTCATTGATTATCTATGAGGGAGGGAATGGGATTCTCTCCTAATAGACTCTACCTGGCTTGCCTCAACTTAATAGGGTAGTCGAGCAATGAAATCAAACCTTGCTTGACCAGATTTGGTGCATGATGAGCTTTACGAAGCTTTCTTCTTCATTCTGGGTTATAACCTAGAAACGGTGGCACTCTTACTCAATAAAGTACCATCCAAGTCTGTGCCCAAAGTACTATATGAGATATGGCATGACAAAGCCCCCTCTTAAAAATACCATAGGGCTGTCGTGCTTATGTGAAGCAGTAATGGGAGATAAGTTCGATGTGAGATCCATCTTATGTAAGTTTGTGGGGTACCTAAAGCAATCCACTGGGTATTACTCCTTTGACCCCTTAGAGCAAAAAGTGTTTATTTCGAGGAATGCCACGTTCCTAGAGAATGAGTTTCTAATACATAAAAAGGGTGAGATCATGGAGCTTGAAGAAATTCAGCAGCCACAAACACTTCCACGAGAGGCAATAGTGATTGATCCCTTAAACACTTTTAGTACATAACCTCTAAAGAGGTCTAGAAGGATCTCAAGGCAGCCTGAAAAGTATAATTTTTTGTTAGAGAACAATAAAGAAGTTCCTTTACATATCGATCTAAGTAACTATGATGATATGATGTATAATAACAATTTGGGAAAATAGAAAGAAGTTATGCAGTCCAAAATGGACTACAAGTACTCTAATAAGATTTGGACATTAGCAGACCCACTAGAATGAATTATTCTCATTTGCTGCAAATGGGTTTACAAATAAAAGATTGGAGTAGATGGGGTGGTTGTGGCCTATAAGGATAAACTAGTTGTGAATGGTTACACTCACCAGTTGTGTTACTTAAGTCCATTTACATACTACTAGCCATATCAATGTATTATGACTATGAGATATGATAAATGGATATGAAGTTTGTTTTTCTTAATGAAAACATTAAAGAAGAGATTTATATGAAGCAACCAGAAGGTTTTATATCCAAAGATATTGTGCAAAAGATTTGCAAACTCCAGAGATCTATTTATGGACTCAAGCAAGCTTCCCGAAGTTGGAACATCTGATTCGGCAAGGCAATCAAATTATTTGATTTCTTTAAGAATCTAGATGAACTATGTGTGTAAAAAAAGATTAGTGGAAGCATAATAATATTTTTGGTCTTATACGTTGATGGCATCTAACTCATTGGGAATGATGTAGGGATGTTAAAGTCAATGAAAGCTTGGTTGTCTACGCAGCTCTCTAAAGAATTTGGGAAAATCATCCACACTCCTAGGGATTAAGATCTATAGAAATAGATCTAAAAGGTTGGTCAGACTGTTTCAATCCATGTATATAGATAAAGTGTTAAAGAGGTTTAGATCCACACCTCCCATTGAGTCATGGGATTTCTCTTTCAAAGTCTATGTCCTTAAAGACTCTAGAGGAAAGAGAAAAGATGACTCGCATACCTTATGCATCAATTCTAGCTCCAAGTTAATTAATCTTCATTAATTAACTTGACCCAACTCCTTGGATATTATTCTAGATAGAAGTGATCCATCTCATTTTGTGTTTGACCCATTGATTCACAACTAAGCTAGCAGTAGGCTTACAATTATTGCAACATAGTTAGTATATAAATTGTGTTTCTATTAATTAATCTAATTAACTAATCCTTATTGGAATTAACTTCTTAATTTCAGAAACCTCACAAGTCGAGAGAAGCACCTAACAATACATCTTGACTATCTAGTCTTAGATAAATTAAAAAGTGAATTTATTTCAGTTACAAATACCATGCAAGTTTGATTCTTCCCTCAACTAATCTCTCTACTAAGTATATAGCATGGATTTCATTTCTAGTCACGTTGACTCTTGATGACTCATTAGAAAACCCCGTCTAATATTCATCATGATCTGGCCAGAGACTTCTAAGTCAAGGATCATGAAATGCCTAGGAGATTCACCTATCCTACCAAGTAGCTAACGGATCCTTTATTGGCTATTCATCAACCTCTATACACGAAGACCATATATCCAATGTAAACCCCTTGTGATTGTCCTACTATCTTAAAATATATCAAATCATATGATGTCGTGCACACGACACCATGGTGTCTCAAGTCAAATGACTAAGTCATAAACTAATGTAATTGGAAAATTCTCGTTCAACAAACAGTGGGGATATATGGTTATGTTTTGAGTGAGATTTTTTATTTCTATCATTTTTATTGAAAAATTTTACTTTTATTAGTTTTCATATGAGAAGTGAAATATATTTGGATCATTAAGAAAATATGATTTTATGTAGGTTTGAAAATAAAAATATGTTTGGTTGAGTGTTTTGTAGTATAATTATTTAGATTTTTTGAGGGTTGAAAATATTATTTAAGATAATGGTGGGACCTATAGCAAATTTTTCCTTTTTTGCCAAAATTAATATTAAAAATTGGTAGAAATAACACCTAATCCCACAAACTGAAGTAATTTGCATAAAGTGGAGGGCATTTCCATAAATTAGAATCCCAAGTGAAGATATAATGTAAACACCAATCTAATTACCTTTTATTGTTGCTTCTTTCATCTTCTAAGATAAACAACATAAATGGTTGTTCATCTTCTTCCTCCTCATTAGCCTGGCTGTTTACCGTCGTTCATCTCCATTTACAAAGGTCTCTCTTCTTCCTCCATCCACTTTTCTTATTTCTAACATGTTAACTTGGTTTTCAAAAGTTATAAATGTCATTTTTCAAGTACCCAAGTCACCCCCTAAGTGGGAATCCCTAATTTGAACATTATCCGGCCAACTATTGAAGGAAGGTAAACATAGACTATTCCACTAATATGTTTGATGCAAAAATTAACATGTAATCTTTACTGAATATGTTTTGATAGGTTCTTGAAAGCATGATGTGTGGGGATCTGGGGGTGGGGTGGTGTTTGCAACTTTCAGATTTTGTGATTTAGAATGTTGTACTTGAAATGGTAAAAAGTATGTCTCAGAATATTGAGGTAACATATTCAAATGGTATGCCCAACACAATCTTGCAGAAATTCTTTTTGGTATGTTTTATTTTGATTTTTTCTCTTGGTTTTTTGGTAATGATGTAGAAGAATTGAATGTAACGTTATATTATGTGTTCCCCTATTTTTTAATATTCTTTGTATTGATTGGAGTTCATCAGAGTTGTTTATTGAATTCAAACCCATGAAAAATTATTACTTCTTTTGGGTCACGTAGTTAAGGTATTGTTCTAACCATTTATCCATGTAATCTGACATGTGCAATGTTTCAAATTCATTTAGTGCATGAACATTGTATTTTGTCGTATAATGCTTGTATTATATTGTTTAAATAATTAGCATAATTAGACAGTGCAGCTCCAAAATGCCACACACTAGAAACATGCGCTTGGAGTATAGTTTCAAGGATAGTGATAGACCACTAGCGAGTAGGATGCACTCGTAAAAGGCCTCATTCAAGCTGCGGAGGACTGTAACTTGATTAACATGGATGTCCTTAAGGATTATGTATGACTTTGGTGCAGTTGTTATCGAAAGACTGTGAGAAAGATTTTTCTTATGCAAAAGTGGTGAATAAAGTCCACAGTTTGAGGACCAAATTTGAGGAGTTTAAGCAGTTTCTTGCCCTTCCAGGAGTTGTGTGCAATGTTACTACAATTATTATTCATGTTGATAGGTTGTACTGGGACCACATTGGCCGGGTGAGCCAGTAGTTGCATTATAATTTTAGGAAATTATTGTATAACTATTGTACGAAGCATCTGTTCAATTTTATATTTTATACCATATAATCGCGTTGGCAAGTTGTAACACATTTTGGCAATTATTGGAGACACCTGTGCAGCATCTTTACTGGACCTATGGTTTACTTATGTTTCATTTACTCAAGCACTTATTCCGAGTTGTCAGTGCTGCTGTAATTGTTGTTGAACCAGAGTCAGGATGCGATTAAGAATAACATATTGTTGTTCCTGAAGCTTTGGAGGATGAGGTTGTTATCCCGGAGCCACTACTGACTACACCACCCTTATTAGCTATACCAAGGCCACAACGTGCAGGTAATAGCACAAATAGAATGAGGGAGCAGAGGGTCCGAAGGAATCATCGTAGTAATGTCAGGCTAGATTAATATGTTATGTTCACATGTTTATTGCATATAATTAGACTTTTGTAGTGGCAAGTATTTAAGAACCCTCAATCTATTTTGTGGTGTTTTGTAGTGTCGTACTGTTTCTAGTAGTTGCATCAGTAAGTTTAATCATTTTTATGTACATACTTTCTAAATATGACAACTTTTGGTAGTTTTACAAACCTTGTTTTAGACCGTTGCTTAAATTATCTAATTTTATTTCCTATTTTATATTATTTTGATGATATTCCTAAAATGTTTGAATGGATTTGGGATTATGTGAATTTGGTTTGTCAAATTATCATACTTGGCATTACTCATTGTATTTGACATATACCAACACATATGTCCTTACCATTATGTACTCCATTTTTTAGTAACCTATGAATTCTATTACCTCCATTTGCCTGGTTCAACCATTGCATTGATGCAATAAATTCTATATATTCTCAAAGTACTTGTGTCACTGACCTAGCAAGGTTTAATTTGATGATTTGGCTAATCATAATTCATTTACAAGATTCATGTTCATTAACCTAATTGGCTCATCTTTTCACAATTTATTGACAACAAACATATCTTAGTAAGACTAATTTCTGCATCCCATACTCTGAAAATCATTGAAATTGAGCATCAATTTTTTCACAAAATAGGCACTTCATCAATTACATTCTAATGCCCAGTTCACAACATTGCAACAACTACTATAATATGCCAAACAAGATACTAGTTCTTCTGTAGAACATCCAACAAAAACATATGCATAGCCCAGTCCAGTAGACAATATGGTACCATGTCCCTAACCATTATACAATAAGTAGTTTTGACACCCAAAGTCACAAAAGTGTGTCCTGCTATGTTCTTACTAACCACAATATGATACCATAATCAATCCAAAGACGGGAACTCTAGGGTTGATATTGTAGTGGACTGGTCACTCCTAGTAGGCCTACCAATATTTGTACGTTGAGGGGGGCTAGTTGGAAAATACATGTATGGTACGTACTAATTGAGCCCACATGCGACTGTCCTCAAGGGTGGTGGATGTGGAAGATTGTGGAACATCTCATGATGTAAGCTGGAGTCGACGGCCAACAAGGCACTAGTGAGGGCCACGACGTGGTCTCATACGCCTACGTATAGGTAGTGCATGTTGTTAGCTACTTAACATGTCAGTTAAAGTATCTGAGAGTTAAAGTATCTGAGATGACTTTTTAGTTGTCGACATGCTCCCCACTAAACTATTGCTGCGGTGGTGGCACGATTTGCATTAGCTCTGTATTGATTACTTTATCTTCCCCACAGAGGAGTCTCAAGTCTTCCCAATCATGGGTAGCCTCATGGAAGAAGTTCATGACATTAGGATATACCTACAAAAGCAAGTTGAAAACTTATTATAATTCAATATATTAAAACAAATGAAGCTTACATAAACTAACATACTATATGAAGTGAAATGAAATTATTTAGTGCAATATAAAAATATTTTACTATTTCTAGTTTGTAATACTTCACAAACAGCATATAAACAAAGTTAATAGCTGAATCGAAAATGACTCCAAGTGATGCTAAGATGGCTGAGAATATATCTTCTGCAAAGGCCCTAAATTTCACCCTCAGGAAATCAATTGGGAAACCCCTACCATAATGAGCCTGCAACTTGTTTTTCACCTAACGCAATGCCCACTCAATTGTCGAGCATAAGTGAAAGGGGCAGTACATCTCTCGTGCAACAAGTAGCCCATGAACCTATCTCTCCAATCCCTTTCAACGATTGTTTGGTGTTGGTTAGGTCCACCATCACTGCTTTCTTCACTCATTTTTCATGCTACCCCAAAGTACAATATAGAACATAAATTATCAAATATATTTTACATAACCAGACAATTATATGATATCATCAAGTAGCATCATTTATTAACGGTATGGTGTAACAAACTCATTACAACATATAATCAATCTTCAAATTTAAGGACCATGGAATTATGGGATAATGATATAACCAACTACAGTAAGATCATTTCTACATTTGTCTAGATTGAAAAATAGAAAAACAAAGCAGTCGCATAAAAGAACAACACGAACAAAAATAGATACCAATATACATGTTACATCAGCAATAACTTAGCAGTCAAAACTGCGAGAAATATCATAACAAGACATAAAATCATCAAACAACACATGGCACAACAACAAATCATGAAGCTAGTGGTTCAGCTTCCCACATCCTCACGTATGTTACTATGGTGCACACTCGGGATTAGTTGCACCATATGTGTATCATAATTAAGTTTACTGGTGAAAGCATTTCCAACCATGCGAGCTCGTATGTTGTGTTACACTTGAATATGAGCTTTTGCTTTGATGCTTAATACCATGATCGATATTTTTTTGCATCCAAACATCCACCTGAACAAAACATTTAGGGTGATCCCTCCCTAATGGGAAAGTGTAGAACCATATTCCACAGTTAGCCTCTATCTTGGTCATTCGCATAACTATACAACCTACTCCACTGTTATAATTAGGTCCCTTATATGTAGCCATTCTAGAAACAAGTTGTTATTGTTAAGGAGGGTAAAACAGTAACTATGACACACTATAATTAATAGTGCACAATACATTAATGCAATAGCATAAAAGATTTTAAAGTACATTTCATTTGCAAGAAATGTGGTACTCTAAGCACCATGTAATGCTGACAATACAAATAATATTGTTGCATTTACACATACAACCCCAACAAAAATATACCAATATACTAGTCTTATCTACATAAGATGACAACATAAATTTTCATATAGTAGAGAACACCTAAGCATGGAAGCCATCATCCAAGAAACTTGATTTTAGCAAAACATATTCTTAAATTGAATAGCTAGATAACATTTCATTATATGTTTGCCATATTGCAGCGGTCAACCTATCGCAGAAGATAGATTGAGTATTGATGTCTTCCTGTGATGCATGTGGGAGTTGGGCTTCATCAATTGAGATATGTAAGCGAAGCACGTATAAGATTCAACAAGAAGAATCTCCTTCAACAACTATTTGATTACTTATAGCATCCACTAATTTTTCTCGTGCGTCAACTCACTAAGTTCCCATAAATGCGCCAATTTGCTGCATACAAAAATTAGCATCAGGGTTATTTGAGTCTGAATTAATAGTTAATACCTAGGCCCAATTGAAAGATTAGTTTATGAAAGAATTTTACTTGCATATTACTCCTAATTAGAATAGTTCACTACTTCACTAGTATTTAAGTCTGAACAGCATGTAACCAAATATTAACCATACTAATTAGAATAGTTCACTACTTTACTGGTATTTAAGTTTGAACAGCATGTAATCAAATATTAACCATGATTAGTAGATTTTTAGAATTAAAAAGCATATTCTAAGAGGGATAATTAATTGAATTAATTAGTGGAAATAATTTTAATGCCTTCTACCAGCTTACACATGAATGTAGGGGCACTACCCAAATTTGGGAAAGTCCTTTTCTTCCTAACGGCTAATAATCTAATTGTTAGATTAAAATAAGTTAATTAATTACTTTAATTATTTTATTGTGCTTCAACTAATTCAAGTATTAAATTAATTTAATTAATTGATATTCTCAGTTATTGGACTTAATGAGATTACGGGAAGCTCAATTGAAGTGATTAATTAATTAAATGGATAAATTAATTAAATAAAACTTAATTAATTCATATCATGTATTAAAAAATTAATATAGATTAATTGATGGATCAATTAATTAAGCTTATTTAATTTTGACCATAGATTCAATGGTATGGGGTTGATGGGGTCAAGGCCCACGAGAAAGTAGTAGATGGAAAAATTTATTCCTACAAGGAAATGAGTTATGAGAACTATCCATTATTCTTACATGCACTAGGAAACTATCTTACGGAGGTAGTATAAATACTTTTTCATGAATCGAAAATCACATACGTCAGTGTGTGAAATTTTCAGTTCACATACTTCTAAAAACCGCCACCCTTGTTCTTCTAATATTATTTTTGTGTCCTTTTATTATACGTATTTGAATCAAAAAACTCAAAAATAAATTCATCTATGCACAAAAGAGTTATGTTATTGCTTAGAAAATATCCAAATCACAAACTCTTTAATTAGAAAATACTAAATCAAGTTTACTAGTATAACTTATTTTTCTGGGGGCATCCAAGGTGAAAATTAATTTTAGAAGAAATACATCAGGAACTCTTTGGTAAATTGGTTCTAAATAAAGGGTTCGTGTTGATTTGGCTCAATTAAAAAAGTTTTGATTAGCGTCTTGAATTAATCAGATAGGGTCTTGAAAAGTATTAATTCGGAATCTTTCGATTTCAAGAGCGTGAGCTAAATAACGACTTGGATTGTTCCAAAGTTTACTACAATCAGTCGAAAACTTAAGGTAAAAAGTTTCAAATTTTTTTTCACACAAAAATTAAATACGCATAATCAATCAATTACAATAGCAATAGGAATTGTATGTTAAATAATAAACACTATTATTTAAGATTTAAAAAAAAACTATTGTGCTACTTATTTTGGGGCCTATGCAAACCCAATAGCCTTGCTCCTCTATTTCAATATTTTCTTGAGAATGACTTCAATATAAGATGGGACATTCTCGTGCATCTACTAGTTATTCATGCAATGATTTTAAAAACATGTAATTTTGTTAAGTTCAAACGCTTATAATTATTGCTTAGTATTAGGCCCAAAAACTGTATCTTTATTTTCTTATGCACTTTGCAGTAATAGGCTACATTAGACATGGGGTGTCTTTGCTCTATAAACACCATAAGTCTTCTAATTAGTTCTCTGTTGGTTGTGTTCTAAGCAAAGCTAATAATAAATGCCATCAATCAACCAGTAATGTTAAAGTAGCTTCTAGTGAGCCAATTAGATTGGTCATTATTATACTCTTATAAGAATATTCTTTTCAATTAATATTAATAAATTATTCATTTCTTCATTATATGTTATGGGGCATGGTTGCGCATATGATACGATCATAAAATATACCTCTATAATTTAGATCTTAAATTATTCCTAGTCGAGAATGATTTAGATAAGACATCGATAATTTAGCAAAACTTGCATATATAATGCATGCTCACAAGGAGAATATCTCATTTTATGGACATCAGTGTAGGGACACTAGTACATTTATGTCGGTGCTTGTTAGGAAATGGTACAAGATTAGTTCTTAAACTTGAGGCACCATGATAATCTTTTCCATAATAGGTTGTGCTTTGACTTAGTCTCTGATTACATATTAATCACAAGTAAAATATTTTGAGTGAAATTTAATTATACATTGAGGTTAATAAGTGGTCAAGAGATGATCAATCACCTATCTAGATGAATATGAGAATCTTCTATATTTTCCATGATTCTTGACTTAGAAGAACTTGGCCAATATTTGATGAAAGTTAGGAAAAGATTTTGTGATTTCATCTTTAGAGTCTAGTAGCTAGGAATGAACAAATAGTTATTAGGTTATTTAGGCCTTGACTAAAAGTCTATGTCCTAGGCCCATTAAGAAAATTAGTTGATGGAATGATTGTACTTACATGGTACTCATAATTGAAAATAATTTGCTACTTTACCTATATCTACGTATTCGTGGCATGTCGCTGACACTAACCATGATTGGGGTATTTTTAGAATTAAGTTGTTAAATCTAATAGGATTAACTAATTAAATTTAATAATTAGAATAATTTTAGTTATTTAATTAAGTCACAGGAGTTGTCAGCCTACAACTAGCATATTAATGAACCTAAGGATCACACATTTAGAAAAGTTTATTTATTCAAAGGAAAATAATCCAATTGTTGGATAAAAAAATTAATTAATTTGATTAATTAATATATTAGGCTTTAATTAATTCAATTGTAGAATTAAGTCTGATCAATTTGTTGGACCTACTAAGAGTAGAGGAAGCACAATTGGAGCAAATTAATTAATTAATTATATCAATTAATTAAATGAATCTTCATTAATTCATATGATGGATTAATTGAATTATTTGATTGGATCAATTGATTAAACTTAATTAATTTTAGGTCTATGTCCAATAGGCATGGGTTTGATGGGATTAAGGCCTAACAGGAATTCTACGATGGAAAATTCCAATTCTAGAGGAAGATAGATATAAGGTAGTTTGATGAGTATATGGTACTATCTACAAGAATCCTTGATGCACAAAGAAACTGCCATAAAGAGGTGGAATCCCATTTGGTGTTAGAGTAATGTCCGAAAAATCAAATAGAACCAATCTTATTCAAATTCATATCAATAAAATGGCAATTCATTATTTTTATTTGTAAATTCATCTTTAGATGAAGTTCCTAGATCATACATAACTACTGGGCATTAATGCACATAAGATGGCTTTTATGGCATCATAAGATCTGTTTTTATGGCTTTAGTCTTATAATCTAAGTTGAGGACATCGATGAATCCAGTAAGACTTGCTCATAGGATGTGGGCTCATAAGGAGCATATCTTATTCCATAAGCTTCAGCGTTGTGACACTAGTGTATGTATGAGGATGCTCAGTAGGAAACAAGTACACTAAATTATCCTTCCTAGAAATTCCCAATTGGAAATAAATTATTATCAAATGAGAATTTTATTGTTAAGATAGTACAAGAATTAGTCCTTAGACTTAAAGCACCATTATAACCTTGTACATGAAATATTACACTTTGATTTATTTTTTGCTTACATAACGATCATAAGAAAAATATTTTGGATGTATTATATTTGTGTATAGAGGTTTATGAGTGGTCAACAATAAATACTTCACCTATCTAGTTGAATAAGTGAATCTCTCATTTTCATGATTCTTAACTTAGATCTCCAGGATAAAAATTAGAAAATAATTTTTTAATTTCATCTTAGAGTCAAGAAACTATGAATTTTTTTTGTCAAGAACTAGGAGTATTTATTTTTGTCAAGAAACTAGGAGTTTTTTATTTTTATTTGTCAAAGCCACCTATGCCTACGTAGGGGGCTAGGTAGACCTCTACCCGTTTATTAATTTTAAAAAATGCTCAAGAGAATTTACAATCAAGTGCATGAAAAATTAAATAACGAGTACTACTCAATTACAACTTTTAAATGAAAAGAAACAATGTCAATCATTACATAGCCATGTACAGCCATAGGTAAATCCTAAGAATGATAATTTTTTAAGTTAGTATCATCACTACAACCCAAATCTGCAAGAAGATATATTTCCCAATTTCCTTCTCTACATTTATGTGTGATTTGATGCTCAATCTAATGAAGAATCTTTGTTGCTCTAATGACAAGGCAATGAAGAATAAGGCTGCCTCTCGTTAACCCATGAGAATTCGAATTACCATCATAGAGTCCAGCTCAGTCTATAGTTTCGTAATACCCCTTTAACGGCCAATTCTAGCCCTCTTACCACAACCCAAAGTTCAACAACCATGTTGGAGTTAAAGCGAATATTTTGATGAAAAAGCACAATAACTTCTCCTTCAGAATCCTGAATTAAGCCAATAATACCTGACATGCTAGTATTGCTCTTTCTCGCATCACCCACATTCATTTTCATCCAACTATCTGTTGGTTTCTACCATAATACCCATGTAATGCGTGTGCAAACCAATGACTTATGCAATGGAATGCCAAGCAGGTGAGCAGCATTTTCATCACTCTTCTAATCAATATGTAATGCATTCAACAAATGGAAAGAAACACCATGTATAGTCTTATCAACAGTAAAATGTTTATTTCTATATTTTACATCATTACGTTCTCACCAAAGAAACCAAAATATAAGTAATGGAAACACATTTCTAATAAAGTTTGGATTGTAATTACCAGTTGAAGAATGCCAATACTAGATTGCTAATTGAACCTGCCAAATAATAGGTGTGCCATGATGAAAGATATTGCCAAAGAACTCCCAAATACCTCTCGCAATTGTGCTATGCAAAAACTAATATTCCACCGTCTCTAATGTAGCACAACACTAGCATCTAGAATATAGACAAAAGCCTCTTTTCTCTATCCTCATATCAACAAGTGTCCAATTATTTAATAACCGCCAAAAAAATCGGCATTGTGGGAGTTACAACTCTAATCCAAATATGTTTGAAAATTTGTTGTTGCACCTCTCCTTCCCTAATTGAATCCCAAATTGATTCACTGTAAAAAAGACCAGATAGAGACAATTTTCAATGAGCTTTTTATCCTCTCTCAATTTATTAAATGGGATAGCACAAATTTTGCTAACAATCTTGAACATGATTTGTTATATCGAACTTCTAAGCTTATCTATATCCCAAATTATCATCCTTCCAAAAAGCATGTACAGGATCTAGGGCATAGCAAGAGTAGGAAATAAATCACGAAGTTGTCCCTTACCCTACCAATCATCAAACCAAAAAAAGACCTTCCCCTTACGAAGACTCCAAACAATTTTCAATTCAGCTTGCACACAGACTTCGCAAATTCTTTTCCACGTTGAAGAACTATTATAGAGACTTTATCATTAGGGAGGGCTAAACCAAGGGAGTATTTACTGACCATAAAATCCTTCCACAACAAATTATCCATCCTTAACTTCCACCATAATTTATAAGCAAAGGTTGTAGCTATGTCCACAACTTTTTTATACTCCAAGACCCTCTCTCCGCCAGTGGTTTGCAAATTGCATTCCTAAAGCACCAATAAATGTGTTGTTCCCCATCATAAGAACCCCAAAAAAAATTATTGAAGAGCCTTTCTAATTAATTTTGAATTACTTTAGGAGGATGTAGAACTTGAAATAGATATAAGACATAGAGTAAAGGATATTTTAAATTAGTTGGAGTCTACCACCTAAACCTTGTAGTATGTTCTTCACCTTCGAAATAACTAAGTCAAATTAACTTTATTTCTTTTCCCCCTTATACAGAGGTGTGCCAAGGTACATTATCAGTAAACACTTCCAAGAAAAACACACAATTTACTTAATGGTTTGAAGCAATGAAGAGCTAACCCCCATAAATAATAAAAGATGGCTTCCAAAAATTTATTAATTCACCTGATGCAATTTCATATTGTGCTAAGAATAACATAATTTGATTTAATCTACCTTCATTTTCCCAAGTAAAAATCATGAAGTCATCTGCATACGTGAGATGCAAAATAAGAAGCCCATCATAAGATATTGCAACTTCATATTGAAGTTAATGAATTAATGAATACCTCACATTTGCAACCAGTACAAATAAAGAGGGCGAAAGTAGATTGCCTTGTCGAAGAACTCTTAAGGATTTTAAAAAAACAATTGATATCCCATTAGCAATAATAGAAAACCAGATATCAATTCCAAACCAATACATATTACTCTAGAAAACCAAATTTCCACGGAATTGCATAAACTAAAGGCCACTGAACCTTATCATATGTTTTTGCCATATCCAATTTTATGACCATATTCCCATATCGACACTTGTTATCAATAGAGTGGATCATTTCTTGAGCGAGTGATAAGCTCATAAAGTGTGATATTTCCGACATCTGCATGAGCATAATTACACATATTTTTGCCTTATAATCGATACAATTGTACCTTATTTGGTAATAATTATGTGTAGGGACTAAGATTGAGGAATGAATTGAAAATATGGTGAAAATAGCTAAATTTGGGCAAAAACTGATCCAGATAGTGAGTTGAAGGTAGCTCAAGCAATGACACCCCCTAAGTCGCACTGCAGCGCCTAAGGAGTAGAGGATCTTGTGTCGCAACACCCTAAAGATCGCATCATGACGCAAGGGGTGAAAATGGATAGTGACTGGTAGATTTTGAAACACCACGACACCCCTAGGTCATACTGTAGCACTTAAAGAATAGGGTATTTGGCGTCGCGGTGCTTGATCTCTATGCCATGGCGCGAGTGGTCCAGAGCAAAAAATATATATATTGCGAATTTTGAACTACAAGTGGCAATCTATGGCATAACATGGAATCTTTCTTATTATACACTATACACTCACACACCATGTGACACTATTAGATACACTATATACACACAATTACATCATACAAATGAGAGATACACATATGCTTACATATAATTTCTAGAATGATACACAATACACACATCATACAACTCACAATTCATCACCCACACACACTCTACACCTAAATTTTCATACACATTTCCTCCATATCCAAATTACACATTTCTCCTTATTCATTCACACACTACACCAAGAACACACACCCATTACCAAAGAGCTTGGGATTTGAAGACAAGAAGATGAGTAGCTTCATTGGGCATTGAAGAATTTGAAGAAGAAGTGAAGAATCATTTAGTGGTTATAATCTTCTACTTTAATTTCTTCTTTCATTTTGTTTAGTTTGAGAAATTTATAAGAATCATGATGTTGGGATATATTTGGAACTTGCTTAATTTCAACATGATCTAAATCACTTTTGTTAAGTCTTGGAAAGCCATTTCTATAGAAATATAAGTTGATATTTATATTGTAATTGGAATGTTGTTTTTATTGTGATGAGTATATGCTATGTTTTTAATGCTTCTTGAGACTTGGTTAATTTCAAGTTAATTTTAATTGTTGCGATTAAAATCAAGAGGTGAGGTTGTAACAATGGATAGGATAGTATATGTCACGAACCGATCCCTATAGAGATTTAGGTATAGGTATGTCCAGTAGTCATAGGTATGAAAATCAAAAGCTAGTAGATTTTACATTAGGAGTTGGTGTAGTAGAACCATACAACAAGTTAATTGAATTCAATTATCTGTTGTGTTATTGGTGATACAATAATTAAGAATCACTACTGAATAAGAAAGACAACAATGAAACTTTCTTTCTCCCTTTAAGGGTTTTTATATGTCTTCAATGCCATCTAAAAGTCTCTATTTATAGTAAAAGAGTATTTAAATTGGCATATCCAAATTCACTCCAAATGCACTCCAAATTAAATTTAAATGTGCTATAAATTCACATATCCTTTTCAAATCTGAATTTAATCACACATTTTTCTCCATGTAATCGGTTGATTTTGAAAAAGTGATCAATATGAAAACTGTATATCTATCTGTTAGCTTTATTTTTCAACTTGAATCACCTACTTTCAACTATTAGGGAGAAAGATATGCTTGATTTAAAGATGTGTCAATATAGATAGATTTCTTCTAATATTCTCATTTGGACGAATTTTCTACTTTAATCAAGACTAAATTAGGCTGAGCTTGCAACAACAAAATTGTAGTTTTATCTCTTGGCTTTTAAATAAAGTAAGCTTCGGATTCTAAGACATTTTAACATAGAGTTATGCCCAAAATACGAAAACTGCACAAGTCTAGAAACATGCTTATTTTGAATTTAATGCAGACCCAACAATCACTTGTAAAGTTCAAGTGATTTCTTGTATATATTTTTATCCACACATGATGGACTTAGGCAAAATGACGTTTTTCTTCTAATTGTGATACTTCTTTGATCTAATGAAATATTATCTCCCAACTTGATCACGAAACGTGTTGTCTTCTTTAGTTTTGTTTTGGCTATTTTTGATCTATTTTTATTCATTGATTCCCTAATAGAAAATATTATAAAATTATAATATGAACAATAATAAAGTAAGAAAATTATAAAGGATTTTATACAAAATTATATCAAAATATGCACTTATCACTAGTTATGTCTTTTCCTATCTTGATGTGGTTCTTCTTTCACCAATTAAATTAGGAATCAAATCACATATCAAATTCAAATACAAAGGTTGTATTTTGTTCCATACTTTAAGTTTTAAGATTAAATTGACAGATTAAACTCTACTACTATAGAATTAATTGCACATGGGCATCCAAAGTGTGGATAAACTTAGAGAAGTAATGCGTGGGACTCTAAGGCAAACTAAACCACTAGAGAGGTTTAAAATTCATATCCGACAATATGATTGCGGTAACAACTTAAGTAATTTCATACAACTTCAATTGAAAGTGATTTAGGTAAAGGTTTACAAAACTTTTCTCGCATTATATACAAATTCTATACTATAATTTGCTTTCAATTATCAATGAAAACGAATTTCATTCTTGATTTATTATGCCTCGATAAGCACCTTCAAGTGTGATGTGATGTAATAGTCAGCGAGCGGCATGTTTTATTGTGATTTGGCAGAAATAGTAGTAGTTGGCCGACTACTAGCCATGTGGTGCCCCCTTTTCTACATTAACCAAAAGACGCACATCGATCTAATCGTAATGGTTTTGACATTCATATTTATTGCTTAGAATGTAGTTTTTATTTAAATCATTGCGAATTTTAATTTTCCTTCACTTTACATTTTTTGGGACTCACAAACCAAACACATGGGCAGGGAACTCATTAAGATGTGACAATAGAAATGTAAATCTTTGTGTATAGGATCAAGCATTTAATTCTAAGCCAGATAGCTATTGACAGTGGCACAATTTTATTTTCTTATACACTTGATAGCACAAAGCACTATATTAGGCGACGACCGCCATGAAATGGCTACACCCCATAAACACCATGGTTCAGACAATTAATCCTCGACAAATTACATTTTCCAAATCAAAGGATATAGCTGATATTAAATACTAACAAATTGTTCAAAGCTCAAGTGATTAAATTTTAAGCATCACAATTTTGGTTCATGCATTTCTATATTATTGCAATTTTCAAGAGGCACAATAATTATGCCAACATACTAAACAATATTAATTCATTAATATGGAGTAAAATAAACACTCACACGTTTGGTGAAATTTAAAATCCAAGACCTCAAAGTTATAAATTTTTGAAGTATCAACCTTAATTGCTTGGATAAGACCTAATAAGTGCTTAGAAGTCCATTTACATAGCTCGAATGTTTTTTAGGCGTATAGAAGAAAGTAGATAATTATGTAGTTTTGTTTTAGAATCTAACACCAATTCTAAAACAATCATTTTGAAATATTTCAATATATAAAAATGGTTACAAATAAATTAAAAAGTGAACTTTAGATAAGTTGATAATAATTTAACAATGTTAGAATTTACATTCCCTCCAAAAATTTAGAAGCAACGGCACATAATCCGCTTAACTTTAGATAAGTTGCTTCTCTATATACAAATCTGGCTATTCTTTCCAATTGCATAGTCCCTTTTCAGTGAAACTTGGCTCTAAGAAGTGGCTGCTTTGCCTAAGTCATTCTATAATGTTCCTGCTAGGCTTCTTGCATCCACATGTGCAACTGTCAAGTTCTTTGTTGAGTCTCTGGAAGAACAGATAAATAAAGAAATTGGAATAGGAATATTCGTCATAGTTACTTCCACTATTGAAGATGTTTTGCTGAATGAAGCAGAGCAAATATCAAGACATAAGAAACATGCATTCATACAGATATCAGAACAGAAGAACTGCATTGGATTCAAAACTGGGTAAGTTAGAGGCTGATTGACATACTGCACATATGTTGAAAAACAATCGAATGGCACAGTAACTTGAAGTACTTCTAGCATATTTATGCCGTGTTCAACAGAAAAATACATAAACATTATAAGCTAAAATATTAAAGGCTTAAACCACAGAGAAATATGACATTGGTAGTGGTTGATGTCCAACCCCTTACCTAAATGCATGTGACTTCAGCCCAAAAAAGTAAAAAAGGGAAACAAAGTGTTGAGAAGCTTGATGCTTCAAGGTTGTTTGCAAGAAAAAAAAAAAAAAGGCAAAGTTCGTCCTTTATATTGATCTATATAAAGATTTAGTCCGTTAAATTGGTAAAATTTGATTTTAATGCATTTATTTTTTAAATTTGGTACATTTGGTCCGAATTTTGCCGGAAAATTCAATTTTGGCCGGAAATCACTAATATGGCACAAAAGGCTATCAGAATTTGCTGACATGAATTATAATTTGAGGATTTCTACTATTTGGGAGAAAATTAGCTAATGTGGCGCTTATATGTATTATTTTGTGGGAAAAAAAACACAAATATGTACAACCTAGATAAAAATATGAGAGGAAAAAATTAAAAAATATTTTATTTTATCTTAATTTTTGGTATTTAGTAAAATTTCAAAAAAAGTATTTTTCTTACTTCATCTTCTTCCCACATTCGCCGTCGCCGCCGCCACCTTTTTTTTCTTCTTCTTCTAAATCCACACCTCAAACAACCATCCACATCTTCTTCCACCTAAATCCACACCACAAACAACCATCCACATCTTCTTCCATCCAATTCCACACCCTAAAACTACCAATTCATCTCTTTCTTCCACCCAAATCCACACCTCAAACTACCACCCACCTCTTCTTCCACCTAAATCCACTCCTAAAATTACGCCCCAAACCACCACCAACCTATGCCACCTATCTCTCCTCCTCCTACTCATCTTCTTCTTCTTCTTCAATAAATTTTTCTTTATTTTACATTTTTGGTATTCAATAAATTATTTAATATATTATAAAAACTATTTTTTTATTTATTTATCATTAAAATTCAAATACTTTCTAACTTTTAAATATAATAGTTTACTAACATTTTATTTCTTTATTTTCTAATTTATTTATATTTTTAAATTAAATATTATTTCAAAATAATATGTAAACTATTTTGATTTTTTTTTAAATTTTAAAAAAAATTCGAAGAGGAGATAAAAATAAATATTTTTTTTTTTTGAAATTTTACAAGTGGAAAAAGAATAAATATTAAACAAATTATTATTTATTTATTTTTAGGTCCACTTGGAAATTCCACATATTTTGTCTATTTCCATTCATTTGTCCATATAATTGCCACATCATGTAATTTTCCCTCCAAATCCAAAAATTCTCAAAATTATAGTCCATGTTAATAAATTTTGGTAGTCTTTTGTACTATATTTCTAGCCAAAATTAAATTTTCCAACAAAATTCGGACCAAATGTGCCAAATTTAAAAACTGCATGCACTAAAATCAAATCTTGTCAATTTAACGAACTAAATATCTATGGACCAATATAAACAACGAATTTTGCTTTTTTCCACTATTTGCAAATGCTAGAAATAAGCAAATCTTGTTTTTTAGCCAAAACAAAGTACCAAAAGACTGTTTGAGCAATCCGCTTTAACTTTACCATCACTTAGAAGAAGCTAAAACCGCCCTTAAAGCTGAAAGCATCCAAGTGGTGCTCTTAACAGCTTCTGCTATTTTGGTAATTAAATTGAAGTTTTTTTTTTAATAAATTCTATTACCCTCATTTTAGTCTTTTTCACCCATAACTAAAAAATTTTGTTTACCAAAACATTCGCATCCCATCTTTTTTCAAACCAATTTCTAAACATTTCTCATTTTCAATTACGATCAACTACTTCTCCCAAAATCTCTAAACTTTAATTTGACACTTTCTAGACGCATAAGCAATTGCAAACACTCCTATGCTAGCACAACGTTTTAAAAGAAATATAATATCTGATATAGCATGAATTTATAAAAATATTATAAAATGTAGCAGCACCAAAAAGCAAAATAGTGTTTACTGACCTGAACCTGATTTTGAAGGCTTTTTATGTGTTGCACTGCTAAATCCAGCATGTCAGCATAGCTAGTTTGCTGCAAGGATTACACTGAATATTTTAAGCAAATCACAAGATATATTTGTTTGACAATCTTCCATCAATTGCTGAAAATTGCAGATTGAAATTTAAATCATGGATCTTTGTGGCATGTAAAAGTGTGTTGACATTTTGAGGAAATGGTTTAACATTTGGAGCTGTAATTTTTGAACCAGAAAAAGAAAGGGCATAGTTGGAACTATTCCATTTCCTAGTGCCAATGTCTATTAGAATTAAAGTGCGGAGTACCAACTAATGCCCAAGAAAATAACAAGAATCTTGCCTGATCAAATGGTATGGAGCCGCATAGAACCAGGGTATTCTTAGGTGGTCTCACGATTATGAGTCCTAGTACGTACAATTACAACAATTTATATGGTAAAATTTATATGGAGTCCGTCGCACACGCATTATTGTTTGATAACTCCTAAAAATTATTCCATAGAACCATATGATATGTATGACAGGAACGATGATTGTGATCATGTAAGAAAACAGCCATTTTAATCAATGTCCAGAAAAAGTGAAAGTAAAGAATTAAGGTTGCCATTAGACATTCAGATTTCGAACTAGAAATTCATTTGTGTGGTATTATAACGGGTGTTTTGGGAGTAATATTTTGGAAAAATATATTTTGGGGTTGTACACGGTAATGTATAAAAAATAAAAATATATTTGAATGAGTTGTTAGGAAAAATTGATATGATGTATTTTTTAAGAAAATGCATTTGGATAAACCATTTATATATTGATATTTCTACTCTGGATATCTTTTCATATAGGATTTTTATCGGGTTAGCGGCGTCACATCAAATTTTTATAATATTTTATATTGCTATTATATTAAGGTAAGAGTTGAAAATATATATTCATATTAAAATAATGATTGGAAGAAATAAATCTATATTTATTTATTCTTGTAATGATCAAGATATATAAATGTATGCATTTAAATTGATATAATGATTGGAAGATATATAAAGATGAGAGAAGAGTTTTAGAAGAATAAAAAGTTATTTTGGGAAATAAAATTATCACTCCACCTAAATACACTTTTCAAATACATTTTTGTTCCCATGAGATGAAAATGCATTTTTGAAAATAACACCAAACATAACGCAAGATTTCAATAAAATTAGGTAAGCTTATGAGGATGCATGTACACATTAATCCAAAATAAGCTTACAATAATACCAATATAAGCTTTGATCTTGAAGACAATGACCTAACTTTTAAATACTGAATCTGGTTGCCATGACTACAAGTTGGATGATAAGCAAACACATGCAATCTATATATACATACATATATATATGTATATGTATGTATGTACGTATATAACACTCCGAACTATATATGAAAAAGAAAAGAGAGGAAATTGGTGTATCAATTTGTCCAACATATTCGTGTTTTCTTTTGTGCTTTCTCTATATTATTGATGTTTCTTTTTTATCAATAGAAGACTTGTGTGCCTTTTCCATGAAAACCCCCAAGACCTTTTATGAATTCATTTTTAAGGTTATTGTGAGGAAATGATTCTACAATAATTACTTCAGTTTCACGAAATCTTTAAGAAAATTTTGAACTTTAGTTAATTACCATTTTGTATCACTAATATGTCAGTCTACATTTTACCGCAATTATCATGTGAGAATAATCTATCCGAAACGTAACTCATTTTAAGATTACTGCTGCTGTATCAATTTATGTTCTGTTTGTATTGATGATAATTAACCCTGATAATTTAGTTAATTTATTTGCAACATATTAAAATAATATAAAAATAATCATAATACTAATATAATTTAACTTCATACTATAGCAAATGATAGAACAATCAGCATATATATTGTGAGCACTACTTGATTCTATTATATATATGATCGAAGAGTAGATGAGCCACTCTTAATAACTAAAGAGAGTTAGATCCTCCAAAACTATTGAAAACATATAAAGTATTTACTGCAAATGAAAGAGCCTGAAAAAAAACTATACCTTATCCATGTTTGGAACAAGGTCTTGCAATTTCTTCAACTTTCCACTGATTCGTGTCCTTCTCTCCTATAAAATATTGCAAAGTTAATCCACAGAATTCAAAATAACACATCGCATACATAAATTGAACTTATAACCACAAAACGTAAATTGATAAAGCAATTTAAAAAACTTAACTCTGGTACTTGGAAGATTTCAATTTTAATTTTTCTAATTATGTAGGATTAATTGTTTGGTTGTGAAACTCATTTAAGTATATATTGTAAAGTTTTAAATAATTGTTTAATTTTCATTTATTCTAATTTACTCTCAATGATATCAATGCCATATACTAATACAAACTTAGAGATTGAGAAGGAAAAAAAAAGAAAAAATATTATGAAAAGTGTCACACAGCAAGCCCAGTTGAGGGCTAGCAAAAAAGATTGGAGGAACGGGTTCTAGACAACAATTTTTCTTGCTTTAATAAAAATGGTTAATCTAAGTTTCTGTTGATTTCATAAAACCCACATATAAATAACTCCCTTCTCAAACGCAATTGGGATGTTAGTGTCGACTCCCTTCCGATAAAAGGAATTATTGTCCCATTGTTTCTTGCAAATTAGGGACTGCCCACCATCTATCCACCCTTAGTGAAACTCCAAAAAGTAGATAGTACTTAGGGAGTTGGCTCTAATACTACCATACCCTCAAGGCATATGCAAAAGAGAGACCAACAAGATACTACTTGATATTTATCCTTTTTCGTCTAAATAGTTAATCAAGGCAGAAGAACGTTACATTTCTCTTCTAAGTAGTTAATCAAGGCAGATGACTGTTACAGTCGACAAATTTAAGCAGTTATAAGGTTTGAAGACCAATATTATGCAAGTTGTAATATTATACTTCTAGGAAAATTGGGTTGATAAGTGCTAATTTGACCCACAGTTTTAAATAATATTTTGAAGGGAGTTTTGTAGGATAAAAACCAAAAACTACCACCACCTTGCCTCATTTTTCTCCCATTTACATGTACATTTTATTGTAGAAAAAAATTAACTCTACAAATGAAAAGACTATAGAAAATGATATGAAATTCTTATGCATGCAAGGGCTTAAAATAAGAAATTAAGTGTGATCAAAGTTGAAAGACACCAAAATTTGAAGTATTTTGATTTGTGGAAATGAACTCTCTCCGTCTTGTGATTGTGTTCAAACCATTGTAAGTACTAAAGCACGAAGAAATTGGATTCAGCTCAAAATCATAAATTTCATTTCAATTTTTCATTATTGATATCAGAGTATGATATGGTTAATATCCTAACTTATTTCAATGTAGCATCATTTTGAGTCAATATATTCTAACGAAGTATACAATGTTGAAACATCTTATAAAAGCCACATGGTTTCATATTTTGTACATTATGAGATATGATGTAATTTTTTTGAAACATGCATAAACTTTATCTCCATTTTAGAATTTGTTTGTTCGAATTATGAAATAAATTTTATATGGTCAGATGCTTCCGATCATAAATTATTTATGAAAGTTTAACGTGAAAAGAGGGAGATATCACAATCTGAAAATCTTGTCATGAATTAGGGTTTCTGAAATTTTGGGTAAGATAGAACAGTAACTCCAAGTCATGCCACTCTTGATTGTACTTGAGCCCAAACCCATAGTTATATGTGTATGATGATAAAATGAATAGCATTATTGGATTCAGAAGGCCTAAAACGTAGGATAGCCAAAGGAATTAACGAAAAACGCCCTAATGGTGGCGTGTGTGATACATGCGCCGAGTCAGCTTGTGTGTACATGCTCCTCACCTTGCATGGAGTAGAATAATGCCCTCCATCTACGACTGCACATGAGGCGCTTGCAACGGTCCCGACATTAGCTTTTGATTAGAAAATTAAAAAAATTTAAATTTAATTTTTTATTTTTTTGTAAATTCAAAATATATTTTCCAGTGTTGGATTTTTTTTCTTAATTTTGTATAATAAAAGTTACTTAAAATTACTGTAATTTTTTTTATCGAGAAAAACTCCAAAAAAAATTCTTTAAATTTTGAAATCTTATTATTAACCAGTTGAATGAAAACTTACAATACCTTTGAATAGTATCCTCATTTAATTGCATATGAGAATTAGTTTATCAACATGAAAATTGTAGAATCAAGTGGTTATAAGTATTTTAAATTTTCATGATTTATTGAATATTAGGATCAGGCTTTTTGTCCAATCTAATATTTATCAAAAAATATATATATATATATAGCAAGAATCATACACTCTCTTTATTGGGAGTCCACCACCAAGAGTGGGGCTCGCAACCAAGGAAGCAAAGCAAGAAAAACAAACTAAGAAAGCGAAAGAAAAAGAATAAAGGAAAGGAAAGAAAAAAGAAGAGGGAGTGGGGGGGGCGGGGAGATTAAAAATTGAGGCGTCGAATGCTTTTGGTGCCGAAAAGAAAAATGTCGTAGCCTTGCCCCTTTTTCACAAATGCTAAAAAAACTATTGTCTATAAATAGGCCCTTCAAACAAGCAGGAGAGATAGAAGAGAAGAAATGCAAGAAATAGAGAATTTGACTGAGAGGCTCTTTCATGAGGGAGAGTTTTCTCCAAGTGGGGGTGAATTTTCTCCAAAAAGAAGGAGAGTATTTCTCCAAATAGAGTGATAGAGTTTTCTCTAAATATTTTTTACTGTGTGTCATAAAATAGAAGAGTCAAGTTTTTCCACACTATATGGGTTTTGGAGAAATGAGTAGGTTTCCTTTTGTAGTATTTAGTAGTGTTGTGATAAACACCAAAAAGAGTATTTTTATATTTTCTCCATTGTTGTAATAATTTAAGCTTAGGAAAAAATCTTGAGGTACTTGTAATCACTATTTGTTAGTAAATTCTTTGTAGGTATTTGCCCCGAGATTTTTTCCCTTATTCTTTTGGGGTTTTCTACGTAAAATTTGGTATCTTGGTTCATCACTTTATTTTTCTTGATCTTCATTTTGTTTTGTGATAAGTATTTATTTGTCCAGTCTTTATCTTGATTGGAGCCCATCTACGCTTTCCCAATAAGTGGTATCAAAGCCCGAGTAAAGCTTGATGGATGCAAGAGACGACACTAAAACCATTATTAAGTTGACAATAAATAATTACACGTTGTGGAAGCTAAGAATGGAAAATATTCTCTTTTGTAAGATCTTTAGGATTTGATTGAGAATTGTTGAGTCAATCCCAATGATAAAGATGAGAAAACATAGAAGTGGCCAAATAGAAAGACTATCGGAATGATTCAACATTTTATTGATCAGAGCATGTTTCATCATTTTACTCAAGAGACTAATGCCCATAGCTTGTGGAAGAAATTGGAAGCCATGAACGAGAGAAAACAGGCTCAAAATAAAACTTACTTGATCAGACAACTTGTTAATTTGAAGTACAACGAGGAAAGTTCTATTACCGAGCACTTAAGTACTTTTCAGAGCATCTTAAATCAACTAACAGTCGTGGGCTTAATGCTTGATAAAGAGATGCAAACGTTATTTCTATTGGGACCCTTGCTAGATAGTTTTAGGACATTAGTTATGTCACTTAGCAATTATGCTCCTGATGATATTTTGGCTATGGATATGATCAAAAATAACTTGTTTAATAAGAAAACATGACGAAAGGAACAAGGTGCAGAAAGCTCTTAGGCTCTCGTCGTTGAGTCACGGGAAGACGAAAAAGTAATGATCGTGCTAGAGAAAGAGGACAGTCAAAATCCTATAATCCATGAAAACATTATTATCGTCACAAACCTACATGATAAAGAATTGTTATAAGAGGAAACAGGATGAGAAAAATAAGGGAGATCAGAAAAAGACAAACCAAAAAAAGGTGGATAGTGATGATGAGGAAGACACGACTGCCACTATTTTTTCTGATGGTGATGTTGTGCTCTCTTATGAGGAGCGCCATTATAAGCATATGACTAGTTCGAATGCTGATTGGGTCATTGATTCAATAGTCTCTTTTCATGTAACAGCCCAACAAGGAGTTTTCCAATATCTACAAAATAGGAGATTTTGGTACTATTAGGTTTGGGAATAGTAATTAAGCAAGAATTGTTGGGGTTGGTGATGTGTGTATCTAAACGAATATTGGTTGCACACTAAAGTTGAAAGATGTTCTCTTTGTGCCAAATTTGCATCTAAATCTGATTTCTGGAGTAGAATCAGATCATCGAGGTTATGTTAGTTATTTCGATAATAAAAGATGGAAGCTTACGAAGGGGTTAATGGAAGTTGCGAGATGAGCTACTTATGATAACTTGTGCAAGATTCGTGTAAAAGTTTGCTCTGTTGTGCTTACTACAATTAAGGATGAGTCTTTATCAAATTTGTGGCATAGGAGATTAACTCACAATAGTAAGAATAAGAGATTTTGGCAAGGAAGTCCCTCATTTCTTTTGCCAAAGATATACAATTAATTTCCTATAATTGTTATTTCTAACAAGTAGAATAGAGTTTCCTTTTCGTTTAAAGAAA
The DNA here is from genome assembly GCA_019321725.1 of Paulownia fortunei. Taxonomy (NCBI): domain Eukaryota; kingdom Viridiplantae; phylum Streptophyta; class Magnoliopsida; order Lamiales; family Paulowniaceae; genus Paulownia; species Paulownia fortunei. The sequence continues at coordinate 9,948,251 of CM033115.1, read as the reverse complement.
AGAAAAAAAAATATTTGAGAGTTTTGGGTGCAAAGTGTTTGCACATAGGGGTAGCGAAAGGAACTTAGTAAAGATGCCTTTTCATGTAATTTTTTTAAGTTGTGAGTGTTATAAAGGTTATAGGATGTAGTATATAGAAAGATATTGAGATACAAGAATATGTGTGGAGACTACACAACCATGAGTTAGTGTTCTTGATCTTACTCCATATTCTCCTTTGTTAGAGATGTATCTAGTCAAAGGAGATTTTCATAGCGAGAAACTTTCATAGCGATATTCTGGATGCTTGCAACACCAATAAAATGTCATTCACTAGGGGTGTTGAGCATGGGGGAGTTGTTCCTTTCACTAAATAGTGCGCTAGAGTTTGGTTGGTCGACCAAGGAATATCTTTTTTTTTTATTTAGGAGGAGCAACAGAAATTTGAGTTTATGGAGACTATGCAACAGTACTTGATTTGCTCATGATGAGAGTAGCTCCTCGATAAATGGTTAATCATGGCTTCACAGATTTTATAGCAAATCAGTGCGACTTGTTCACGAGATCTTTTCATGGTGTGTATGTTGTGCGATATTTGTTGAGGTCTGCAATGCAGTGTAATGACAAAATTTCATTCTATGATGCGAGGAGAAGATATTTCTTTCCCTCTTGTGGTGGAGGGAGAGATTGTTGGGAGTCCACCACCAAGAGTGGGGCTCACAACCAAGGAAAACAAAGCAAGAAAAACCAAACAAAGAAAGCGAAAGAAAAGGAAAGGAAAGGAAAAAAACAGAGTGGGAAAAGGTCAACAATTGATGTGTCAAATGCTTTCGGCGCCGAAAAGAAACATGTGGTAGCCTGCCCCTATCCCATAAATGTTGAACTGCCTATAAATAGGCCCTTCGGACGAGCAAAAGAGAGAGAAGAGAGGAAAGCCAAGAAAGAGAGAATTTGACTGCAAGGCTCCTTCGAGTGGGAGAGCTTTCTCTAAGGGATAGAGAGTTTTCTCCAAAAAGATGGAGAGTATTTTTCCAAATAGAGTGAGAGAGTTTTCTCTAAATATTTTTAATTGTATGTCATAAAATATTGAGTCGAGCTTCTCCACATTATGTAGGTTTTGGAGAAATTAATAGGTTTCCTTTTGTGGTATTTAGTAGTGTTGTAAGATAAACCAAAAGAGAGTATTTTTATTTTTTCTCCATTGTTGAATTAACTCAAGCTTAGGGCAAAATCTTGAGGTATTTGTAATCACTATTTGTTAGTGAGTTCTTTGGGAGTATTTATCCCATGGTTTTTCCCCTTATTCTTTTGGGGTTTTCCACATAAAATTTGGTGTCTTGTTTTATCACTTTATTTTGCTTGGTTTTGATTTATTTTGGGATAATTATTTATTTGTCTAGTTATTATCTTGATTGGGGCCCATCCACGCTTTCCCAACACTCTTAGCATCTTCTAAGAGGAGGCTAGAAAAGAAAAGAATCTAGAGCATTCGGTAAAGTTGCAAATTATGAGGTGTTATAAAATATAACTAACACTTTGCAATAATATTTCAAGACAATGGAAATAAAGGCTTGGAGCTTCTTCATTTGGGCACTCTTTTGGCGGTATTAAAATATAAATACAAATATTAAAAGATTCTCTACTTAAGTATTGAAGTAGCATAGCTAGCCAAGAGAAGAAGATAAAGTTTAAGCATTAAGATTAATATCAGTTAACATATGGAGGAAGAAAGAGATTGAGCTCTACAAGAGAAAATCATTATCACTAAGGATAAACTCTAGTCTTTGTATTAAATTCACCCTAACAGATAAGCTTTTAATATGGGTGACCTATGATATTTCATTTGTAAATATATGAAGAAGGGATTAGATTTTACATTTTTTAGGGAGATAGACTCTATATGTATAATCATGTTGTAAAATCTCTAAACGTATTATATACTTCATATTATTTTGTACAACATATGTGGTTTTTTATTAAGTTATGTGATTAAGTTAGAGTTCTTACATTAGAAGAATTTATATGATTCTCATATAAAACATGATCAATTTTGTTACTTTAAACAAAATTATGATAATAAAATCTTTGGAATATAGATGACGATTGGGAGCAATACGAACTTTCAAATCTATGCCTTATGTTGATATATAGATGTTAATTTTAAGTATGAAATTATATGTTTACTAATTGGGCATTAACATGTATGGCATCAAAATCCATCATTGCTAATCTTAACAAATGTGACAAACTGAATAGCAACAACTATGATACTTGACACCATAAAATCTGGTATGAGTTGAACGAGTAAGATAACTTGAAAGGCATCAATCAAATCATGCAAGACCCTAATGTGGGCAACACTGCTCAATAAAGAAGGGAACAAAAGGCTTACCAAGCATGGAAAAAAAAAGATTTCAATACTCGTGCCATTATGGTTAGCTTTATGTGATTGATGATCTCATTCATGGTTGCGATCAAAATCCTACCATACATAGCATTCGGGTGTACCTCAAGAAAGAATGTGGAGGTACAACATTCTCTCTATTAAGCAGTGAATTCGAGCATTAATTCGGTCACTTCTAGCAAGTGGGAGCATCTAAAATTCAGTTTAACTCAAAGCATCAAGACTATTAGAGTAGTGTCCGATGAGTCAGTTGAATTATACTTATGTAATAAACTTTTTTATTTGTTTAATATAAATAAATTACGCATGTGTTCATATTTATTTATTTTAATTAAATTTAGATGAATTACTTAGATCTTAATATACGATAATTATGAAATATGTCTCTATAGATTTGATCTTAAATTTTTTTTAGTCAATAATCATTGAGACATGACGTTGATTAGGGCGGTGATTTGTATGAGTGTAAGTCCGCCTCTGGGTATGCTTTCTTACTAAATGGTAATGTTATCTTTTAGAGTATAAAGAAAAAAACTTGTGTATCACTATCCACTATGCAAGTAAATTTGTGTCATGTGCTTTTGTAGCACCAGAAAGTGTTTGGTTGAGAATATTCTTATAGCATTTAGGAGTATAAGCAGTTGCATGGGAGCTGTGACAATTTATTGTAATAATCAATCAACTATTGCCTGTACAAAAGACTCTAATTACCATGGTAAAATCAAACAGATAGATACAAAGTACAATTTTGTCAGAGATATCATTGAAAAAAGAAAGTGACTTTGAAATATATGTTTATGCAATTGATGGTGGCTGACTCTCTTACTAAACCAATACCTAGAGATTTATTTGTGGGTCATATTAAATCTCTTGAATTGCATAGCAAGTGATTGTAATTGAACATTAAAACTTTTATAACATTATGCTCGTGGTTTCATGAAATTTGAATATATTACATATATAAATATTATATAACTTAAAGGTATGTCAGACAAGTTGATTAGCTCTTTCACATGAGCAATTATTTCTGAAGTTGAGTTGCATGCATAGTTGAGGCAGTAAGATTTTGTAAGAAAGCAAATTCATAAACATATCGTGGTAAATTACTAAGATGATATTGCTCTTTGAAATTTTGTTATCCAAAATTAATTTTTCATATTTTATTAAACTTGTTTAGTAGCTAGATTTAATTTTTCTTAAGATTGTTATATTAATGAAGGACAGACAAGAAGATAACTCAAGCTAAATGTTATGATACTTAAATTAAGACCTGTTCGTTGTATTTCTTTTAGAAGAAATGAAATATGCTTGCAACTAGGAAGAAAAGCATCATAACACATCATCATACCATGTGTATTTATATGACCATATAGGTAATGAGCAAATAGGTCCGTAAGGATTGTATGATTATATTTTCAATGAGAATTTTTTTTTCCATCATTTCTATTGAGAATTTAAGTTTGTATTGAATTTCGTGTGAGAAGTGAGATTATATTTGATTGAATGAACAAAACTAAGATTTTATATAAGTTTGAAAATGAAAATATATATTTGGTTAAGTTTCTTTTAATGATTTTTCACATAAAAATCAGTGATAAGAATAAAACTATGTTTGATTAGGTGATTTGTATTACATTTTTTTTTTTTTTTGAATTTTGTCTGCATTTAAAATGTTATCTACATTTAAAATGTTATTTTTAGTTATTAGTGGGACCCATAAAAAAATTTATTACCAAGAACTTTTATTAAATTTTTTTAGAGATGTCTGGGGATCCCACATCATGATGTAATTTGGAGAAAATTAGGGCATTTTCATAAATTACATGCGTTTTTGTGTTGGGTCATTTCGTGGTATGGAAGAGGTGACCGCCTTCTTAAGGTTCCCAGAGCACATAAGAATGGCCCTTCCTCTTCTTCTTTATTTGCTTTGCTCTTCACTTTAACACTTCCATTAATGGTACATTCTCCTCTATCTACGCCCTCTTTTTTTTTGTTGCTTTGTTCTTTATGAATTCAACGGGTAGTGTGCAGGTCCTAACACTATCCTGAGTTCTCCCTCCAGATCTATTCTTACCAGGGGTTATAACACCTATTCATGATAACATTATGCTATTTACCTTTAACCTTTTTGATGCTTGGGAATATACGTTGTTATCACCGAAGGATTTTTCGCGATTCCAAAACATGGTGATAATTCGATTGGGTGTATAGGGGAACGATTTTTGGAGTTCTTTGGAGTGGGAATGAGTGGGATGGAGAAACCCATATCAAAGAGTTAAAGTAGGGAGAGAGAATAACTGGCCTCATTCACTTGATCTAATGATGGGATGGTAGTGAAAGATCGGCATCAATAGGGTTGTCAAGGGTTAAAAATTTGGAAAAAGTGTATAGAGATATTTTCAGTGAGAATTGAAGATGTGAAAATGGATTATTTCTAATAGAATTTGGTCAAACAAACATGATTTTAATTTTATAATTAATATAAAATTTAAAAATGAGGTTTAGAAATGGGAACACACATGCCCTTACATCTGAAGATTCATATAACCTCATTTTATATTTATATGATTTTCAACTATTTTCTAAAAAAATATTTTAGTGTTGTTACTTTAAATTGTTACGATCACACTAGATGATGGTCCAACTCTCATGTGTGAGTGGGAGATCTAAAATAAATTAGATTAATGGATTGTCATCAGGGCTCACCTAACCTAAATGTGGGATTTTAGAGAGAACAGTTTATTTAGGAAAAGACTACCACCAACCACCCTCATCTTTCTCCCATTTAAATGTACATTTTATTGCGGAAAAAACTAACCCAACCAGGAAAAGACTACTGAAAATAATATGAAATTTATATGTATATGAGGTCTTTAAAATAAGCAAGTGTGATCAATCTTGAAGGATAAACATCAAATAATTCGAAGCATTAGGGTTTGTGGAAGTAAACTATTTCCATCTCTTGATTGTGTTCAGACCATTGAAAGCAATAAATAAAACACGAAGAAAGGTCCCATTAAAGATTCTGTAAATAAAATTGGATTAAGCCAAAAATCATGAATGTCCTTAATTTTTCGTGAATACTTCTGGCAAAATATTTTAAAAAAAAAAAAAAAAACAAGTCTTAAAGAGATTGTAAGAAAAGGAATATTACCCTTTCTGCAACGCTACGAGGATGTGTAGCACAACCACGCTTTGCACGAATCTTGCATGGAACAGAATCATGTGGGATATTTAGTAGCTTTTCCATTGATGTCATCTCTAGTGCTGTTTGTGACATGCTAAACTGAAACTGATAACAAGATGGAGTGGTAAGGGGGCTAGTTCATTACAAGTAATTATTAAGTACAACGAAACTTCATATATGATACAATGATTTGTCAAAACTTTTGTTGTACACTCACATAGAGATGGGAAAGGAAATTGTTTAGTAAGCTTCAAAATTAAGATGATCAAAATGGTTTTAAATGAACATAAAATTTAAAACTTTAATAAAAATTGAGTTTACATTGAAAATAAATGGATAAAAGTTAAAGGATTAATTTGAGAAGTTGAAGAAAAATGAAGGCATATTGAAACTCCTGAATTAAATAAAATTTTACGCATTTTCATAATAATGCCTGAAAAATAGTAGTCCAGAATTGATGGTATCACTTTTTTATTTAAGCAAAAGAATATTTTTAGAAAAATAATTCATATTGGAAAATGAAGTATAATTTTAAAACTTCGAATAGAAATAGTCAAGTCAGTTGCATACATACCCAGATTTAAATTTCCCATCAAATGCCATTTGGTATTGAACATTGTACCTGAGATTCCATGGTGTCAAGACCATTTACAACATCACCAGTAGTGATGGTCTTAGCTCGATTACCAGGTGCCACTGAAAACATCATAGGATGAGTAAGGTCCCACGATCCCATCCCAAAGCCAGCACTGGCATAAGAATTTGTCGATTTCCTTTGGCCATTGTTTGTACCAATGCCACCATCCACATTCTCAGTTTCTTCAGAGATACGGGAAAGAGCTTCTTGCCGTGTGAAACTGAGCTGTGAGTTCAACCTTGATATACTGCGACCGTCGTCGCTATCCCCTTAGAATTGTGGCTTCGTATGCCTCTTGTAATTGAAAATCCCGCTTTTATGGAAAAGTTTATTACATGCAAACAGGTAAAATCAATGGAAATTAGTTGTTGGTCAACTCTTTTTGGGTACAAATTAAAACTTGAAAATTGTGATATATGTAAGTTTATTAGTATTTGATGCAATAAAAATTTTTACTATGTAATAAAGAGTAAAGATTTGTGTTATTTATATTTTTTTATAATTTTACTGATATTTTTGAATTTCTTAATCATTATAAAGTGAATTTATTTTGTATCCTCTAATAATATCTCGATATATTCTCACCATTATATATATAAAACACCAAATATCAATATGATAACCAATAACACGACTTTGAACCGTGCTGACTATAACTTTAGGCCATATCCAGAGCCATGTTTTTTTAAGCATGAACCATGCACAGTTTAAAGTTAACCTCCACAGTAGATATTCTCACTTATGCTCCCAATCATAGTGTTAATTGATACATAAATACACAAAGACAAATTATAAAAATTAGAAATAAGAGAGTTATTTGAAATGGTTCCAGAACTTATGAATTGACTGTGGAACAATAAATGACAATGGTTATAGTCTTGTCCTTTCAGACATGGAGTGAGTGGACGGGATCGGATCCGACAACTGTGCCTTTTCCCATTTTTTTTTATATAATGTCAAGCTTTATATCTAAAATAAAAATAAAATTTAAAATTTTGCTTCTCTTAAATTCTTAAGTTGTTCTTTTATGTGTAATAAAATATCTATTTCACCCTCCAAATTAAATATTTTTGGCTCTATCTCTAGTCCTTCATTCAAAAACAAAATATATCTCAATTAAGTGAGATAATTACTTTTTTAGTCCTACAACATAGGGATCAATAAGTTTGCTATTAAGCTATCCAAAAAATTCAATTTTAATTCTTCTCATGCAATGTTGATCTCACCATCAATTTTTTTATGAAATTGGCATGTGCATCGCGTTTGGCTGCTAAATCCTTAATTTTGGAGGGAAATTTGGTGGGTGAGAGGTACCTGTCTTATTTTTACCCTTTTTGTCAAATCCGAAAGCACCAGTTAAGAATTCAAGCATTATTCTCCCATTTGGATTTGAGTTTATTAGGGAATGAGCGCAAAATGTTACAGTTGTAGAAACAAAAATATTTTTTGTTAGAATATCTCTATTGATTTACTAGAGTTTTGTATTTAGAACCAATATACATAGATTTATGTTTACATACACATAATACATAGGTGCATATACATATTTTATAAATTTATCTCTAAATAGAGATTAAAATTTCTCAATAAGTATATAACGTATTAAATATACAGTTACAATTTCTCAGTATGATTTATATATCAACATTTAATTTATTCACAGAGATATAATATAAATTAAATACTTCAATAATTCTTATGCATTATATTATTTGTTTACATGCAAACTATTCAAATATAAAAATACAGATTCCATATATATAAAATATCTTGTTAAACTAAATGTTATATTGTGTATGTCTATGTAACATATATAGTTGGTACTGTATGCAAATATGTATTTGACATTTTGTTTATGGATAAAAGATTGTATATGCATTGTCTTATATACAATTTATGTATATTCATATCTAGAAACGTATATATATTGCATATTTTTACGTTTTATATGCATAGCTTATAAAAAGTGTAACATGCATAATTAATAAGAATAGTATTATAATATTTTAACGACATATATAATTAATTTGAGGAAGTCTTCATCACACAACACAAATGAAAAAAAAAATGAAAAATATATATGATATTCACTGGTCATATATATCTATAATTTTATATGTATTTATATATATATATAAGGTACATAAACCGTGTACTTTTTTTCACTTTGTATGTATATATAAGGAACATAAATATATATATATATATTATTTATAAATACACACACACACACACATATATATATATATTATACATTAAATGAATTTTTTATGCATAATATTCAACAATGTTGTATTGCATATATGTAAATAAATTATTTTATACTTTATGTGTATAAACTACATAAAATTTGTAATATATACCGCATATATTATGTAATAGTATATATATAATTTGTATTTGTCTTCTAAAATGAAAGTTGGTAACTTTTTTCCCTCTCAAATGTCAACAAGAAAGATTAGTTTTCTCTCTCATATATATTATGCTAAGATTAGTTTTTCACAAAGCATTTGAGTCAAATATCAATTAGTTTTTCATATCATAAAATAACTTATCAAATGTGAAGATACCAACCAAAGAAAAACAAACTCTTACAATTAGAGATCATATACAAAATATGATGTAGTCTACAAAGCTATATTATTTTCTATCTTGTTCTCTATTATTCAAATTCAAAATAAGTCCGAAAATGATTCACTGTATTTTTTAAAAAAAATATATATATATTTCAGTTGTACGTGCAGACGAAGAAAACATAAAATATTTTTGGAAAAGTTTTATGGATCTTTAGTATATAGTTTAACGTTCTTTAGTTTCTAAGATAGGTAATGCTGTTGTCAATTGAAGCAAATAGGAATGAAAAATAACTAGGTAACGAAAAGAGGGCCAATGTGACTTCTATTTGTGGATTAAAAGACAGGAAAACATAGATCTCATATTTTAATTTCAAGTCTAATTTTGCTAGCTCAACTTTTTTTGTCGATTAAATATAACAAAAACCCTAATATTATTTTTAAACTTTTTAAAGTGTGTAGTAGTTAGTTCTTTACTTAAAAAGTACAACTTCTTTGTTAATTATATGCATAATTACTATAAAAAAATTTAAAGGAATAATTAAGAATAACTGTAGACTTCATATATAAGTATATAATAAAACAAATAAATGTGGATATATATGTGACTGTATGGACTATTACTCCTTAAGTGTGTGTGTATATATATATATATACACGTATACGTATACATATGTGTATGTATATATTTATTATGTGTGGGTGTGAAAACATTGGGCTGGTGATGATTTAGAAATGGATTGCATGGCCACTTGCAAGGCACGTGACATCCACTTATGATGGGTGAATACAATGTACCTTCCCAATATTGACAAAGTGGTTCAGATTCATTGTAATCTGACCGCATCTAATACATCCGAAGTCTTCCTATGGGCAGACCTTTATATTCGTTATTTTAAAATCTTCAACTTGCATGCACAAATTAATTAAAAGTATTAAAGTGAGAGCAAAAGGGCTTCTTTTTTTCAAAAACTTTAGTAGTCCATTGTTACATAAAATCAATTTATATAAGTAATATAAAAAAACCTCTTAACCAAAAGTATCCCTTATAAAATTGACTTCCTTTCTCTTTTTCCATCAAAGAAGAATCCAAAACTCATAAAACACTAACCTGGTTGCTTTCTTAAATCATTTTAGGAAATATCGAGTTATCAACAAAATAAATTAAAAAAGGACCATTTTATTTTTTTAAATTTACCATAATTGCATTGAAGTAACAAATCTTTTGTAGCAAAACTAGTCACCATTGTTAGAGAAAAATAAAAAAAAGTTGTTTCCATTAAATTTTGGGGCTAGACAATTTTGCCAAGATTGTCATCATGTGCTTATGGTTGTATTCATTTTCAGCTTTTCAAGAATTAAAAAATATTCCCCAGAAATTTTATTAGACTTATATCCATCATGACTAGTTCAAACTAAAATCTCGTAAATAGTAAAGGGGTTCATTCTTCAATTATTATTATTATTATTATTATTATTATTTGGCATCAAGACAAGCAAAGTTCTTTGTTATTATTTTAAAAACTATTTTGAAGAAATATTAAGCAAAACTAATGAGTACTATCGTGGTTGTTTCAAATAAGGATATTTCTTCAACTTATTTTGAGTCCATACACTAATTAAAAAAATATTTTATCATACAAAGAATTTATTTTTAAATTTTATAAACTTCTAATAATTTAAGAAAACTCGTAGATGGTACTAGAACCACTAGTTATCATTACCATTTGTAGACATACTGCTACTAATGACTTTCAAAAGCAATAATAATAATAATAATAATAATAATAATAATAATAATAAATAAACAAATAAATATGTAAATATGAGCCAAATCTGTTTGAGTTTAGTTCTCTAATTTTATTTTGAAGTTAGATATAAAGACCTTATTGTGCAAAGACATAAGTCAGAATTTCTTAAATAGGGAAAAAAAATTGTGGGAAAAAAAATTGTGGGAAAACTTGAAAGCTGAATAAGGAAACTCATGTAGAAATTAAATCTGGAGTCACCCACTTGGATTGGCAGCTTTTTTTGTTAATAACCGGTTTTTTACTAGCTTGGTTTTACAAATGAGTTAGGGGAAGAATGAGCATTTTAGGTATTGTTTCTTATAGATTATCTTCTGAAGTTCTGATTAATTAGAAAAAAAGTGATCTGATCACACTTATTATCTATTAAACAGTTTGGTTGAGTTTGGAATAATTGGTTAAGAAAATTATTTTGAAACTTGATTCCTTTTTGGTAAGTAAAAAAAATGTTGATTGTCCTTACAAAAATTTGATCTTTCCTACTTCCGAAAAAGAAAAAAAAAAAAAAGAAAAACTACTCAATTTCAAACTGATTATATTAAAATGAATTCCAAATATTCATAATTAAACAAATCCAAACCAAACAGAAATTTTATTGATGGAATTAAATGCAAATTATGATCAATGGATTCTATATACAACCTATATATATATACACATGTGTATAAATTATAATTATATTTATCACATCATCTAAGTTTTATAATGATCAATACTGATATTATATTCTATAATTTAAATGATTCTTAGGATATTTTTTCCATAGAAAGAGACATAGTCCAGTGAGTTTGTATTGAGAAAATACTCGAACAAATGATGACTTAATTATAAATTTAACTAGGAATCGTATAAGCAAATCACATAATAGTTTCTACTCCAAACTATTTCCATCCCTAATCCACTTAATATTTCTTAATATTCAAGTGACATAATATTCCAAACTATATTACTACATTACTTAAAATTTGAGACTTGTTTTTTCTATTCAAGTCAATGTTTATTAGCATAGCAAGAGGAGGATAAAGTGGTTTGGTTGAAGACTGTGGGTGCTCAAATACTTTGAAACACTGACATGATGAATCGCCAGCCAGTATTGGTTGGTCCGCTACATGTCACGTAGAGTGAGACAAGCCAGAATTTCTCACCCAACTTACTTTCCTGATTTGCCCTTTGGCTATTTTCTTTTCTTTTTTATAATATATATATATATATATATATATTTACTACCAATTAAATGAGGGTTCTCATTACATTAGTTAATTAAGTAATTATATTGAATGTTAACCTCGGAACCACTTGATGGAGGAGACTCAACGAAACATTCTTTCTATTATTATTAATAACATGATATATATGCTGGTGGCTTCAACATTTAAAATATAATACACGTCTGGAACTCCACCCTATATATATAAGCATATTCATAATAAGGGTTAAAAACCAGCAAGTTGAGTTGATCATCAAAACTGATAATATTAAGATTTCTCTTTTCATTAAGTAACAAAATTAAGATTTAATGGCACCAATTACAAGGTAGAGATATTAAATAAAGTTCTTTTCAATATTTTAAAAAAGTTTGATTCTCCTTAGTAAAGTATCGTTTATCGTGATTTGATTGGTATTATAAAAAATAATATTAGTGTGACTTATAAGAAAAAATACAATTATTGTATGCCATTACTAGAATAGACTTGGTCGAGTGTAAGATGAAACAAGTCAAAAAAAGAAAAAAAGAAAAAAAAAAAAACCTAAACTTGCTTTATGGCATGTGAACTCGCATTCATGGTATGGGAGAAATGTGAACTTATACTAAGAGCAAGCTATATGGGAACTTGAGCAGTTATTACAAAAATTCCTGTTAAATTACTGGTAATCACACAAAAGATGTAAAAAAATTGTTATTCAAACTATACTAGTTGAACAAAAGGGAAACAAACTATACTATTTTGGAAACTAAGGGGGAGAATAATTTTGTTTGTAGGTGTGTAAAAAATTCGGAAATGATCAATTCTTGAATATATTTCTAAGTTCATCAATGATAATTAAAGGTTTTCACTTTAGGGTAAGCACAAAACTTAATTAAATAAGTGAATTACCAAGTCAAATAACAATAATACTAAAGTGATCACCGAAGGAAATAATATATATACATACACAAGGTAATTTGAGTAGAAGCTATTCAAATTTGTGATTGTTTTTTTTTTCTTCTAGTGCAAAAAGTTATGGTATTTCAAAAAAAGTAAGAGTAGAAAAAAAACATATATATGAAGGTCAAAACTGTCATTTCAGCTAAAACCTAGAAAACGAAGTAACCACCCAAAGAATCATATAAATTTCAGCAAACACCCAATGAACATCAAATAAGCTGTCAAAGCCACATAGTATATTAATATACGTACCATTATTATCGCCACCAGCAGCAGTTGCTAACTGATTAAGAAATCCAGCCGGTGAACTACTATGCCGGACCAAAGAAGAAGAAGCGCCACCGCCGCCAAAGCCAAAAGACGGCTGCAACCCAATTCTGGTGTTAGCTTTACTGGCCTCCTCTCTACTGGGATTGTTGCTTCTTGACACACTGTCGTTTTGGTTAGCCATTGCAATGGATTCAGAAGTTTCGGAGGGGAAGAAACGGGCGGGGCCAAGGTGGTTTTGGGTTCCGCGGGCCGAGAATTCGCGGGTTGCTCCGATGACTGAGTCGACAGCGGTGGTGAGAAGGGAGCTTGGGGCGGAGCCGTATCGCATGAGTCCGCCGCCGCTGCTACTGCCCATTGAGCCTTGTGATGAAGAGGATGTGGACGATGGATACATATTCGTTTTTGGTTCAATGAAAAAGCAAAGTGATGGAAGTTGGAGAGAGAGAGAGGGAGAGGGAGAGGAAAAGTGGTATGGGATTTTAAAAAGTAGGGATGCAACTTGTTGAAGAAAAGTCTAGGAGGAGTGATTGCATCACCGGTGGGTGTTTCAAGATTTGCACTCTTCAGACCACATGTTTAATACACTATTCAATAGTGGCCCTTTGTCAACTTGTCTTTTGTCATATAATCAATTGTAGACTAGGGTGGAGCTAAATATTTTGACCAAGAGTTGCTCAATTTAACATTATTGTGTACATGTTTGCAAATATTTGTTTGTTCGAAAGTGTTAACTTTTCGGAAAAATTGGAAAACCAAAACTCGGGAATATTGGAAGATTATTGAAAAGTATGAGTAAGTTGGATTGCTTGCCCATTTGGTTTCATTTTAATTTCATTATCCACAACATTTTTGGGGTTAAACATATTTTTTTGTGGGTGTGTGGAAATGACAATGTATATAGTTTGATTGTGTACAAATGTTTATTTTATAGGGCTCAAAAAGAAAATATATTTAATTTATACCTTTCCATGTGAGAAAAGATGAAAATTTCTCAAAAAGTGTTTGGTTTTAATATTTTCAAAAAAATAAAGTGTTAAATTTACTTATAACACGGATACATGGCGCAGTGAAAGTTTCTAATACATATAATTAAAATACTTACATATTTTATTTCCATGAGATTAATTAATTATACAAATTTCTAATTTAGAAAATATATATATCTGATATGACCTAAATTAAATTTGGTCATTGGGCTCAAGTTTTGAGCCACATTCTAAGTGTAGGAGATTGGTTCGCATGTATACAAGGAATGTTCATAGGCTGAAATAATAGATATGTTACGTGAGCCCAAGGCTTCAAAGCAGGATCAAAATATTAGGTCGGCTTGGGGTAGTAAAAGGCCGACCTAGTATCATGGTCGGGGTGCTTATATGAAGGGATCGCGTTAACTAGTCCCAATAGAGCTAGCTTGGATAGGTCTGTCTAATTTAAATACACCTTTCCCCATATGCATTAAGGAGAAATCTTAAGATTTTTAGAGATCTGATAATGAAAAATAATCCTACCTAAATTGAGTTCTAAATTCTGATTACACAACTCTTAGTTGATGCTTATCTGAAAGAGAATATCCTAAAATGGTAAGGAAAGTAAATCTTAGAATGATTCAACCATTTTACACCTATATATATATGAGTGTCAAAGGAAAAGGTATGTAAGGAGAAGGTATGTTGAAAATATATGTTTGTTATCGATATTACTGCATTTATAGCTTTTAATTGCTTATTTCACTTTCAAAAGTCTCTTTTTAACTTAAGTATTGAAAAATTTTCGTTGGTCAAATCCAAACACCCTTAACTCTTATTTTGCAAATAATTTTAGAGGCTTTCGGAGGAATTCAATTGCTGAAAGCAGATTTCTTGATCCATGTTATTTTAAATGAATTAATAACAATATTATCTCTAGCTTCAAATTGATGCAGCAGAATATGATGGTACAGCAGAAAATGATGGGAATCAATTCACACTCAACACCTTTGTTTCAGTTTGTAGGAGTTTTCTTGATTGAATCGGATACCTCTAGGGGCTGTTTATTAGGTAGGATATGGGCTGGATTGATGGGTTTTTCCATACAATCTTTTGTTTGTTTTAAAATATTTTGGCTCATGAAAAAGTCTTGGTCTGATATGAAAAGTCTTGGCGTAGCGTGTAATCCACTCTCCATTTAGATTGTAGATCACAACTAGTAAGTGTGATCTATAATTCAAGACTGAAGTCCACACCATATTAAATTATGAATCGATAAAAATGTCCCTTATATATAAGTCATAACTAATTATATTAACATTATATTATATAAAAATTAATATTATATCATAAATAATAATATATATATTTATATTATATTATTTATATAAATAATAATAAAAGTAACATATTTATATAAATAATATAAATATATGTCTATATACATACTTATATATATATTTTGTAAATGCAAATAATTATAATTTTTTGTACTTTATAAATGTTATTAATATTTATGTTAGTAATAGTGTAATAATATTAGTAATTTAAATATCAATAATATAATATAAAATATCATAAGTTTTAATAAATACATATACATATGTGAGAAGTGCATATTTTTATATCAAATCCTTTATAGTTTTCTTACTTTATTCTTGTTAATATTATAATTATTAATATTTTATATTAGGGAATTAATGAACAAAAAGATATCAAAAAGAGTCAAAATAAAATCAAAGAAGACAACACGTTTTGTAAGTAAGTTGGAATATACTATTTCATTGGATCAAATAAGCATCATAATTATAAGAAAATGATCAATTTTGCCTAAGTCCTATAAGGAGACATGTCTAATGATATTTTGAAAGTAGTTCTATATGCCCAAAGTGTATCGATAAGTCTAAGAGACCAATTTTTACGGTTTGGGTTAATTATTTTTTAAAAAAAATATTTTATCTCCCTATTTGCAAGTTCAATTTATCCATTTGTCTAAGGATGATAAGGGGTTGCAACTTTATGTATGATTCCATATTTTCTCATTAAAGTTTCGAAAATTTTGTTACAAAAATATTTTACCCCATCACTGATAAAAGATATAGGAATTCTAAATAGATTTAAAATATTTTCTTTCAAAAATTTTATCACTATTTTGTGATCATTGTTTCGACAAGAAATTGACTTGATCTATTTTAAAATATAATCTATGGCAACCAATATGTCAAGAAAATCAAATAATAATAGAAATGACTCCATAATATCAATAATCCAACAGTCAAAAATTTCAATCACTAGGATAGGGTGTAGGGGCATCATATTTCTCTTTGAAAGGGACCCTAACTTTTGACAATTTTCACAACTTTTGCAGAAAGTGTAAGTGTCTTTGAAAAGAGTTGGCCAATAAAATCCACATTACAAGATTTTTGCAGTAGTTTTTTTTATAGAAAAATGACCACCACATGCTTCTAAATGACAAAATTTGACAATATTACATATCTCATTGTTAGGCACACATTTTCAAAAGATTTGATTCGGACAATATTTGAATAGGTATATCATCCCAATAAAAATTTTTAACCTTAGTAAAAAACTTCTTTTTGTCTTGAGAGTTCTAATGCGATGGCATCTTTCCTGTCACAAGAAAATTAACAATGTCAGCAAATCAAGGTAAAATAAAAATATTAAATAGTTGTTCATTAGGGAAAGTGTCATTAATAGGTGTGATTTGAAACGATTCATCACAAACAAGTCTCGATAAATGATCAACCACTATATTCTCTACTCTATTTTCATCTCGAATAGTAATATTAAATTCCTAGACTAAGAGAATCCACCTAACCAGTCTTGGTTTAGCATATTTTTCTGACAAAAGATATTTCAAAGTTGCATGATCACTGAAAACAACAACTGGTGATCCAACAACATAAGATCAAAATTTGTCCAATGCAAAAATTACAGCAAGTAATTCTTTTTTAGTTGTTGTATAATTCAATTGAGCATGATTTAAAGTTTTACTTACATAGTAAATAACATATGGTTTCTTATCTTTTTTTTGTCCCAAGACAACTCCAACAGCATAATCACTAGCTTCACACATTATTTCAAAAGGTAAAGTCCAATCTGGAGGCTGCATGATTGGAGCAAATGTAAGCATGTTTTTAAGCTTAACAAAAGCATTTTCACAATTTTCAATCTATTCAAAAATAGTGTCTTTTGTTAGAAGATTACACAAAGGTTTAGATATTATACTAAAATTTTTGATAAATCTTCTATAAAAATCAGCATGTCCTAAAAATGATCTAACCTCCTTCATAGTCTTTGCTATTGGCAAATCGGTAATTAAGTCAATTTTATATTTATTAACCTCAATACCTTCTAATGAAATAATGTGTTCAAGAATAATACCACTTGTTACCATGAAATAACATTTCTCCCAATTGTAATTTGATTATACCTAGAATATCCATCTAAAAAGCAATAAAATTCGTGTCCTGCAACTCTATCTAAAATTTGATCCGAGAAAGGTAATGAAAAATTATCTTTTGTAGTAACTGAGTTGAGTTTCTTATGGAATTAATTAATCATTCTCATTCTTGACTACAGTAACTCCATATTTCTTAGGTACAACTTGAGTATGACTTACCCATTTGCTATTAGAAATAGGATAAATGATTCCATTATTTAAGAGTTTAATGACTTTATTTCTCACTACGTCTTTCATATTATGATTTAGTCTTCATTGCATTTCTCTAGAAGGTTTAGCATTTTCCTCTAGATAGATATTATGTGTGCAAATGAAAGGATTAATACCTATAATATCAGCAATGGTCTATCCTAAAGCATTCTTATGCATTTTCAGAGTTTCGATCAACTTACCTTCTTGAGATGCATCGAGTTTGGAAGAAATTATTACTAGAAAAATCTTATTCTCACCCAAGAAAAAGTATTTTAAATTAACTTGCAAAAGTTTCAAATCAACCACGGGAGCTTTAATACTTAATGGAATAAATTTTACTGTTGATGATGAAAGTTCTTCGAATCTTGGCTTCCAAAAATATGTTTCTTGCACCTGCAAAAATCCAGAGATAGTATTAGTGTGTGCTTTTTTACAAATACTTTCACTTTCGAAACAAGTCTCCAAAGAATCTAAAGAGTTAGTGGTAGTAAAGTATTCATGAACAAGTTCCTCAATTGAATCAACTTTCTATCTTTCGACATCTTTTGTAATTAAACACATTTACTTCCAAAGTCATATTTTCAAATGATAACTTCAAAATACCATTCCTATAATTGATTAAAGCATTTGAAGTTGCAAGAAAAGGACGACCCAAAATAATAAAAATTTGTGTATGTGTTTGTGCGACAGGCTCTGTGTCCAAAATAATGAAATCAATTGGAAAGTAAAACTTATCAATTTATACCAACATATCTTCTACTATTCCCTTTGGAACTTTAATCGAACGATCAGCTAGTTGGAGTACAACAGAAGTTGTTTTAAGTTCTCCCAAACTTAACTGTTCATAAAGTGAGAAAGATAGAAGATTTACATTAACACCAAGATCAAGGAAAGCACGTTCTATTCTAGTGTTTTCTATGATACATGAAATGGTTAGACAACCTGGATCTTTGTACTTGAGTGGAGTGAATTGTTGAATGATTGAACTAACACTTTTAGTTAAAAAGGCCTTCTTTTGTACATGATGTTTTCTTTTGATTGTACACAAATCTTTCAAAAATTTGGTATAAGGTAGAACTTGCTTGATTGCTTCCAACAATGAAATATTAATCTTCACTTGTTTAAAAATTTTAAAAATTTCAGCATTTGAGTTCAATTTCTGAGTTGTTTGCAATCTTTGAGGAAAGGGTACTGTAGGTAAATATTTTTCTTTTTCATCATTTTCACATTTATCTTCTTCAAACTTACCTTCATTGTCAAAACTATTTCCATTCTTCATTTTTGGAGATAGATTAGAAACTTTCTCCTTGGAATGAATAGTCTTGTCAATAATTTTTTCATTATGAAGAGTTGTAACTGAATTAGTCTCATTGACTGCATTTTCACCTGAAGAAGAAACATGACACTGAGTGGAAGGATTAGGTTGAGGTTGAGTAGAAAATTTACCTTTTTTCATGAGTACGCAAAGAAGCTGTCAATATTGAAAGTATGCTTCTGACCTCATTGATAGCTTGTGAAGTTTGATTATTGATGTTTGTTTGTTTATGCATAAATGCTTGCAAAGTCTCCTCAAGGGATTTTGTATGTGGAGCTGGATAAGAATGAAAGTTTGGTGGTTTCTGTGAATGCAGCGGTTGGGTACGGTTATCATCCCGCCTACTGAAATTGGGATGATTTCTCCATTGTGGATTGTAAATTTCAGAATATGGAGAATGGAAAGGTTTTTTGAATGTGTTCATAAAATTTGCTTGTACTGGAATATTTTGACATTCATTAGTGGAGTGCCCTAAAAGTTCCCAATTACTACAAACTTCTTCCACTTGCATAGATTTGATTTTTTTTACTTTTTTAAGTTTCATGGCTTCAACTTTTCTTGTTAAACTAGTAAGTCTAGCATTTGATCATCTTCTTGACTAAGGTAATATTTTTTTTTATTACTATTAGCAAGATTAGATCTAATAGAACCTTCGAAAGAATTAATACTATGCCATGATTGAGAGTTTTTTGCCAAATGATCTACATATTCTAGGACTTCATTAGGTTCTTTATCCAGAAACTCACCATTACACATTGTTTCAACAAATTATTTTATTTTAAAAGTTAAACCTTCATAAAAGAAACTAATTAAGCGCCATTTTTCAAAACCATGATGTGGGCATAAATTCAACAAATCTTTAAATCTTTCCCAATATTTAAAGAAAGTTTCATTAGAATTTTGAGAAAAAATTTTGAATTTGTCTTTTCAAAGCATTAGTTTTATGAGTTAGAAAGAATTTTTTTAAAAATTCAGCTTGCATACCTAGGTTTTAAAAAATTAAGCCAATTTTTTGCTTTATCTTTTGAAGAAAAAGAAAATAATTTGAGCTTAACAATCTCATTTATACAAGTTTGATCATCAAAAGTGGCACATACTTCATCAAATTCTTTGAAATGCAAGTAAGGGCTTTCAGAGTCTAAATCATGGAAGTAAAATGATCATACCTGACTTGAATCGAAAGTTGTTTGCATTTAAGGAAAAATGAAACAAAAATGAGAAGAATTTCAAGGAGGTTGTAAGTAATAATGCATGGTACGCATCTGTTGATTTTCATTTTCATCCTGAACACTTTCATATTCAATCATGGTGGAATTGTGTGGAGATGATTCAAATAAATTTCCAAATAAAGTTTCAAAATTATTTCTAACTAAACGTCGAGAATTATGACTACGATACCATATAATCATATATCCATAAAGAAAATAAACAAACTATATTTTCAAAGGAAAAATATTAACAAACATGAATACTTACCTTGCTTTCCCCGGCAACGGCGCCAAAAATTTGCTACAACTTTAAGGTTTGAAATCCAAGTGCAGGTTTTATTAAGTAATAAATTTCTCGTGAGTCTCAGGTCGATCCACATAGAAGTTTAAATACTTTGATTAATTGTAGGAATGATATTTTGAAGCTATCTTTTGGAAATATGACTTTGGAACTAAATGTGTTAAATGTTTGTAAGCAACCTGTAGAAGATGTCTAAGTACAGAAAGTGAATTTAATTGAAGAACTTGTTCACAAATATTTTACTTTCACTAATTCCTTTGATCTGCTAAAAACTAGTTTTGAAAGTGAAAGTATTTGTAAAAAGACATACTCTAATACTCTCTCTGAATTTTCACAGGAAAACTAAGGCTTGAAGAACTTTCATTATCAACAGTACAATTTGTTCCATTAAGTATTAAAACTCCCATAATTGATTTAAAATATTTGTCATTTGATTTAAAATACTCTTATTTGGATGAAAATGAGACTTTTTCAGTAATATTTTTTTTCAAACTTGATGCATCCCAAGAAGATAAGTTAATCGAAACTCCGAAAATGTATAAAAATAATTTAGGATGAACCATTGCTGACATTAAAGATATTAGTCCTTTAATTTGTACACATAACATCTATCTAGAGGAAAATACTACACCTTTTAAAGAAATGCAACAAAGGCTAAATCCTAATACGAAAGAAGTAGTGAGAAATGAAATCATTAAACTATTAGATAATGGTGTCATTTATCCTATTTCTAATAGTAAATAAGTAATTCCTACTCAAGTTGTACCAAAGAAATCTGGAGTTATTGTAGTCAAGAATGAGAATGATGAATTAATTCCAACTAGGATTGTTACTGGTTGGCACATGTGCATTGGAATTGCACTGGAATCAAGAGAAAGCTACTTTTACATATTCTTTTGGTATTTTTGTATATTGAATGATGTATTTTTGGATTATGTAATGCACCAGCTACATTCCAACAATGTAGTTAGTATTTCTAGTGATATGGTAGAACATTTTCTTGAAGTCTTTATGGATGATTTTTCTATTTTTGGTAATTCATTTGACGATTGCTCATCTAATTTAGAAAAAGTTTTGATCAAGTTTGAAGAAAGAAAATACCTTGATTAAATTAGAATTAACCTTCACAATCGACCATTTTCAAGCACAAAAGGGTGGAAACTTGTTCTAGTTTGTGTTCTATGGATTCCTATGGATTGATCAATTGTTGTGAGTAAGAGAGTGTGGAAATTTGGAAGAAACTAAGGACAAGAAGTGCTGGTCATTTTTGAGGAGCTTCCACAAGAAAATATGGATGAAAATGATTTTCTTGACATATCGCAGAGAGATAAGTGGAGGGTTATAATAGGTTGACCCACGTTTATGCGCTAGGGAGATGACAAAAATCGATGGTTTGGTGTTATAATCAAGTGTAATGTGATTTAGAATGATTTCATGTAACTTAGTCAACCTACCAATCAAATTGCACCATTTTGCATACTTTTAGTTCTTAGCCAAATGTAACATATTTCAAGCAAATATTTAGGCAAATAATCACTTTAGAATGTAACAAGTATGGAACAATACAAATAATTCATTTTATGGCCATTCAACATATCAATCTTTCTCAATCGAGATACGAAGCTTTTCATTGCAAAAAGTCACTTGAGTAATATGTTAATCGAAAAATAAAAGTTTGATCTCATATTTCATGTACTAGTGCATGTTAAAGCATAAGTGGAGCACATAGTAACAATTATTCATGTTTGTGCAATCATGCTATTTGTATGCCATAATCCGATAACGCGTATTGATCAGATGCATATTCATGCAAGATGTTTATTATTGACTATGTAGGAGATAATTGGGCGTTACAATCTCATTCCATTCCCCAGCTAATAATAAATGCAAAATCATGACAATAACATAAAATGAAATCTAACCAAGTAAACATAAAGGCAAATAAATAAATAGTTGATCGAGTTTCCCAACCAGGATATGTTCATATGCCTTCTTTTGTCTGCAGGAATGACTAAACACCACAAACTGTAACACCCCTTAACCTAACTGCAAAACCTAAATAAGCTGATACAGTTAAGTCAAGAAATCTTAACTTTCCATCAATATTAGAATTATGATTTTAATAAAAGTTTTCCTTTTGGCGATACGAGAAAGAACTTGAATTCATTTGTTCTTTCATTTCGTTTTAAACACACCATTTACATAAATCAAAAGTGAGTACATATGTTTACAAAATTATAACAGAGCGGATTATTTAAAAACAAAACAGACTTTTCAAAATAGGCTACAAAACAGCTCGAAGCATAGCATAAGAACAAATCTTTGTCCAGCCGCTCTGGAGACTCAGTCTACCTCTAAACCTATACATTTCCACTTGAATTACATGAATCTAATGAGCAAATGGCTCGGTAAGGCGAAACTAATGCAATAACAAATAGCGTACATGCAAATAATATAAATGATTAAATGCATTATTCGATTTCATAACTTTCATTCACAAATCATTACTTAGGACCCCTGAAATGTGGTACCTAACTAATAGCAATAGACCATGGTTTTCAGAACCTGTTCATAAAGATTGGCCAATAAGAGGAATAATACGGGGTTTCGATACTTGATTTTTTAACCTCATGTATTAGCCGTATTCTGTCTCATTCATTGTGGCTTTCCTATACCGATTTTTCAACCTCAAGTATTTGCCACCATTTGTTGGGTTCGTCGATTCCTCCCGCATCCCTTGCCTCCCCGACCCTCAATCAAGTACCATACTTTCTTTTCAAAAACCTTATTATATTCTTAATAATATCATGTTTCATAAACCATGAATGCATCAAACATTACATCATTTGACAAATAATGACAATCACATTAAAATATGAACAACATTATATGATTCTTGTGATACAGCAAATAAAAGTTTCAACTTACCTCAAGTCCACTTTGTGTTAAGTGAAAAAATAATTGTTCATCATAGGGGTCAATAATGGGTGTGGTTTGAACTTAGTTATCACAAACGAGTTTTGACAAATGATCAGCCGCCATATTCTCTATTCCTTTCTTATCTTGAATTGTAATGTTGAATTCTTGAAGTAAGAGAATCCACCTAATCAGTTTAGGTTTGACATATTTTTTTGACAAAAGATATTTTAAAGATGCATGATCACTGAAAACAACAACTGGTGAGCCAACAAGATAAGATTTAAATTTGTCCAATGCAAAAACCACAACAAATAATTCCTTTTTAGTTGTTGAATAATCCAATTGAGCACTATTTAAAATTTTACTTGCATATTAAATGACAAATTTTATTATATTTTCTTTATCCTAAAACAGCTCCAACAACATAGTTACTGGCATCACATATTATTTCAAAAGGTAAAATTCAATCTGGAGGTTGCATGATTGAAACATATGTAAGTTGTTTTTAAGCTTAACAAAAGCATTTTCAAAATTTCAGTCCATTCAAAAACAGTATCTTTTGTTAGAAGATTATACAAAGATTTAGATATTATACTAAAATCTTTGATAAATCTTCTATAAAAAACAATATGTTCTAAAAATGATCTTACCTCCTTCACAGACTTGGGTATTGGCAAATTGACATTTAACTCGATTTTAGATTTGTCTACTTCAATACATTTTGATGAAATAATGTATCCAAGAATAATACCAGTTGTTACCATGAAATGACAAACAAAAAAAATAAAAACAAAAGGCGAAAGAAATGCAACTTTGTCTCAAATATACTCAATGGACTTACAACATAAAGTGATGTTCCTTAAGAATGGTTTCTTAAAATCGAGAAGATAAAATTCAATTTATTATGGATGGATTGAGTAATTAGGCTTTAAATGACATTATATTGACTCTTGAGATGCATTCTTGTGGATTCGTGCATCATGCAATTCTTAATTTATAAAATCACTTTCAGGATGAATATGAGCATTATAGATTTGGGAATTTGACTTTAAAAGACAAAGTTTGCCAGTTTATAAGAAAACTAGATAAGAAGCATATTTTTTACCCATAGAGGGCGTTTAAGTCATTGCTAGATGTAAAACTAGAGATGTGAGCCACAGTCACAACTACATGTATATTTACGTGTAGCAGTTAATTTTTTTTCAAACTTTACATCTTTATTTTCAACCTTTTGACAAAAGAAAAAGACGTGCAATAAATATATTCCCTATTTACACCTAGCACCATACTTACTCTATTTTGCACAACTTATTTAAAAAAAAATAAAAAAATAGAAGGGTCTTCTACGTAAGTTCAACTGTATTTGTATCTTTTGTGGAACTAATCCAAGAAAAAAATGGTGAGTTTATAGTAGCAGCTAATAACCTTAGTAGAACTTTTACAAAAAGAAAAATTCATTAAGTGTATAGGGGAGATAGTTTGGGGTTAATGAGAGTTTTGCTACTTCTGCTCATGTAGGAGGAGTTAAAGTTTTAAAAGTTATCCTAAAACTTTAACAGTACAAAATATCACAAGTATGACTATTAGAGATGAGCTAAAAGTGTCACATATTCAGGATAAAATGCCTAACATGTAAAATAATGCAAATACATTCATCACTCTACCTGGTGGTTTTGGTACACTAGAGGAATTATTCCAAGTTATCTTTTGGGCACAACTCAACACTCACTAGAAGCCTATAGTTATTCTTAATGTTAATGGTTTCTTTGATGGTTTGCTATCTTTTGTAAATCATGTTGTAGAAAAATATTTGATTTCATCATCTGCGAGACAAATTCTCATTTCTGCTGCAACATCTGACTAACTGATTGATCAACTTCTAGCATATGTGCCAGAACCTGATCTAGCCTTGGCTCATGTAGATTGGTCCAACAAGGATAATGGTAAAAAATGCAAAATGTTGACTCTCAATCTATGAAATTTATCCTTAATGGTTTCAACTAATAGTGTATATATTGTGTTATTTTATTTTATTTTCTAATAAGTCACATTTCAAGTAATATTTTCTAAACTTTACTTTCTTATCTATTTTCGATATTAGAGACAATATATCGATTAGGTTGGGGGAAGGGATAGTTGATACCTATTTTGTGTGCTCAATGTGTGTTTTTCTAGTTATTTTAATATATTTTCTTTTGGGTCTATTGAAACCATGAAAAAAGGTAGCAGAGTAAAGGATATCTGTAACACTTTTGAGATGCACTCCTATTTTTTTTTTCTGCATAACATGGCAAGTTTGTGAAGTTTTAAACAAAAGTTTGTGAATTGCCAATTTTTTTTAGTCGTAGATGATCTTCCAACTTCAATGATTAAAATTAAGCACAAATAATGTGGTTTAATTGATAATGACTGTTGTTTTGGACTTTGATATTATTCTTTGGTTAATATATTTTTGTAATAATTATACTCAAATTTTTTTGCACAAATAATTATGTTATTCAGTGTAGAGACAGGCATGTCAAAATAAGTAGCTTTTATACCCTCGCTTTAATCATCAATTTAATTTTTGACATGAAGGAATTGAGTGTTATAACTTTTTCTTTTGGTCTGTTGAGGAGAATGATTGATTGAGCACCGCTTGAAAGCATTAGGCTAGCACAATGGTCAAATCAGTTTATTTCCTATGTGATGTTCCAAAAGAACATCCCCATGAATGAGTCACTTTACCTTTCAATAAACAAATATTTTTTTGTAACCATATCTTCTTACCTAGTCTAAATACACTATTATCATACACTTGTTCCAAAAATGATTTGGAGTTTAAGAGATATTCCATTGATAAAGTGATCTTACAAAATAAATTTGAGTTGGAATAGAATATAGGTGTAGAGGAGTTTTTGTTCTAAAAAAAATTACAAAGTATTAAAAATATTATGAGTTGCGACTAACAATGGGATATTGCAAAATCAATAAGAATGATGAAGATGATCCAATTCAATAATAATAGGCCCCGGTGTTGAAATTCGTGGAGTATGATAATTCTTTATTGATAAACTCTATATCTCTAATTCTATGAAGTTTTTAAAAAATTTGTTGCATCATATCCTTTTATTTCTTAGCCACATCACTATCATTTGGTCTTATTACAACCTTTGTTGAAAACCTTTTGATTTCGTGTGATGCCTTCAGTATAATGGAGATTTGTACCAAAGGAAGATCCTATAATGTTTAACTATTCTATTAGAGATTGAGTGATAGTTTTTGTGAGATTTTATGAGAATTCATTTGTTTGAAGCCTGTATGATTTCGTCACACACATACTTGGGTATGTTTATAATAGAAATGTATTGACTTTTGAATGACTAAGGGTTAGATTCAACACTTATTTAATTTTATTTCCATATTACTTTATTGTTTCCTGAGAATAATAGTTGGAAGTTAGTTATCATAGATGTTTGTGGGTATCACCACTGGAAACCCTCACGAGACTATAACTCATTCTCTATGAGCCACCTAGGGGTTTAAAGGCTTGTTGCATATGCTAAATGCAATTGTAATTTCCTACTTTAGGTTTGTTTTAAGCTTGCTCAAGGTCGAACAATGGTTAAGTTTGGGAGAATTTAATAAATGCATATTTTTTTATATATTTTTGTATCAAATCCTTTATATTTTTCTTGTTTTATTCTTGTTAATATTTAGGGAATCAATGAATAAAAAAAGATAAAAAATAGCCAAAATAAAATTAAAGAAGACAGCACATTTCGTGAGCATGTTGGGAGATAATATTTCATTGGATCAAAAAAGCATCACAATTAGAAAAAAAAGACCATTTTAGCCTAAGTCCATTATGTGTAGATCAAAATATATACAAAAAATTATTTGTACTTTACAAGTGATTATTAGGCTTGCATTAAATTTAAAATAAACATATTTCTAAATTTGTGCAGTTTTTGTACTTTAGGCATAACCCTATTCTCAAAAGACCTATGGACCTCAGTCTTACGTTATTTGAAAACCAAGAGATAGAACTACAAATTTACTATTCAACCTAATTCAACTTTGATTATAACAAAAAAATAATCCAAGTGTGTGCATTGAAAATGATCTATCTATGTTAATACATCTCCTTAAATTAAGCATAATTGTACAGCTGATTGCATAGTGAAAAATATGTGATAAAATTTAGATCTAAAAAAAATATATGAATTTAGAGTACATTTGAAGTTAATTTAGATTAAATTTGAATATGTCAATTTAAGCACTCCTCTACCATAAATAGGGGCTCTTGGATAGTATTCAAGATACACAAAAACTCTTAGAGAGGGAAATAAAGTTTTATTATTGTCTTTTTTTAGGCTAAGTTTTCTATTAGTAATAGAAATGTATTCTCTAGCTTTTCTTTTATTTTTAGTCATTTCTACTTTCATTATATCTTTCTAAATTTCATTTAGATAAGGAGAAATGGTGAACATCTTGATGTAGGAAGAGAAACGGTTATGAAGGTGTATAATGTTCAGGTGTGTTGTATTATTGTTTTAATTTTTGATTAAAACTCTCCTTGTTTTATGGTGATTCTTGATTTATGTATCTTCAATGACACAACAAATACTTAAGTTCATTTAGCTTATTATATGTTTCTACTCCACCGACTGATAATGTGAAACCTTGATTTATTATAAATAAAGGTGTGCATAAATACTTGATCCCATAAATAAGTGTTTACTTAAAACTTACTTATTTTGTGGTGATTTTTGATTTATGTATCTATAATAGCACAACAAATACTTCAGTTCATTTAACTTATTATACGATTTTACCCCACCGACTGATAATGTGAAATCTTAAATTGTTATAGACAAATATGTGCATAAATATTTAATCCTATAAATAAGTATTGGTATTAAGAGATAATTTGCAAACAGTAAGACAATATCATGATTATCTTAATGTATGAGTTATTTAATAACATCTTCCTATTGAAACTTTCATTATGTATGGATTCCAATTGTACTATTTAAAAGAGGTAAAAAAGAATAAATGATCGTTCCTCTATCCAAAACTCAAGAGTGGATCTCTTATTTTCAATACTTTTATTACCTTGATTTCTTAATTATAGTATAAATTTTTCTTTATATTTTAAACTACATAAATCTTCATTTTTTAAGAAATGTAATCCTGAAAATTTCAAACAATTTTTCCTATGGATCGACCTTGGACTTCCAAGAAATTTATTACTTGACACGACCTGTACTTGAGTTTGCAATTTTAAAGTTATAGCTATATGTATTCATATAAACATATAAAATATTGTATACTAAGAAGTATACATTTGAATTTATACATATAAACAATATAATATTTATAAATATATAATATTTGTAACATATAGAATTATGTAAATAATTATATAATTAATGTCAAAAATATAAATAATTTTAATATATATTAATATGTTTACAGTATTAATATTAATATTATACCATAAAATAATAATATATTTATATTTATGTTAATATTAAAATTAATATATTAGATGTTTATACACTATTTATATATTTTTTAAATATATAATAATATTTATTTAGATATTTATATAATATTTATATTTATATTAATATTAATTATAATATAATATTAGTAATATAAATACCAATAATAAATCATAAAATATTATGTTCTTAATAATAATATACCTATAAATATATATTTATCTACATAATATAAATTATGTATATTTAGAAATATATATTTGTATTTATATATAAATGTATATTATTTTATATAAGTATTTAAATAATCATATAAATAATATAAATAATATTACTATTATTAATATTATATATTAACGTATACAATATTAATATTAATATTATATCATTAATGATAATATATATTTATAATTAATATAAATATACATTAATATACATATTATATATTTATTGTATATATGTTATTTGTTTATGTATTTATTAATATTTTCTTTAATAATAATATAATATATATTTGTAATATAAATACAAATAATATATAAATATATGTTTATATATTAGAAATAATATATGTATACTTAAAAAATATATATTTATATAAATTAAAAATATATACTATAAATATGTATTATTTATTATATATAAATATAAAAATAATTATAAAAACATATACTTGTATTTTTTCATTATATTTATATATATTTTTATAATTATTTATAATATATATTTACATATTAAATATATTTATGCATAAACATATATGTAAATATATATTATATATTTAATTTTGAAGGGTACAATCAACTTTTCATAATGTATCCTGCACAATCTATATATTCAGCCAAACAATACTTATTGATTATCTCATGTATATCAAACTCATTCATAAACTCAATCCAACATGAGATAGGATAATATTGATATACTGTATTCACAACACATTCTATTTTTAATTTATCCTTTCTTGCACCATCAAACCTAGCAAACGAGCCCTTAGGCTCCTATCATATTCTTACTAACCTAACTTCAATTTTTTTAGAACCTTCTCAAAAATAATTGTTTAGTTCTAAAACCCCTACTGGGATTTGTTCACTTTTAGATCTTTAACTGTGTCTCTTATAAAGTTAATCCACATATCCAATATTCATGAATAATTTGTCTATGCTAATACACTAACTTCTACAATTCAATTAAGAAAAAACCTCACAAAATTGTTTTTTGGTTTTTGATGGAGAATTATTTACAAACACCTCATGATTGAGATAAAGAGATGCGAGAGATGGGGGAAAAGACAGCCAAAATTCTACCTTCGAACTTTGAATCTCCCTTTGTGTGTATTATACACAAATATTGTCTTCTTTCATTGCCACTCCAAGTGGGAATGTTGTCTTGCACAAGTAGTTTAATTCTTTTATGGTATCTCACATATTATGCAATAATCTTCATCGATGAGTTTTTGGAACTCTAATAGGTTCGCATTATTTGAGTAGTGCTTGGTATGCTAATTAGTGGCCATTTTCTATACTTTTATAATAAACAATCTTAATTTAAAATATAGTAACAAAAAGACATTTTTTTTATCTTTAATTGTCTTTAATCAATTAGATAAAGTCCTTAGACTATACATAGTAATGGGGCATGATCGCTCATATGCTGGGTATCATGAAATATATCTTTATGATTTTAGTTTTAAATTAGTTTCCAAATTGAGGGTTCATCGAGATAGGATATTAATAAGGGATTCATAGAACCAATGGAGTAGAAGCATTTGGAAACATCCTAACCACCTAGGCCCACATGTTGGATTGAATCCTATTACATGCACCTATGATAGGCCCACTACTTACCAAAATGACGATTGTGTTCTCCAATCTATGACTTTGGGAAAGAAAAGACAAAAGTATGGTCGAGATTTACTTTCACCCAACTAACAAGGTTTGGTGCCTTACTTTCCTTTAAAGAAGATGGGATTCTTAAGTTTTGACCTCATTTTTTTTGAACACCCAATTCATGCTCGACAAGAAGATATCTCGCTCCATAGGCATTGACATAGAGATGATATTGCATGTACATAGATGTTTGTTAGAAAAAAAGTATACTAAATAGGCCTGCTTGGAAAATTTCAACTGAAAACTTCATGCACGACCTCTATGAAGCACTATACACACTCCCTCATAGATTTCCCCGTCTTATTAGGACACCGCAAACAAGTGTGCAACAATCTTTAGATACTTCTTGTTAATGGAGAATTGGTATTGGAAACAGTGGGTCAACTGGTTAAGACCAGTAATGCTACTAATAAGGAATTGATTAAACTAGGACAAGGAGCGCTTAGAGAGCAATATGAAACATCACTCAGGTTGTACAAATCTGTATTCACTCTAAACTTATCAAGGTGCACTTGCAGATCTCTAATTCCGTCATACTTAAATAAGGTAGATGTCTTAACTCCTAGAGGAAGAGAGTCGGTTAGGGTGGCAGTGGAGAATGGACTTCTCTTTGGAGACACTACCATAAATTTATTCTCTTGCTATAGTCTCCCACTTTGTCTTCTCCTTATGCATCTACTAATCTCTTCTCGAGCATTAGCTTTCCTCTATTTCGACTCTTCTTACCTTGGCTCAACCTCCTAAGAGCTGGGGATAAATCTCAATTCTAGTGAGTGGATTAAGGTGACTCATTCTTATGATGATTCTCAACATATTGAGCTATTGCTCTCAACGTCGATATTGATGAAACGTCTTTTAACAGGGCTTGCAGGGCCTTTTGGGTGCTCTACAACACCGTCGCTCTGGATGGAACCCCTTGTTTCGAAGAGTTAGAGCTTGCTAGCGTGGAAGCTATGGATGTTGTTGGTCTACTAGTTTCCATTAGCCATTTCCTCTTAAGGGGCGACCTGCATGTTGGCTTCTCTTACTCTGAATTTAGTCTGTATTCTCGCCAAAGTGATGTGGTATGAGTGTTGCTGGGCTAAAATAAGGCAATTCTTTCTCCAAGTAGCCTGTTGAGCAGTGAGTTATTACATACGATACGGACAGACTGTTAAGAATGTCAGGGTTGTCCAAGCGATAACGTTGAATCAAATCAATATAGAGCCGATAATACTAATATAATGCATGAAATTATTAGATTGAGCCTGTTACATTAAGCCTTCTAAATATTGAGCTCAAATTTTTAGGTTGGTCTCAAATTATCATATTCTCATCAATAATTAATATTGATAATATAATATAATTGATCCGCTATAAAACATCATTATCATTGTCTATATGACAAGCAATTGTTGAATTAATGCTCTTGATAGGTAATTGTTATATTAATGCTCTTGAAGCTATAGTCTATGAGTGTTGGAATTTTAGGGCATGTATGGTTTTATTTTCAATAGAATTTTTTCTATTTTTTACTATTTTAGATACATATATCATGTTTATTTTACTCAATCTCATTGAAAAAAATCCCATTTCTATCTTCTCATTTTCCACCAAAAATATTTTTCAACCCTATATTCTCAATTTTCAATCCATACTATACCATTGGAACCCATCATTACCCCCATATCTACATAATATATTACTATTTTCAAACAATATCATCATCACCTATAAATCATCTTGATAAATTATCATATTCAAATTAAATATTCAAAGTGGACCCTATCATATTAATCTCATCTAATTATATACTATTATTTTCTAAACAATATCATTAAAAATGACCCACTACGTAATAAATAATTATATTCAAACTAAATGTTCAAAGTGAATCCCACCACTATCAATTTTATATAATTATATTCTATTATTTTTCAAATAATATTTTTTAAGTGGGTTCCATCACTTATATATCATCCATATAACTTATCATTTTATTTAATTTTTTATTAAAAAAATACAAAAAACATATTAAACCGACATATCCATATTCTATACCCTATAACCCTTTCCATTAGAATTCCTATATCCAAATATATTTTCATTTCTCATATATTCTCCAATATCACCTTGAAAACTAATCTCAATGGAATGAAAATGAAAAATCCTAATGAAAAATGAAGCCAGACAAGCCCTGAAGGTTCGAGAAAGTGATGATGAATGGGGAATCTGAAGGAGGGTAGGCTTCAAAAATTCATTTTTTCAGCAGCTCTGATCGTGTTATGTTAAAGTAGGAGCAAAAAGATATCACGGTATAAAAGTTAAGGGGTAATAACGTCTTTTAGTTCTTAGATAGACTAGGTGGGGTGGCCCTTTCTGCCTTGATTGGGCAATCACAGCCCAACTCATAGGACACGCAATCTGATAATCTCAGAATTTGGGTACCGTGCCCACAATCTATGTTGGGCCTGGTGCAATTTTGACTGAAGGTTATTTGCTTTCATTTTTCTTGAAATTTGGAATTTTGATATATCTTTTTTTGAAATTTAGATTTTAAGTAAAGATTTCTCATTAAATATTATTTAATTAAAATTTTAAAAAAAATTATACTTAAAAATAAAAAAAACTCATAGTCTAATATATATCCATAATTTTTAACAAGCTAATCTAGAGTCATTCTTAAAAAGTTTAGATGAAAGTTGAAAAAGTCAATATCTTAAATAACTTTCTAATATCACCATCAAAAGAAGTTATTGAAGGTTAATAGTATCATATTACTATTTAAAATAATAATGTAATTTTGGAAAAAGATATTTTTATTTTAGAAAATCAAATTTTATTTTGAGACATTTAAAAAAAAAAAAAAAAAAATCAAACATTTTTTCTCAAAAACAAGTGAAGCATATTCACGTGTTTCTCCAAAAGTTGGGGCATCCATAGACTGCCAAACCAAAACCAACCCTAATTTTAGTACCTTAGGACTTCATGATCCAGCCTAAAAGGAAAAAGAACAATCTTTGAGGCCCAAAATTTAGCCCTATTGGGAAGGATCGAGCCCTTTACTTACTTTATATATCCATTAGGTTTTTTCAGTGGGCCTCGTTTAGAGAGAGAGAGAGAGAGAGAGAGAGAGAGAGGAAATGGTGAAGTTTCTGAAGCCAAACAAAGCCGTAATAATCCTGCAAGGCCGTTATGCCGGCCGTAAAGCAGTGATCGTCCGCTCATTTGAAGACGGCACGCGCGACCGGCCCTACGGCCACTGCTTAGTGGCGGGACTGTCGAAGTATCCGCGCAAGGTCATCCGCAAGGACTCGGCCAAGAAGCTGGCCAAGAAATCACGTGTGAAATGCTTCATCAAATTGGTGAACTACAACCACATCATGCCCACGCGCTACACCCTCGACGTGGATCTCAAGGATATAGTGACGCTGGATTGCTTGCAATCCAAAGATAAGAAGGTGACGGCGGCGAAGGAGACGAAGGCCCGGTTCGAGGAGCGGTTCAAGACTGGGAAAAACCGCTGGTTCTTTACCAAGCTCAGATTCTAAGATAAGTTAGATATTTTATTAGTTTTTCCGGAGCGCTGTCTACTTTTTTGAGCAACTTTTGAGCAAGATATTTTGTTTTGTATGGAGATAACGTCTCTCTGTACTTGAACATGTTTTTTTGTTTAATGTCAAATGCTTTGAACTTGTTTATGCTTTTCTATTGATGTGGTCCTTTTGCTACAGATTTTCTTGTGTGATTTTGAAATGTTCCTTATTGATTTTTCATTTTTGACTCTGTTTTGGAAATATTGTAGAATTTCTTGGTCAATGTTTTGTCAGAAGTGGTTTTTAAATCTGTTTCGTTTTGGATTGTTAGGATTATCGTTTCACCTAATAGATTTTTGTTTCAAAACTATTTTCTATATTCGTCTGTGGTTATTAAAAAATGTTGATGTGCTTGAATGTTATGTGGATGACTAATCTGTTGAGGTGCGATGTGTAATGCATGGATTGTTAATAGTAGCTTCTTTATTGCCCCTCAATCCTTGTCTGCACTTTTTGGTCTTAGATCAGTGGCTTTAATGCATGTAACTCCGTATGATGTGGGGATTTTATTTGGATTTGTAAAAAGTTATATGATGGACATTGTTAACTTTATATAATGCTGATTTATGTGAAAATGCTGATCCTTTTCTTGTCCATGTTGGAATTGTCCTGTTTCATAGCTTAATATATAGCTAGCTAGTGTGTGTGACCTTCAATGATACAATGAGAAATAGAATCCTTTGAGCATGTCAGTTGGATACATGGATCTACAGAGCGAATGTCAATAACAACTCCTTTATGGTGTGGCTATTCCACATTCCAACTACCCAATTCTTTGAATTCAAAAGGAATCTATGCGTTCTCCTTATCAGTAGGTGACTCATACAGTCCATCTTGTAGAAGCTATTAAGTAAAGGTTGAATTGGTTCTCTTAGTTAAGATGGCCCAAGAAAGTGCTCTAATTTTGGCTTTTATCATGTTAATTATCAAAATCTTGTTAATGATGATGCAAGCTACATAGACATTTATAGGGGAAAGGAGATTATTTTCTAGATCTAGAGACCACACAACAAGAAGGAAAGATCTAGTTCTAGTAGGGATGGATATTCAGACTTGCATTTCACTCTGCCATCGAGCCAAAGAGGTTCTTATAACCACGCACTACTTCTCATAGCATGCAATATCAACTCATCCATGAAAGCCTTCTTGAAGACCCAGAAAAGAGCACTGAGTTTATTGGTGGAGTTTCCACCAATGGTTTTGAAGAGAGAAAGGTGACTTGACAAATGTTAGGCTTATTAGTATCAAGCTTAAATATAAGGAAGCTGAAGCTTAACTACTTTGGTTGGATGGAAAGATTTTCATGTAAAGTGGGTAAAGGTAAACTTATCACTATAAAGCTTAAATAGAAGGATGCTAAACTACTTTGGTTGAATGGAAAGATTTTCATGTAAAGTGGGTAGAGGTCAACTTAGCACTATCAAGCTTAAATAGAAGGAAGCTAAACTACTTTGGTTGGATGGAGAGATTCTCATTTGAAATGGGTAGACGTAATTCAGGCACATTTGCACACAGAATCGCACGCGCACACACCGGCCTACATAGGTGTACTTATTTATCTAAGTACATCTTTGTAAATATGTAAATGTTTTGTGAAAGTATTGCTCAAGATAATGAATTTGTTTGTTTTGGGAAATTTAATTTCTTTGAGAGATGTAGATTAAAAAGAAATAAAGAAATGAATCTGGTTATGGGATGAACAAAATAAGATGACGGAAAAATAAAATACTTGATTCACATGGAGATCTCTATAGACGGGCGTTGTAGCCCAAGAAAGAAGCAGTGTAAAATTTGTTATGAATTTTTTTGCAGAGAAAACTCCTTTTGAGGTCTCGGTGTAATTTTGTTGCCAATATGAAAATATGCAAATAACTGTACCAGTCACATCAATTCTACCTATTATCTCTATATTTTATTATCTTTATATTGAAAATTAGTTTCATGTTAGAATTGTATTGAGACAGTTTGTATTTGTGGTAACTTATATTAATATCATTTCTAATCTTGTGTTATGTGATAAATGATACCCTATCGTGGAAAATTCTTTTTGGACTTCCACTTATCTTGAACTCTGGTTTATAATTAGTTTTAAGTCTACAAAAATTTGTGTCAATTATTTTACTTTTCATTCTTCTTTCTTTATCTTGTAATTTATACCCTTTTGTAGAGATTTCTATTTGAACTCCAATTTATCATAAGTATATAGTTTTAAGTTTGCACAATATTTGCAGTGGATTATTTTAATTTCTAATATTGCTTCCTTTAGTTGGGTGTATTGGATATCCTTTCTTGTATTCTTTCTGATTCCACTTCATTTGTTGATAGGACTATATATCATGCACGAGTCATTGTAATTGTCTTGAGCAAACTTGTGGGTGATGCTTCATCCCTCACGTTTCTTGATAAATATGTGTGCGTATTGTTTCACATTAATTCTTGAAATATCAGCCAAGTAGTTTTTGACAGGAAGTTTCACTCAAAAATTAAAGGTATGCTGCCTGTTTCTAAAGTTCATAATTAATCAACAATTTGGTGCACATCTGTTTAGTAAGTTTTATATTTGCTGGACGAAAAAATGAAGATATGGTCTGAAAACTGCATGCAACTTCTTAACATCTTTGCAGTAAGGGGCCATTACTCTCTTCGCAGACTTAAGGCAAAGCTAGGCTTATTTTGCCTGCAAGTGATCTCACTGATGGTTCTAAATTTGACGGTTTTGAAAAAATTCTCCTTCAATGACAGTATATTTAAAGGAGACACCACTAGAACGCAAATATGAGTATAATTTTTATTTCTTGAAAGATTTGAAGGGAAAATTATGTGCACGGCCCATGGGGAAGGGATTATCAAGCTAAGACTTATGGTCCGACTCATAAACCAACCAAACTTTATTCTGCCGCTGCCAATATGAGATACCACAATGCAAGGTCCTTGACATGCATCTTATAAAATACTGGGCTATGCTCAATGTAGGTCGAGTATTTCAAGATAAGACAAGATAGGTTGTTGGTAAACATCTTGTATCTATGACCTAGATGGTTATGTGTTTGAATCACTTGAAGAAAAACCAACCAGTATTTAAAAAATAAAAAATAAAAAAAAAGATGAAACTGGGCAATTGCACATGCAGGCCGAGTTCAATGCAGTTCATATTTAGTGTGTTTTTCCCGTTTAAAGAATGGAGTGTGTGACATTTTCTGCATGGTAAGGTGATTTAAGCTATGTTTGTTTGCTATGGGATCAATTGATCTTACATACTGGCACTGGGGATCTGTATAAGCAGTTGGTAGACGTTTTGGTTCTGTTATACATCGACATTAATTGTCTGTTGAAGTTTACATCCATAGCACCTTTTATCTCTACCATCAAATATAATAAACCAACCTGAACACATATTTATTTAGAAATAAGTGGTTGAATTTAAAAATTATGTAGTGTATAATTCTCAAAAAGTTGTATTAAAATTTTGTTGAATTTAAAGGTGCCATTTTTTCTGGGATAAATTTTTTAGACTATTACATTTAACTTTATGATTTTTTCATATTATTGAATAAATCTAATTAAGATGAAACTTGTGAATGAAATCTAACTAAAGGAAATTGGTGGTCACTGCCAAAAAGTTAGTTTGAGAAATTGACCGAATTCATTTTGCTTAAGAATTCATTTCTTGAATATTTTTTGTTCTTTTTAATAATTTATCTTTTAAATAATTTTTGTTTATGTTTATTGTTAATATAACAAATCAGTCAATTTCAATTTAGTACTATGATATTTTGTTAATATTTTATATGCTTACTTAAATTTATGTAAAAAAAATTGGAATCATATTCTAGTTTTTCATGTTTAAATTAGTTGATATATTTAGTTTTAAAGAGGTCTTTTTTTAAGAGTTCATTCTTGAATTTTTTCCTTCCTTAAGACTTCATAATTTAAAGTGTTTTTTTTTTTTTTTTTTTGTTGTTTATGCTTATGTAATACAAATAATAAATTCATTTTATTTTAGCAGTATATGTTTTATTAATATTTCTTTTAGTATGATATCTTACTTACATTTTATATATTTATTTAGATTTTTTAAAATAAAAATCACATATTATCTATTTAATTTTTTTATGTTGAATAAAGTTTAGAGACAAATTAGTTGAAATTTTGATTATAAAGGGGGTGGGGGGGGGGGGGGGCAGTGAATTTATTTTTTTATTAAGGTTTAAGGGTGTCCATCTGGCTCATTTTTAAGATGAAAGGGGAAAAGTGAAGATTTTATTTATATAGGGGTAATTGATGCAACCCTTGAGTACAAGAAGACAAAGTAAATTTAACCAAAGAAATTATGAACTTCTTACTTTTTCTAAAAGAGTTTATAAAATTATAGCATTTTATTTTGAAAGCTTAAAAACTTATCTTTTAAAAATTTTATTAAACAACTTTAGAATATTTTACAAATTTTGAAATATTTATGAGATGTTTTAAGGAGATTATAAACTTCTAAACACCCTCTAATTCTGTACTTGTATTTCTTTTTCTTATTCTTAATTTGATTATGCTGATATAAATGAAGATCATGGCACTTTAATAGTGATAAAAATTTAAACTTAAAAATCGCACTAGTAAATTTTAATAATAAAAATAATACTTGATAGAAAAAAAATATGCATTAATTTACATGATTCGACAAAATTTGTGTGCGTATTATGAGTTCTTATTATATACTTCCACTTTGAAAAAATATTATCAGATACACCTATAAGTTTACTACCAAACTCAAGCAAAAATTACCCAGTGTACAACCACTCTTTAAGTCATCAAAGAATATCCCTAATATCTTTGTATCGCACACTTGTCCCTCAAAAAGCATCTCACAAGTGTTTCCCAATTCATGAAGAACACTTCTATTTATTAAGAGAAAATACTTCACAACTTTAGGGTCTAAGTTTTGGCAATACAAAATAACAAAATTAAATCAACTTCTTGAAAGCTAAGTATCGTAATTAAACTTGCTCTTCAAGTAAATGATACATTTTCCAACAATCTCCATCTTGCGAGGTTCTTCAACGTATCAATTGTTCATGATTTTGACACCATATCGCTACTCCAGTAGATCCAGGTCTGCTAATGTTCAAATGCAATCCAGTTAATATCACTAGTTAATTACAATGTGCCTCAATCCATCCTTTCCTCTATTAGGAATTTTTTCACACTCATTTACACCATGAAGTCTTCTAGGATGCCTCATTTCAAGTGATCCATTGAGGTCACCACACGCTACTACCACCTTAATTCTCTCCTTTCATCAAGACCATTTTGATAAATGATGGAAAGTGTTCTATTTATTTTTATTCATCAGTTCATGTTAGGGCTTTGAAAAATAATTTATATACTGTTCAATCCAAAAACTCCATATTACATATTCAACAAACTAACAAACGTAAATTAGATAATTATAGTTTCACATACTTGTGACATGCTAAGTTAAGTCATATCTCTAAAAAAATAAAAATTGATAAGTTTGCACAATTACTTGACCTTAAGAATGAGCAAGAAATGCCAAGGACAAGTGGAGCATGCTACAAATTATTTGGATTTGATTTATACAGATGTATGCGGCCATTAAGTGTTAGTGCCCAAAAAAACTACCACTATTTCATTACCTTTATGGTCATTATTGTAGGTATGGGATATGTATATTTTGAGATACAAGTTTGAAGCCTTTGAAAGGTTCAAATGCTTTAGGCATGAAGTGGAGAAATGAATTGGATGAAGTATTAAGACTCTTTGATTTGATTAAGGAGGCAAGTACTTAGATTCAAAGTTCCTTGATGATCTAAGAGGGAATGTGATTTTCTCACATTGGACTCCGTTTGCAACTCCACAACTGAATAGGGTTGTTGAGTGTTGGAACCAAACCTTATTGGACATGATTTGGTCTGTGATGAGTTTCATTAGGATTCTTCTTTCATTCTAGAGCTATACTCTAGAATCGACGGCATGTTTGTTAAACAGAGTGCTAACTAAGCTAGTTCCCAAAACACCATATGAGTTGTGATGTGACAAGACCCCTTCATACAAGTACTTTGGAGTATGGGGTTGCTCTGAATATGTGAATCAGCTAGTGGGGGATAAGCTAGATGCTAGATCTACCTTATGTAAGTTTGTGGGGTATCTAAAGAAATATGTTGGATATTATTTATACAACCCCTTAGAAAAAATATTTTTTATTTCGAGAAATGCCACATTCCTTGAAAAGGAGTTTTCAATAGATAGAAATGGTAAGGATGTAGAACTTGAAGAAATTCAAGTACCACAAAACGTCCTACAAGAGGTCGCAGTGTCTTTACCACCACCAACTAACACTTTTATCACTTAGTATTCTTGGAGATTCGAAAGGATCTCAAGGCCACCTGAGAGGTATGGTTTTCTGTTAGAGACAACTACGTGGAGCATTCATGAGATAGTGATCTAAGAAATTACGAAGTCATTGGGTTCATAAAATTATGGGATAGTATGCGCAACAAAAATTTAAATTTTTTCAATAGTTGAAAACAAAACATACATCACATGTTGAAAAACTAGTCTCGGATTCAATGTGATTTTTGGTTTGTGTTTCTGATTATTCGCTTAATTAAATTAAACAACTTAGTTTTAGAAGATTATACCTTTTAAACACTCCAATTCATGAAGGGTATGAAGGAATCCAAATTCCTAATGTTTTACATGAACACCTTTATTGGATCTCCCAAAAGAATTTACCAAAGAGCTCCAATCGTAGTCCCTTTAACAGTATCCACACTTTGAGCAAACCCTTAAGTAATAAATCCTTGATAGTGAACTTATACTCTTTGTTTCTAATCTAATTTGCGATTGAAGTATAATTCTTAAATCAATAATGTTGAGTTCGTGTGATCTCGGGGCATGGGCAATAGAAAATTAAAAAATTCTAAAACATTATATTATAACAATTACAGCAGTACCCTAGATCTGATGTGATTTTAACGATTTCGCAATTTCTAACGGTGTAATAAAACAATTGAAGTTTCAATTTATACCTTTCTATGCACTCTGACTATCGTAAGGATTAAAACAATCAATTGCTAACCCCTTTTCAGAATTCGGTTCATAGGGATTTAGGCGCCTTCCCTCTAAAGTAGTCCACATTTTGAGAGGAACACAAAATCATAATTTCGCTATTAATTCTAATTTCTTTATTAACCTAGTTTATGGAGTGAATATAATAAATATTAATTCATGTTATCAACTTGTGATAAAAAATTAATACTTTGAACAAAAGATGGAATTCTAGTGGAATAAAGGATGGAGGAGAAAATAATTTTCTCTCTCTATTTTCACTATGGCTGAAAATTTGAAGACTATTATTGTCCTCTAATTTTAGGCCATCATGGTATATATATGGGCTAAAAAATTCCAAGAATCACACTCTTAGTATTTTTGGTCTCATTTTGATTGATTAAAAGATATTTGGTTTATTCAAAATTCTTCAATTTTATTTCTTCACATCTTCCAAAGATTTTCAAAATTTTAAGTTTTCATCATTTTTTAACAACCTTCATGGGCCTCTCTTAACTAGCATCTTTGAATTGGACTTGGATTTTAAAACAAATCCCATAATTAATTCAATTAATTATTTTAGCCTAAATTTAATTAATTAATTCCATCTAACTCACCTAATCAAATTAAGCACAATAAATAATCTAATTATTTAATTGAGTAAATTAATTTAATTTATGAATTGCACAATTAATTTGATCTAATCAAATAATTATTTCACTCCAATTGGGCTCCCTAATCTTATTAGGTCCAATTAAATAATCCAATTTTTTAATTAAATTATTAATTCAACTCTTTAAATTAATTTAAACCCCAATTAATTAATCTTCATTAATTAATTGGATCAAACTGTTTGGATTATTTTCTAAGTTAGCAATGTTCCATATCAAATTATGTGTGACCCTTTAGATTCACAACTAAGCTAGTAGTAGACTTGCAACATTTGCGACTTATGAATAATAATTACTCTGATTAATTAATTCAATTAATTAATTTGTTTGAAATTAACTTTTTAATTTCAAGAACCTCACAAGTTATAGGAAACACCTAACAAGTGTATTATGACTACCTACACTTAGGTAAAATAGTGAGTGAACCTATTTCAATTATGAGTACCATACACGTGAGACCCTTCAGTCAACTAATCTCCCAATTGAGTTTAGGGCATGAATTAATAGTCAAAATCCTAATTGCTCAATAACTATAATTCCATTTTAAGTTTTAATAACTCATGATGAATCATTAAAAAATCCCTATATAACATTCATTTCCTTTATCCAAGGACTTCTTTCTATCTATATCATTTCTATTATTTGAAGTCACGAATTATGAAAACATAGGAGATTCAGTTGTTCTACCAGACAAGTGACAAATCCTTTATTAACCACTCACTAACCTCCATACATATCAACACAATATCCAACGTACCCCTTTTGTGATTGTTAGATAATCATAAAATACATTAAAAAATCAAACACGACATGCACAAGGCTACCATGGTGCCTCAAGTCGAAGGACTAATCGTGTACTATCGTAATATGAAAATTTTTATTTCGACAAACAAGTCTCTAATTAAGAATTTTCAGTGGGTCTGTTCAGTGTACTTGTTCCATAACATGCACCCACACACATGCATTATCATCACTACACCAATGTCCATGGAGTGAGACATCATCCTTATGTAAACATGCATCATATGCATGAGTCTATTGGCCTATTTGATTCTACATCTCAGAAAACCCTTGACTC
Source organism: Paulownia fortunei (assembly GCA_019321725.1). Lineage (NCBI taxonomy): Eukaryota > Viridiplantae > Streptophyta > Magnoliopsida > Lamiales > Paulowniaceae > Paulownia > Paulownia fortunei. Next base: position 9,905,098 of record CM033115.1, on the reverse strand, counting down.
GAAACTAATTTAAGACCAAAGTCATAGAGGTATATTCCATAATCACTATCAAATGTGTGACCATGCCCCGTAGCTAAGTTTGATGTAGGGACTTTATCTAATTACTATATATAATTAAAGATAAAAAGATTTTTTTATTTTATTATTATGATTTGAAAAAGATTATTTTTACAAATACAAGAATATAAAATACGCCTAATCTAATTGGCGCATTGAATACTACTATAATAATCTCCCACTTGCCCAAGTGCCAATTGCCCACGTACTTCAGGCCCAGCTTCTCAAGAAGTCTATCGAATACTTTCTGCACTGGGGTTTGGTCAGTAGGTCTACTATATTTTTTGCCAAAGAGACTCTATCCACTACAACGTCTCCTCTACTAATGATCTCTCTAATTTGATGGTATCGACTCATGATGTGCTTTGATCTTTAATAAGATCTTGGCTCTTTTGCTTGCATAATAGCTTCGTTGTTAGCATAATATATTAATACAAGATCAATAATGAATGAAACTACACCCAACTCTTGGATGAAGTTCCTTATCCAAACAGATTCCTTTGCTGCATCACATATAGCAATATATTCAGCCTTGGTAGTAGAATCCACGATCGTCTCTTACTTGGATCTCTTCCAGCTGATCGTACCATCGTTTATGGTGAATATGTATCCGAACATGGACTTTGAGTTGTCTATATCGGACTGAAAACTAGAATTAATATAACCTTCTAGTTTTAGTTTTCTGTAGCCGTATATAAGAAATATATCTTTAGTTTTTCTCAAGTACTTCAGGATTATCTTTTTGGCTTTCCAGTGTTCCTCACCTAGATTAAATTGATATCTACTCGTGACATTCCAAGCATACGCAACATCAGGCCTCATATATAGCATACCATATATTATGCTTCTAATGGTAGATGCATAAAGTATACGAGTCATTCTTTTCCTCTCCTTAGAAGTCTTGGGAGACATAGTCCTTGAGAGAGAAACGCCATAACTTATATGCAAGAATCCTCATTTAGATTCCTCCACGCTAAACCTCTTTAGTATTTTATCTATGTACGTGGATTGGGATATTTTGATCATTCTTTTAGACCTATCTCTATAGATCTTCATTCCAAGAATAATAAATGCGTCTCCTAAATCCTTCATGGAGAACTGGTTAGACAACCAAGTCTTAGTTAACTGCAGCATCCAACATCATTCCCAATATGTAACACCCCTTAACCTAACTGCAGAACCTAAACAAGCTAATACAATTAAGTCAAGAAATATTAACTTTTCATCAATACTAGAGTTATGGTTCTAATAAAAGTTCCCCTTTTTTACTATAAGAGAAAGAACTTGAATTCATTTGTTATTTCATTTCATTGTAGACATACCATATACATAAATCAAAATTGAGTACATTTGTTTATAAAACCATAATAGAACGGCTTATTTAAAAAAGACTACAAAATAGCTTGAAGCATGGCATATGAACAAATCTCTATCCGGCTGCTCTAGAGACTCAGTCAACCTCTAAACTTGTATATTTCCACCTACATCACATAAATTTAATGAGCTAAATGCTCAGTAAGGTGAAACTGATGCAATAATAAATAACATACATACCTTATAAATCATTGAATGCATTATTCAATTTAATAACTTTCATTCATAAATCATTCTTAAGGGCCCTTGAAGTGTGGTACCTAACGAATAGCGATAGACCATGATTTTCGAAACCTGTTAATAATAATTGGCCAATAAGAGAAATAATACAGGATTTCCAAATTTGGTCTTTCAACCTTAGGTATTAGCCGTATTCTGTCTCATTCATTGTGGCTTTCCTATATCGGTTTTTCAACCTTAAGTATTTGCCACCATTTATTGGGTCCGCTAGTCCCTCCCACGTCCCTTGTCTACCTGACCGTCAATCAAGTACCATACTTTCTTTTTAAAAATCTCATTATATTCTTATTAGTATCATGCTTCATGAACCATAAATGCATCAAACATTAAATCATTTGACAAACAATGACAATCACATTAAAATATGAACAATATTATATGATTCTTGTGATACAGCAAATCAAAGTTTCAACTTACCTCAAGTCCACTTTGCGCTAAGTGAAAAGGTCAATCTCTTTGGAAGATAGAATGTATTAAAGGCCTACCATAACCAAATCAATGTACCTTTCAATATCCTTTTAATAAATCACATAATCTATTCTAATTAAAACCACATACACTTTTCAGTCTTTTGTAAATAATTCCATATCAATTACATAACCTCAAAAATAATGCATACTCCATATTTTACTACTAATTCAAGAAATTAAACATTAACACAACCATTAAATAACTAATAATTCAAATATAAATATTAGGACAGCCCCCAAAACTTGAACACAATCTAAAATAACATGAGTGAACTCAATTCTAACTTAAATTAATTTTAACCATCAATTAAGCAAACTAATTGCTATTGTTCTCAATCATTAATTGAAACTTCTAAACATAATATAAGCATTACAAGATAAATAGAAATAAGTAAATTAAGCATATTTCACAAGACCATCAATTTTGCTAGAAACTATCTTAACTAGTTTGGTTTTAACTTCAAGTTTATCCCACTTGAGTTTTCATTCATACAAAAATATACTATGACATGTAACCATCCAAGATACTATAAATTCATCATAAGAAATATTAAAAAAGAATATACCTTGATTAAGTTGGAATTAAGCTTCAAAATCAACAATTTTCAAGCTTAAAAGGGTGAAAATTTATTCTAGTTTGTGTTCTATGGATTCCTATGGATTGAATTTAATTTTTGTGAGTAAGAGTGTGTAGAAATTTGGAAGAAACTTTAGAGAAGAAGGCTGGTCATTTTTTAGGAGCTTCCACAAGAAAACATGGCTAAAAATAACTTGTTTGACATTTCAAAGAGAGATAAGCGGAGGGTGATGATTGGTTGACTCATGCTTGGTGTCTTCTCGTGCAAAGAGACATATTTATGGGCTAGGGAGATGATAAAAATTGATGCTTTGGTGTTACAATCAAGTGCAATGCGGTTTAGAATGAACGCAATCTAGTCAACCAACCAATTAAATTGCACTATTTTGTATACTTTTAGTTCTTAGCTAAATGTAACATATTTTAAGAAAATATTTACGTAACTAATCACTTTAGAATGTAACAAGTATGAAGCAATATGAATAATTCATTTTATGGCCATTCAACACATCAATCTTCTTTAATCGAGATGCCGAGCTTTTCACTGCAAAAAGGCACTTAAGGAATATATTAAATAAAAAAAAAAGTTTGATCTCATATTTTATATACTAATGCATGTTAAAGCATAACTGAAGCATATAATAACAATTATTCATATTCGTACAATCATGCTATTTATATGCCATAATTTGATAATGCATATTAATTAGATGCATATTCATGCAAGATGCTTATTATTGGCTATGTAGGAGAGAATTGAGCATTACATAACGAGTAGAATGTCATTAACATACAACATAATAAATATCACTGTCCTCCCACTAACCTTCTTGTAGACACAATGTTCATCCGGGTTCTTATGGAAATCAAATGATTTGATTGCCTCGTTAAACTAGATGTTCTAGCTTCGGGAAGCTAATTTGAGACTATAAATAGATTTCTGGAGTTTGCAAATCTTTTGCTCACTCCCACTGGATATGAAGACTTCTAGCTGCCTCATATAAATCTATTCCTTAATATTTCCATTAAGAAAAACTGTCTTCACATCTATCTACCATATATCGTAGTCATAATATGCTAATATGGCTAGCAACATCTAGATAGATTTAAGCATTGCTATTGGTAAAAATATTTTCTCAAAATTAATTCCTTACTTTTGAGTATAACCTTTCCTGACTAGTCATGCTTCGTAGGTCATTACCTCTCCATTTACTCCAAGCTTCTGCTTGTAGACCCATTTACAATCAATGAGAACTATTTTTTATGGTGGGTCCATCAAGGTCCATAACTTGTTGGAGTATATAGATTCCATCTCAGATTGCATGGCATTTCGCTAACTTCCTAAGTTGATATATGGCATTACTTTTCCATAAGTCCTTAGATTACTATCTAAGGGGAGATTCTTCTTGTTGTTCTCTAACAAAAAGCCATACCTCTTAGATGGCTTTGAGATCCTTTGGGATCTCCTAGAAGGTTGTGTGTCTGAAGGCCCAGCCTCAGCTAGTTGGCCTGTTACTATGTTTGTTAGGAGGCTCTGTGATTCTTGAATTTCTTCAAGTTCTACGACTTTGCCATTTCTATCTAATAGAAACTCCTCCTCTAAGAAGGTGACATTTCTCAAAACAAACACCTTTTGTTCCAAGGGGTTGTAGAAGTAGTATCCAATGGATTTTTTTGGATATCTAATAAACTTACATAAACTGGATCTCATATCCAATTTATCTCCTACTTGTTGCTTCATGTAAGCAGCACACCCCCATACCCTAAGGTATTTGTAAGAGGGTGGTTTCCCATACCACATCTCATATGATGTTTTGGGCACCGACTATGATGACACTTTATTTAATAGATATGTTGTTATTTCTAGAGCATAATCTCAGAATGAAAGAGAAAGCCTAGTAAAACTCATCATTGATTGAACCATGTCTAGTAGGGTTCGATTCCTGCACCCTGCAACTCATTTGAGTTGAGGAGTAGCAGGAGGGGTCCACTGAGAGAGAATTACATTCTCTTTTAGATAACTAAGAAACTCTATACTCAAGTATTCACCTCTTCGATGTGATCGAAGAGTATTGATACTTAGCCCAGTTTATTTCTCCACTTTGTATATGAATTCTTTAAACTTCTCTAAAGCTTCAGATTTAAGCCTTATAAGGTAGACATAACCATACCTAAAGTAATTGTCGGTAAAAGTTATGAAGTAGTGATAGTTCCCACGGGCACTAACACTTAGTGGCCCACATACATCCAAATGGATCAAATTCAATAGATCTTTGGCTCGCTCCACTTGTCTAATAAATAATGATTTGGTAATATAAACCATCATCAATATTCCAGAGGTAATCAAAATTGAATCTTTAAAAATGGAACAACTTCCATATTTTTCTTTAAAAAGTAAAACCTTCTCCATCCAAAACAGGAATGGAGATAATATTCTTAACTATCTTTGGAACATAAAGATAATTGCTTAAAACTAAGACTACTCCATTTTCTAAAGTTAAGTTGACATTTCATATGGCTAATGCAATAACCTTTGCTCCATTCCCCAGCCGCAGGACTGTCTCTCCTCTATTTAGTTTTCTGGTTCTTGCCATTACCTGCAAATCATTACAAAAATGAGACCCACAGTCAATATCCAATACCCACGAAGCACCGTTAACTAATAAGTTAACTTCAACAAACTAAATACCTAAACTCTTCAGGGTATCAAGGTACCCCTTGTGGTTCATCTTTCAATGCCCAGGTTTCCCACAATAATGGCATTTATCATTAGTTTTGGAACTCTTCAAGACCCCACCAGTTGTTTTCCTGCCTTTGAATTTTAAGGAACATTTTTGTCTTCCATTCTTCCTCTTAAGCTTTGCAGCTTTTGAGTTGGGTAAGGATCCAACATGTATGAACGACTTGTCCTTCTTCATAGTGGACTCAAGTGTCTTCAACATGTTAACCAGCTCAATAAGGGTAGTTTCCATCTTATGTATATTGAAGTTGACAATAAAAGTGTCAAATGATGGAGGTAAAGATTGTAGGATGAGATCCAAATAGAGCTCATTATCCATAATGACTCCAAATAACTCGAGCCTTTCTATCAGGCCTATCAACTTCAATCCATGATCATGGACTAAAGAGCTCTTCGTCATACTGGTCCTGAACAACTCTTTCAAAATCTAATATCTCACCTACCTAGTATGTTCACCATATAACTCTTGTAGGTAAACATAAATATCACGCGCATGCGCATGTACCTCGTGTTGCCTCTGGAATTCATTTGACATCAATGCCATCATATAACATCACGCTTGCAGATCATTATTGACTTATTGTCAATATTCTGCAAGCTCCTCCTCGATCTCATCTACCTACAGCCCTACCGGTGGAGGAACATCGAGGATGTAGGATCTCTTTTCAAATTGTAAAATAATTTTGAGGTTCCTCAGCCAATCGACAAAATTGGGTTCAGTTAATTGTTTAGCTTCCAAAATAGATGCAAGTAGATTTTTAGCCTTTTATAGACAATCTACAAATTTAAATGGGGCAAAAACTTAGCATATTCTCATTTATAACTATGTCTTTAGTAATAAATGTCTCCTATTATTTTATTCGAATTTCATCACCCCGAATGGCAATTTGGAAAATTATATTTCCTAGTGGGCTTGAGGCCTAATCAAAATATTGTATGCCTCAATTTTATGAGCCCATAAAATATATTGAAAAATAGTTAACTTTTCATGATTTCATCTCCATGCAACCCTCAAGATATTTTACCTCACTCCTTTCTATATGCCCCAATTTTATGAGTCTATATAGTACTAAGTATCAAGCAAGACACATCAAACCTCCATGTAGATGGAGCATCAAAATGTTCCACAACTCATAGCTAATGTAGAGATTAGTCCATCCTATAGGCATCACCATGCTTAGTAGAGATCGCAACTTTCCATTACAAAGTCATTCTATAACTCATGCCAATAACAAAATAAGGTAGCATTGTCATGTTAACTACTTTTGATGGTAGGCATAGATTATTGGGTCTAACTCAATTTTATCTATATTTGCTTGAAATCAGAATTTAAAAATTCATTTACTTGATTTTAATTCAAGTGGGGTTGATCATTTTAACCAAAACTTCATCAATTTTAATCTTAGTTTATTTAATGTGTTTGCATTCAATTGACGACAAGCATATTATTTGAAAACATTAAATAAACCCTGTGAATGCATCTAATTCATACATAATCTGGATGATTATGGGTTAATCCTATGCAATCCATTTGAGCTAAAAATAGATTTAGGTCAATCTGAGAGTAATAAAATAAAATTAGAAACTAATTTCTATTACATAAATATATCTCATACATTCATGGGCCTTGTCTTGATTCTTTGTCATATTCCTTCTTCTTGTCCACAAAAAACAAAAAGAAAATCCTCATCCTATTCTACTCTCACTATAAAAATATAAAGTACATACAAGGAAAGAATAAGAGACTCACATGCTCCATTTTAAAAACTAAAAGATAAATAAATCCAATCACATTGGTCTAAAGGGCTCCATGATCATCTCATACATGTTAATAAATACATCACATGAATTTATTAAAGCATATAAATTCACCATTTAATTAAATTATAATTTAATGACATAGGATAAAATCTCAAATTTTCAAGAAAAAACCTTTTTTCAAAATTTTGAAATTAACACTTTAATTAAAAAATGAAAAATTAAATTTTGCAATTCAACACAACGAGGATGTTCAACACCCCTACGCAAAGTGCACAAGATGCGATGTCGGTACGCGCAGTGCGTGCTGCCTGTTGTTGCATGCTGTCGTACCATGCATTTTCTTCTTCCAATTGAATCAAATTCAATCATACATGTTCTATTTAATAATTAAATCAATTGCAAAAAATATTTTATTCCAATTAGAAATATAATAAATCAATATGAATTTAATAATTAAATTCACAAGCATAAATCAAGTCTGATTGGAATTGCACAAACCGTAGCTCTGATTCCACTATTAGGTTCGCGTGATCCTGGGGTATGCGTAGCGAAAAATTAAAAAAATTAAAAATGTAATGTTGTAACAATTACAGTAGTACCCCAAAACGATCTTGTAATTTTCATCGGTGTAATAAAATAATTAAAGTTTTGATTTATACCTTTCTATGCGCTCCGGCAATGGTAAGGATTGAAGCAATCTATTGCTAGCCTATTTTTTGAATTTAGTGCACAGGGATCCATGCGTTTTCCCTCTAAAGTAGTCCATACTTTGAGTAGGAACACAAAATCAGAATTCCGCTAGCAATTCTGATTTCTTTACTAACCTAGTTTATGGAGTGAATATAGTGAATATTAATTCTTGTTATCAACTTGTGATAAAAGAAATAATACTTTGAACAAAAGATGGAATTTTGGTGGAATAAAGGATGAAGGAGAAAATAATTTTCTCTCTCTATTTCATTGTAGCTGAAAATTTGAAAACTATTATTGTATGTGCGAGTCTATTGGGATATTCAATATCCCATCTCAAAAAGCCCTCGACTTTAAGACCAAAGCCGTTGAGGCATATTCCGTGATCATCATCAAATGCATGGCCATACCCCGTGGCTAAGTTTCATTTAGGGATTTTATCTAATGACTATATGCAACTAAATATAAAGAAATTTACTTATTTAATTAATATAGTTTAAAAAAGATTATTTTACAAATAAAGAGTATAAAAGATGCCTAATCTAATTGGCGCACCAAGCACTACTCTAACAAATAAGTGATTAGAAGATTTATATTTTGATCAAAAAGGGATGAAACCTTTTTGATGGAGAGACTTTTCTTGTAAAAGAGAGTAAAATAAAAACACAAGAGATGGAGAGGGGAGGGGGCCAAAAATTTATGTTCTAAAACCATTTGGTCTCCAACTCTTTCCATTCTTATCCTCATCCATTTTCTAATCCATTTAGGAAACCTTCTCCTTCCTTATTTCTTGCTTCATTCTCTCTTCAGTCAAAGTCTTTCCATCTATAACTAGGAGTCTTTAATTCTTTTAATTAAAACTCTTAAAGGACCTCTAACCCCCCATGGGTTGGACTTTAATTACATATTAAAGTCCAATTAATTTATCTTCAATAATTAATAAAACCCAATATAATTTAATTGATCAAATCAATAATTAATTAATTTTATAAAAGGCAACATAATCAAATTAGGCCATATTAAAATAATCTTATTATTTTAACTGGTTAAATAATTTAAGCTTACAAATTAATTAATCCAATCAATTAATTAACTTACTACCATGAGCCCATAATCCTTACTAGGCCTAATTAAATAATTATATTATTAAATTGGATAAATTTTAATTTTTTAAATTAATTATAACTCAAATTAATTAATTACCATTAATTAACTTAATTCAACTTCTTGAATCAAATACTAGATTAGAAATGGATCATCTCGATTTGTGTGTGACTCATTAAGTTTACAACTAAACTAGCAGTGGGCTTACAACTATTGCTACTTAGTAAATATATTAGAATATATTGGGATCAGTTAATCTAATTAATTGATCTACCCTGGAATTAACTCCTTAATTTCAAGAACCTCGCTAGTCAAGAGAAGCACCTAACAATATATTTTGGTTACCTAGTCTTAGGTGAACAACAAGTGAATATTTTTTATTACGCTTTTTATGAATATACTATTTTCCCATCAACTAATCTTCTAATTAAGTTTATGGCATTGATTATCATTTGAAACTCTATTTTGATGTAATAACTTTGATCTTTGAAGAATTATTAGAAAACCTCGCATCTAATATTCATCTAGCTTTGGTCAAGGTCTTCGAGATTAAGGACAATGAAAATAATTGACATTCATCTATTCTATGAGATAGGTGATAGATCTTTTGTTGGCCACTTATCAACCTCCATATATGAAGACCATACACCTAACATAAACCCTTGTGATTATCATGCAATCGATAAATACATCAAAGTATATGATGTCGTGCACGAAGCTACCATGGTGGCTCAAGTTGAAGGATTAGTTAATGAGTTGGGTTTCGTATATCACGAATGGTAAACACATTGAAAAATTAAAAAACTTACAAAAACATACATAGTAGATATGCATCCTGAGAATAAATATGAATTCATTCAGTTGTGTTCAATTTATTTTCTTTAACAATTAAAAAATAAGTTCTCAGATTATACCTGAGTGCATTTCGGCTAATGTAGGGAGTGGAGGAATTTAAATTCCTAAAGCCTATGTTGAAATTGGTTTGCAAGGAATCCAATTATCTTTTCTCTAAGTTTATCCACATGTCGAGCTAGTCTACGAACAATTGATCCTTGCTAGTGAGTCAACATCCCTTGCACCAATCTATATTTTTGGAGTGCAATTCAACTCCAAAACAACCGATGTTTGAAGAATTAAATTGATACAAAGTTGGAACCTTGTTGGAAAGAACAAAAGCAAAGAGAGAGACTAATGGGAGGGGGCCGAATTTTTTGGAGTATTTTTTTGTATAATTTTTGAACCCTCAAGTGTTTATTTTATACACACTTGAGGTCTAGCCCTAATCCCATTAGGACTCTCACACTTTCCGTCCTTATCCTTATCCTTTCCATATTAGACTAGGATCCTTGTCTTGCTATCCAAAACTCCTAGTTGGACCATGGACTTGGACTTTAATTAAATTAAAGTATAATTAATTGATCTCTATCATTTAATCAAGTCCAATCCAATTAATTGATCTAATCAATTAATTAATTGATTCCATAAAGGCCACCTAATCAAATTAGGCCTAATTAAAATAAATTCATTATTTTATTTTGTTAAATTAACTTAATCCTTTAAATTAAAGTTCACTATTTTATTGGATTAATTAATTTAACTTTGAAATTAATTCTAGCTCAAGTTGATTAATCTCCATTAATTTACTTAATCTAACACCTTAGATCAATCAAAATAGATCAGAGGATATTTTGTGTGTGAGCCTTTAGGCTTACAACTAAGCTAGTAGTTAACTTACAACTTTTACAACTTATGAATATTAAAGTATTCTGATTAATTAATCTAATTAATTAATTCACTTGACAATTAATTCCTTAATACCAAGAACTTTAGAAGTCAAGGGAAGCACCTAGCAGTGTATCTTGACTACCTTATTTTAGGTGAATAGTATAACAAACGTATTTCAATTACAAGTATTATGCAAATGTGGTCCTTCCATCATAATCTCCTAATTAAGTATAGGGCATGGATTATTAGTAGAAACCCTATTTTAACTTAATAACTATGATTCCATTTCAAATCATATTGATCCTTCGATGAATTATTAGAAAACCCCGTATCTAATATTCATTCTGTCTGACTATGAATATATAGTTCATTACTCATTGGCCTCTATACAGAAGACTATACACCCAACATAAACCTTTTTGTGATTGTCACGCAATCAAGAAATGCATAAAAGTACATGATGTTGTGTACAAAGCTACCATAGTGCCTCAAGTTGAAGGAATATTTAATACAATGTCATAAATAGAAAATTTTAATTAGATAAATGATATTTCCAATTGAGAATTTTCCAAGGGGCCATTTGGTGTACTAGTTCCCTGACAGGCACCCATATATATGCACTAGCATCACCAAGTCAATGATTATGGAATGAGATATCCTCCTTTCGAGCATGCATCATGTGTGTGAGTCATCAGTCTTATCATTATCCTGTCTCAGTAAACCATGACTCGGAATAATTTTATGATAAAGTCATAGAGGTATTTTCCTTGATCGTTATCATATGCACAACCTTGCACCGTAGCTAAATATAATCTAGGGACATTATCTAATTGATTGAAATAATTAAAGAAAAAGAAAATACCTTTTATTAATAAATATTGTGAATGAGACTATTTTTACAATAGTATAAAAGCTTGGGACTAATTAGCTCACTAGGCATTACTCCAATAATCTCCCACTTACGCCTAAAGTAAATTATCTATGTATCTAAAACCTATCTTCTCAAGATGTCCTTAAAATACTTTCTGAGCTAAGAGCTTTCCCAATAGATCTGTTATATTTTCTCTTGAGGACCTTGGCTTTACTCGAACGTCATCTCCACCAATGATCTCATTGATCAAATGGTATTACCTTATTATGTGCGTAGATTTTTAATGAGATTTTAGCTCATTTGCTTGCGTAATTTCATTATTATACTCATTCTTAGATATTCCTCATCTAAATACCTTATTTTGCTGCACTACGTACAATAATGTATTCAGCCTTGGTAGTGGAATCTGTAATCGTCTCTTGCTTTGAACTCTTCCAGCTGACTGTCCCACCATTTAGTATGAATACAAATCTTAACACTTAATCTACACCGGACTAAAAGCTAGAATCAGTGAATCCTTCTAACTGTAGTTCTCCATTATCATAAACTAAAAAGGCATCATTTTTCATTTATAAGTGCTTAAGGATCGCCTTTATGGCTTTCTAGTGCTCTCACCTAGATTGGACTGATATCTACTCATAACACTCAAAATATATGCAATATCAAGTTGTACACATAGTATAACATACCTAATGCTTCTAATAATGGATGTATATGGTATGCAGTTATTCTTTCTCTTTTGTCTAGAGTTATTGGGGATATAGACTTCAAAAGAGAGACCCTCATAACTCATAGGTAAGAATTCTCTTTTGTACTCTTTCATGCCAAACTATTTTAGAATTTTGTCTATGTACGTGGATTGAGATAGTCCAATCATCCTCTTGGATTTATCTCTATAGATCTTACTCCCCAAGATATAAGATGCTTTTCCCAAATCCTTCATAGAGAACTGAGTAAACAACCAAGACTGCAACATCCCTATGTCATTACCAATGAGTAGGATGACATCAATGTAAAGGACAACAAAGGCCATTGTATTTCCACTAACTTTTTTATGCCCACATGGTTCATGTAGATTCTTAAGAAAACTAAATAATTTGATTGCCTCATCGAATTAGAGATTCCAGCTTTGGGAAGCTTAAGTCTATAAATAGATTTCGGGAGCAAGCAATCTGTAGAGCTTGTAAATCTTTTGCTCACTCCCACTGGATACAAATTGCTCTGGTTACCTTATATTGATCTCTTCATCAATATTCCCATTGAGAAAGATCTTTAGATCCATTTTCCTTCTCTTGTAGTCATAATACGCTCATATGATAAGTAGTTTTTTAATGGATTTCAACATCGCAACTGGTGAGAAGGTTTCCTCATAGTCAATTCCTTGTCTTTGAGTAACCTTTTGCAACTAGTCGTGCCTTATATGTCTTCTCCATCTACTCCAAGCTTCCACTTGTAGACCCATTTGCAGCCAATGGGTACAATATCCTGTAGTAGGTCTACTAAGCTCCATATCTTTGTTGGAGTATATGAAGTCCCTTGGCTTACATGGCCATTTACCATCTTTTTGAGTCGTTGTTAGACATTGCTTCTCCATAATTTCTTGGATCACTATCTAAAAAATGCTTCTCCTTGTTGTTCTCTAACAAAATACCATACCTCTCAAGTGGCCATGAGATCCTTTCGGATAGGAGGTTGTGTTATAGAAGTGTTAGTTGATGGTTGTTTTAGCACTACTGCCTTATGTGGGATGCTTTATTGTTCTTGAATTTTTTCAAGTTCTACAACCTCGCCGTTTTTATATAATAGAAACTCCTTTTGTAGGAAAGTGGTATTCTTTGAAATAATTACCTTTTGTTCTAAAGGGTTATAGAAATTATATCCAATGAGTTCTTTAGATTCCCACAAACTTGTATAAGATGGACTTAGTATCCAACTTATCTCTTACTATCTGCTTCACATAAGCAGAGGAACCCCATATCCTAAGGTATTTATATGAAGGATTCTTGCCACACCATATCTTATATGGTATTTTAACAGAAATGTTGCCATTTCTAGCATAACACCAGAATAAAAAAGAAATTCTAGTAAAACTCATCATGGACTAAACCATGTCTAATAGGGTTCGATTTATTCGCTCAACAACCCCATTCCGCAATGGAGTCAGAGCCGAAGTCCTCTGCGATAGAATCCCTTTCTCTTTTAGATAATCAAGAAAATTTGAGCCTAAGTACTCACCTCAGCCTAAGTACTTGCCTCCTAGATCATACTGAAGATTCTTAATACTTCGCTAGTTTTTTTTTTTCTCCACTTCTTGCCTAAAGTCTTTAAACCTTTGGATTTAGACTTGCATCTCAAAAGATACACATACACATACCTTGAATAATCATTGGTAAAGGTAATAAAATAGCGGTAGTTTCCTTGGGCACTAACACTTAGTGACCTACATACATCTACATAGATCAAATTCAAAAAATTTGCAGCACGCTCCACTTATCTAACAAATGGTGACTTGGTCATTTTTCCCTTTAAGAAAGACTCACATGTTGGCATTTCTTTATCGTCCGTAAGGTAACAAAATTATGTCAATTTGTCGATTCTCTTTTTAGAGATATGACCTAGACTAGCTTGCCACAAGTATGTAGAATTATGATCATCTAATTTATGTTTGTTACCTTGTTGAATATGTAAGTTGGAATTTTTGGGTTGGATAGTCTATAAATCATTTATCAATACTCTAGTGTGAATCAATAAAGAACCACGAAAAATGGAAAACTTCCATAAAAAATAGTAAAAGTAATTTTTCTCTATCCTAAACTGGAATAGAGATAATGTTATTTATCAATTCATGAACATAAAGATAAGAGTTTAAAACGATCCTACTTCTATCCCCTAAAGCTAAGTAGATAGTTCATGTGGCTAATGTGACAACTTTTGCTTTATTTCCAAACCTTAGTATCCGCTCTCCTCTACTCTTCTCCCTACTTCTTATCATCACCTGCAAATCTTTGCATAGATGAGCACCACAACCGGTATCTAATACCCAAGAAGCCTTATTAACCAAAAGGTTAACTTCAATAAAGAACATACCAGAACTCTTCTAGCGACTTGTAAGGTACTCCTTACAGTTCCTCTTCCAATGCCCTAGCTTGCTGCAGTAGTGACACTTTTCCTCAGCTTTGGAACCCTTCTTCACTCCACGAAGGACTTCAAACCATTGGCCTTCTTAGAAGAACCCTTCTTCTTCTCTTTTTTTGACTTTTGGATCTTAGATTGGGATGAAAAGCCAACGAGTAAGATAAGTATCTCATTTTTCATGGTAGATTCTATTGTCTTTAATATGTTAACCAGCTCAGCAAGGTAGTCTCCATTCTGTATCTATTGAAGTTCACCATAGAAAAGTCAAATAAGGGTGGCAAAGATTGTAGGAGGATGTCCATATAGAGTTCATTATCTATAATGACTTTAAGAACTAGATCTTTCGATCAAGGCTATCGTCTTTAGTCTATGATCATAGACTGAAGAGCCCTATATTATATAACATCAAAATAACTTCATAATTATCTAGTATTTAGCCTGCCTTGTATGTTTGCCATACAATTCCTTCAAATAAAAATGGATATCGATAACTGTTGGGTTCGCTATAATCGCAGGGGTATACGCAGCGGAAAATTAAATTTTTTTTTTTATCAAACATAAATTTAACCCCTTTGATTCAAAAGCGATTTTAACGATCGCGCTTATTCAAGTGAATATATAAATAAATATAAAATTGGATTATACCTTTCGTGCACTCCAGTTGTTGTAGGGAATGAAGCAATCAATTGCTTATCCTGGACTATCAAAACTCGCAGGGATCCAAGTGTCTCCCCTCTATCAGGTCCACGATATGAAAAACAACACCAATCAAAAGGATTCGTTAGTATCCTTTTAATTATTTACTAATCTAGAACCGGAGTATATTTTCAAGAACAATAAAGATAGATTCTTTAAGTTTTTGAAACAATAATATGAAGAAAATAACAAGAAACTGGTTTTCTTTTTCTTTTTCTTTCTTTTCTTTTCTTGAAGAGTAAAAATAGAAGACTTTAAACAAAATATTTTTGCTCAAATTTTTGAATTGAATTATGTAATTTTCATCCCTCATATATATAGGGTTGAAAATTTTAATCCTTTCCCAACTCTTGGAAAGTTTTTCTATTTTGAACTACTTCAAAACCTTATCTTGGAAGGATTCCAAATCTTTCAAGAACTCTTCTTTTTTCACTCTTCTATTGTATGTGGACTAATTTGAGACTACATTAATCATCAAAATTGTCTACATACATTGTTGATATTAATTTGAACTCTTCAAATAATATCAAGATAGATATATATCATATATATATACTATAATTATATTTATACATAAATTAAATCTTAGTGGCCTATTTTATCCTATAAAATTGGTCACTATATTTATTTATCTATAAATATGTTAATTAAATAAATCATATTTATTTAATTTATTCTTTTCATACTTTAGTGGGCTTTTTAAGTGATCCACATTTATTTTGGGGTTGGACTCAAAAATCCCCAAATCAATTCAATTGATTCAATCCCAATTTAATCAATCCAATTGATTAATTTAATTTACTCCAATTGGGCTTCCTAATCAAATTAGGTCCAATTAAATAATCCAATTACTTAATTGAATAATTTAATTTAACTATTAAATTAAATAGAACCCTTATTTAATCAATTGATCAGTATTAATTAATTAATTTCCAACCATTGGATAAAATCTAAAATTAAAAATGTTACTTTTAATAAAGATGTGTGACCCTCTTAGGTTCACTACTAAGCTAGTAGTGGGTTTGTAACATTTGCAACTTATGAATAACAATTATTCCAATTAATTAATCCAATTAATTAATCCTCTTGGAATCAACTCCTTAATTTCAAGAACCTCACTATCCATGAAAACACCTAGCAAGTAATCATGGCAAACTAGTCTTAGGTGAAATAGCGAGTAAACTTATTTCAGTTGCGAGTACCATACACGTACGGTCCTTTCGACAGCTAATCTCCTGATTGAATCTAAGGCATGGATTATAAGTCGAAACCCCTAAATGATTCAATTGCTGTGATCCCATTTCAAGTTCTAATGATTCTTGATGAATCATAATTCATTCTGCCTTGGCCAAGGTCTTTGAATCACGAACTATGAAAACA
Organism: Paulownia fortunei; assembly: GCA_019321725.1. Taxonomy (NCBI): domain Eukaryota; kingdom Viridiplantae; phylum Streptophyta; class Magnoliopsida; order Lamiales; family Paulowniaceae; genus Paulownia; species Paulownia fortunei. Next base: position 9,888,278 of record CM033115.1, on the reverse strand, counting down.
CAGGAGATTCCCTTGTTTAAAAAAACAAGTGTCGAATTCTATGTTGGCCACTGACAAACCTCCATGCACACCAATGCAACACCCAACATACCCCCTTTGTGATTGTCAAGCAATCAGAAGATATATCAAAGTGCTGCAGGATGCACACAAGGCTACCATCGTGCCTCAAGTCTAAGGACTAGTCGTGTACTATCGCAACACAGAAATTCTTATTTCGACGGGTAAAGCCTCCAACTAAGAATTTCTTGCGGGCCATATTCGGTGTACTTGTTCCCTAACAAGCACCCACATATATGCACTTACGTCTCTACGCTAATTCTAATAGAATGTGACATTCTCGTCTCACGAGCATGCATTATATGTACGAGTCTTACTGAGCTATTTGATGTCCCATCTCAAAAAACTCTCGACTCGGAACTTATTTAAAACCAAAGCCTTAGAGGCATGTTCCATGATCGCCATCATATGCGCGACCATGCCCCGTAGCTAAATTTGGTCTAAAGACTTTATCTAATGTGCAAAAATAAAAAAATGCAAGACATAAGATAAAGAAAATGCCTTTTTATTAATATGATTCCCAATAAGATTATTTTTACAAAAGCAAAAGAGTATAATACACCCAATCTAATTGGGGCGTTGGGCATCCTACTCTAACAATCTCCCACTTGCCCTAGCTCCAATTGCCCATGTATCTAAGGCCTATCTTCTCAAGATGTCCGTCGAATATCTTCTGTGCTAAGGGCTTAGTAAGTGGGTCTGCTACATTTTCTGCTGAGGCAACTCGATCCACAATGATGTCGACTCTACCAATGATCTCTCTGATCAAGTGATATCGTCTCATTATGTGCTTGGATCTTTGATGAGATCTTGGCTCTTTTGCTTGCGCAATAGTTCCATTATTATCATAGTAAATCATAACTGGATCAACAATGGATGGAATTACATCCAACCCTTGGATGAAATTTCTAATCCAAACAGCTTCTTTTGCTGCATCTGATGCAGCAATATATTCAGCTTCGGTGGTAAAGTCTGCAGTCGTCTCTTGCTTGGAACTCTTCCAACTGACCGCACCACCATTCAAGGTGAATATGTATCCGGACATGGACTTTGAGTCATCTATATCGGACTGAAAACTAGAGTCTGTATATCCCTCCAGTTTTAGTTCTCCATTGCTGTATATCAGAAAGATATCCTTAGTCCTTCTCAAGTACTTGAGGATCATCTTAACGGCTTTCCAGTGTTCTTCTCCTGGATTGGACTGATATCTGCTCGTGACACTCAGAGCATGTGCTATATCAGGCCTTGTACATAACATTACATACATTATGCTCCCTATTGCAGAAGCATAAGGTATGCGAGCCATCTTTTCTCTCTCTTCAGGTGTCTTAAAAGACATAACTTTAGAGAGTGAAACCCCATGACTCATAGGCAGAAATCCTCTCTTGGATTCCTCCATGCTAAACCTTTTTAGCACTTTGTCTATGTACATGGACTGGGATAGTCCGATCATCCTTTTGGATCTATCTCTATAGATTTTTATCCCTAGGATAAAAGATACATCTCCCAAGTCCTTCATGGAAAACTGATTAGATAACCAAGTCCTCGTTGACTGCAACATCCCTACATCATTCCCAATGAGTAGGATGTCATCAACGTAGAGCACAACAAATGTAACTGCACTCCCACTAACCTTCTTGTAGACACATGGTTCATTCGGGTTCTTATGAAAGTCAAACATTTTGATCGTTTCATCAAACCGGATGTTCCAACTCCTCGAAGCTTGTTTGAGTCCATAAATGGATCTCTGGAGCTTGCAAACCTTTTGCTCGCTCCCGCTGGATATGAAGCCTTCTGGCTGCTTCATGTAGATCTCTTCCTTAATGTTTCCATTAAGAAAAGCGGTCTTCATATCCATTTGCCATATCTCATAGTCATAATATGCAGATATGGCTGACAGTATCCGTATGGATTTAAGCATCGCTACTGGTGAAAAAGTTTCCTCATAATCAATTCCTTGCTTCTGAGTATAACCTTTTGCTACCAATCGTGCCTTATAGGTTGCTACCTCTCCATCTACTCCAAGCTTCTGCTTGTAGACCCATTTGCAGCCAATGGGAATAATTCCCTATGGTGGGTCCACCAAAGTCCATACCTTGTTGGAGTACATAGAGTCCATTTCGGACTGCATAGCTTCTTGCCACTTCTTCGAGTTGATGTCAGACATCGCCTCTCCATAGATTCTTGGATCATTATCCAAGGGGAGTCTCTCTTCTTTGTTCTCTAACAACAAGTTGTACCTCTTAGGTACCCTTGAGACCCTTTCGGATCTTCGAAGAGATTGTGCCTTAGAGGGTCCTGCATCAGCTGGTGTACCATTTACTGCGTCAGTTGGGGTGTTCTGTGGTTCTTGAACCTCTTCAAGTTCTACGACATTGTCACTTCCATCTGAAAGAAATTCTTCTTCAAGGAAGGTAGCATTCCTCGAAACAAACACCCTTTGTTCCGTGGCATCATAGAAATAGTATCCAATAGACTCCTTTGGATACCCCACAAACTTGCATAAGCTGGATCTCATATCCAACTTATCTTCCACTAACTGCTTCACATAAGCAGCACACCCCCATACCCTAAGGTATTTATAGGAAGGTGTCTTTTCATACCACATCTCATATGGTATTTTGGGGACGGCTTTAGATGGTACCCTGTTTAATAGGTATGCCGCCGTTTCTAAGGCATAGCCCCAGAATGAAAGAGGTAATGAAGTGAAGCTCATCATAGATCTAACCATGTCCAACAAGGTTCGATTCCTGCGTTCCGCAACTCTGTTGAGTTGGGGAGTAGCAGGAGGAGTCCACTGTGAGAGAATCCCATTCTCTTTTAGATAATCTAAAAATTTTGTGCTTAAGTATTCACCTCCTCGATCAGATCGAAGAGTTTTTATACTTAATTCAGTTTGTTTCTCTACTTCAGTTCTGAATTCTTTGAACTTTTCAAATACTTCAGACTTGTACCTTAAAAGGTACACATAACCATACCTAGAGAAGTCATCGGTAAAGGTTAAGAAGTAGTTATAGTTCCCACGGGCACTAACATTTAGTGGCCCACATACATCTGTATGGATCAAATCCAATAGATGCTTGGCTCGCTCCACTTGTCCAATAAATGGAGATTTGGTCATATTTCCTTTGAGGCAGGATTCACAAGTTGGTAGTTCTTGCTCTCTCGTTAGATCAAGCAATTGTGCCAATTTGTTAATTCTTTTCTCAGAAATATGTCCTAATCTTGCGTGCCACAGGCTCATTAAACTATGATTATCTAATTTTCTTTTATGTTGTTGAATTGTGAAAATGGGGTTATGGGGAGTAATAGTATATAAACAATTCGTCAAAGAACCAGAATATATAAAATCAGAACGTTTGAAAATGGAACAATTTCCATTCTCAATGGTAAATCTAAAACCTTCTCTATCCAAAACTGGAATAGAGATAATGTTCTTAATAATATCTGGAACAAAAAGACAATTATTTAAAACTATTACATAACCATTCTCTAAAGCCAGATTAACGGTCCCTATAGCTAATGCAGCAACTCTTGCTCCATTTCCCATCCTAAGAACCGTTTCTCCTCCATCCAGCTTCCTACTTCTTGCCATCATCTGCAAATCATTGCAAATATGTGAGCCACAACTGGTATCTAATACCCAAGAAGTATTGTTAACCGACAAGTTAACTTCAACAAAATATATACCTGAACTATTCAAGCTTGCAAGATACTCCTTGCAATTCCTCTTCTAGTGCCCTGGTTTGTCGCAGTAATAGCACTTGTCATTGGCTTGAGAAGAAACCTTTTTGACACCGCCCTTAGCTTTCAGCTTGTTGGGTTTAGAGGAACCCTTTCCCTTCTTCTTTCCTTTCTTGGGCTTTTTAGCCTTTGATCCGGAAGAAGATCCAACAAGCAGAACCGGCTTGTCCTTTTTCATGGTGGACTCAGCCGTCTTTAACATGTTCACAAGCTCAGCGAGACTAGTCTCCATGTTGTGCATGTTAAAGTTGACAACAAAGGTGTCAAATGATGGAGGCAGAGACTGCAGCAGAAGGTCCGTATAGAGTTCGTTCTCCATAACAACTCCAAGGGACTCCAGCCTTTCAATAAGGGCTATCATCTTCAATCCATGATCATGGACTGAAGAGCCCTCAGTCATACGACATCTGAAAAGCTCTTTTGAGATTTGATATCTCGTCTGCCGAGTTCTTTCACCATACAACTCTTGTAGGTGAATGAGGATCCCATAGGCAGTATCTTGATCCTCATTCTGCCTCTGCAGCTCATTTGACATTGATGCCAACATGTAGCATCGAGCCTGCAGATTGTCATCAACATGACGTAAATAACCTGCATAATCCTCTGAAGTAATATCCTCCGGCGGTACCAAAAGAGGCGCAGTGTCGAGGACATATGCCCTCTTCTCTGACTGAAGAACTATCTTCAGGTTTCTTAGCCAATCGACAAAATTAGGTCCAGTTAATTTATTTTGTTCAATGATTGTTGCAAGTGGATTCTTTGCCATTTTAGTAGAATAATCTACAAAATATGCAAGAAGTAGAAAATGAGTAAACTATGGGAAAAACATATTCATTTAATATAAGGTCTTTAATACTAAATGTCTTCCACTATTTTCTTTGAATTCCATCACCCCTAATGGAATTTCAGGAAATCAAATTTCCTAGTGAGCTTGAGGTCCAATGGAAATATTTCACACCCCAATTTTATGAGCCCATGAAATATTTTTATCGGTAGTCAACTCTTTGACGATTGTATCACTATACAACCCTCAAGTTTGTTTTGCCTCACCTCTTCTCATATACCCCAATTTTATGAGCCCATATGGTACTAAGTGTCAAACAATACCCATCAAACTTTCGTGTAGATAGAGCATCAAGATGTCCCACGACTCATAGTCAACATAATGACGATTCCATCCCACGAGCATCTCTATGCTTGGTAGAGATCACAGCTTTCCAACACAAGACCACCCCACGACTCATGGTCAGTGATCAAGTGCGGTAGCGATCGTCATGTTTCTATCTTTGATGGTAGGCATAGAACAATAGGTCCTACCTAACTTGTCCATTTTTGTTTGAAATCGAATTTTCAAAAAATTCTTTTACTTAATTTTAATAAAATAAGTGGGGTTTAATTTTATCCAAGACCTCATCATAATTTAAATTATGTTGGTTATTTAATGCATGACATCATAATATCATTCCACAAGTATAAAAGTATTAAATAAAATCCTAAGCATGCATCTAATACATACTTAAATAAATGGATGATCATGAACCAGTCCTATGCGGTCCATTTGAGCCAAAAATGGACCTAAGGTCAGTCTAAGGGTAATAAAATGGAATAGAACCTATTCTATTACATAATTGTATCCCATACAATCATGGGCCTTCTTTTTTATTCTCCTTCGTCTTCCAAAGAAAAAGAAAAACCTTACCTTCTATTCTACTCTCTTTACAGAAAATAAAATAACTTATATAAATGAAATAAGAGGCTCGCAGGCCCCATTTTAAAACCCAAAAATATTAAATAAAACCAATCACATTGGTCCAATGGCTCATGATCATCCCATACATGCTCATAATTAACATCATATGTAATTATCAAAATATGTAAATTTACCAAATTGTTAAACGCAATTTTTCTTTTAACTTGGTATAATTTTTAATTGCTTGAAAAATAATTTTTTAGAAAAAATTAAAATTAACATTTAATTTTAATATTCCAGAAAATAAAAAATAAAAAATAAAAAAAATGGACCGGAACGACACGACGAGCAGCACCACTGCTGCCTGTCGGGCGCCCAACCATTGTTGGGTTCGCTATAATCGTAGGGGTATACGCAGCGGAAAATTAAATTATTTTTTTTTATCAAACATAAATTTAATCCCTTTGATTCAAAAGCGATTTTAACGATCGCGCTTATTCAAGTGAATATATAAATAAATATAAAATCAAATTATACCTTTCGTGCACTCCGGTTGTTGTAGGGAATGAAGCAATCAATTGCTTATCCTGGACTATCAAAACTCGCAGGGATCCAAGTGTCTCCCCTCTATCAGGTCCACGATACGAAAAACAACACCAATCAAAAGGATTCGCTAGTATCCTTTTAATTGTTTACTAATCTAGAACCGGAGTATATTTTCAAGAACAATAAAGATAGATTCTTTAAGTTTTTGAAACAATAATATGAAGAAAATAACAAGAAACTGGTTTTCTTTTTCTTTTTCTTTCTTTTCTTTTCTTGAAGAGTAAAAATAGAAGACTTTAAACAAAATATTTTTGCTCAAATTTTTGAATTGAATTATGTAATTTTCATCCCTCATATATATAGGGTTGAAAATTTTAATCCTTTCCCAACTCTTGGAAAGTTTTTCTATTTTGAACTACTTCAAAACCTTATCTTGGAAGGATTCCAAATCTTTCAAGAACTCTTCTTTTTTCACTCTTCTATTGTATGTGGACTAATTTGAGACTACATTAATCATCAAAATTGTCTACATACATTGTTGATATTAATTTGAACTCTTCAAATAATATCAAGATAGATATATATCATATATATATACTATAATTATATTTATACATAAATTAAATCTTAGTGGCCTATTTTATCCTATAAAATTGGTCACTATATTTATTTATCTATAAATATGTTAATTAAATAAATCATATTTATTTAATTTATTCTCTTCATACTTTAGTGGGTTTCTTAAGTGATCCACATTTATTTTGGGATTGGACTCAAAAATCCCCAAATCAATTCAATTGATTCAATCTCAATTTAATCAATCCAATTGATTAATTTAATTTACTCCAATTGGGCTTCCTAATCAAATTAGGTCCAATTAAATAATCCAATTACTTAATTGAATAATTTAATTTAACTATTAAATTAAATAGAACCCTTATTTAATCAATTGATCAGTATTAATTAATTAATTTCCAACCATTGGATAAAATCTAAAATTAAAAATGTTACTTTTAATAAAGATGTGTGACCCTCTTAGGTTCACTACTAAGCTAGTAGTGGGTTTGCAACATTTGCAACTTATGAATAACAATTATTCCAATTAATTAATCCAATTAATTAATCCTCTTGGAATCAACTCCTTAATTTCAAGAACCTCACTATCCATGAAAACACCTAGCAAGTAATCATGGCAAACTAGTCTTAGGTGAAATAGCGAGTAAACCTATTTCAGTTGCGAGTATCATACACGTATGGTCTTTTCGACAGCTAATCTCCTGATTGAATCTAAGGCATGGATTATAAGTCGAAACCCCTAAATGATTCAATTGCTGTGATCCCATTTCAAGTTCCAATGATTCTTGATGAATCATAATTCATTCTGCCTTAGCCAAGGTCTTTGAATCACGAACTATGAAAATACAGGAGATTCCCTTGTTTAAAAAAATAAGTGTCGAATTCTATGTTGGCCACTGACAAACCTCCATGCACACCAGTGCAACACCCAACATACCCCCTTTGTGATTATCAAGCAATCAGAAGATATATCAAAGTGCTGCAGGATGCACACAAGGCTACCATCGTGCCTCAAGTCTAAGGACTAGTCGTGTACTATCGCAACACAGAAATTCTTATTTCGACGGGCAAAGCCTCCAACTAAGAATTTCTTGCGGGCCATATTCGGTCTACTTGTTCCCTAACAAGCACCCACATATATGCACTTACGTGTCTACGCTAATGCCAATGGAATGTGACATTCTCGTCTCACGAGCATGCATTATATGTACGATTCTTACTGAGCTATTTGATGTCCCATCTCAAAAAACTCTCGACTCGGAACTTATTTAAAATCAAAGCCTTAGAGGCATGTTCCATGATCGCCATCATATGCGCGACCATGCCCCGTAGCTAAATTTGGTCTAAGGACTTTATCTAATGTGCAGAAATAAAAAAATACAAGACATAAGATAAAGAAAATGCCTTTTTATTAATATGATTCCCAATAAGATTGTCTTTACAAAAGCAAAGAGTATAATACACCCAATCTAATTGGGGCGTTGGGTATCCTACTCTAACAATAACATGTTCATACCCTCCTATTATCTTTACAACTTATTTAACATTGATGTTATCATATAGCACCAAGCTTATAGATCATCCTCAATATGTTGGACAATATTCAGCAAGCTCCTTCTTAGTGGTGTCCGCTGGTGGAGCCAGTGGCGGTGACATGTCAATGATATAAGCCCTTTTTTCATATTGAAGAACAATTTGAAGGTTTCTCAGCTAATCGATATAATTAGGATCGATAAGTTTGTAGGTGTCAAGTATAGGTGTAAATGGATTTTTAGTCATTTGTAAATGAAATATCTATAAAAATACGAGGCAAAAGATAAGCATACATTCAATAGTTTATTCATTTATAATAAGGTCTTTAATTGTAAATATCTCTCACTATTTTATTTAAATATCATCATCCTCTAGGTGGATATTTGGAAAATTATATTGCTTAGTGGGCGTAAAGTCCAATCAATTTTATCATATACCCCAATTTTATGTGCCAATATGATAAAATCTAAAAAGTAGCTAATACATTGGCAATCCCATCACTACATAACCCTCAATCTATTTTACCTTATTACTTTCCATACACCCTAGTTTTATGAGCCCATATGGTACTAAGTCTCAAGTATGACCCATCAAACATCTATGTGAGTAAGTTAACTAAAGTGTGTCTCATGACTCATGGCCAACACCCTTAGCCTCTTACCTCATGGACATCTCCATGCTAGTAGCAATCATAGCTATTACCTCCACTTAACACATCCCACGACTCGTGGCAAATGAACTAAGTGTGCCAGCCTTTCACATGTCAACTACTTTTGATGGAATATTTAGATGATTGAGCCCAACTTAATATTGCACATTTATACTTGATGTATAATTTACTTAAAATTCTTGAGTTTAAAATAATTTTAAGTGAGGGTTCAATTTTACCAAGACCTCATCATTTTATTTGAATTGTTTATTTAATGTTGCATTATTCCTAACAATTACAAGCATAATCTAGGAAAGCTTTAAATAAACCTATGCATGCATCAACTATAGAAAAATAATAGGCTGATTATGGGGCTTTTCCTATGCGATCCACTCGAGCCAAAATGGATATATGGTCAAACTCAAGGTAATAATTAAATAGAAATAGATCCTATCTATTATATAAATGCATCACCCAGAAGTTTAGAGGCCTTCAATTCTTTATTTTTTCCATCTTGCTCTATCTTCTTGTCACCAAAAAGAAAAAATTTCTCGCGCCAATGTAATTTTACTCTCATTATAATTGCTATCCTAAAGAAAATCTTAGAATTTCTTCTAAAGGGTGGTACATAGTGTTAGAGTAGTGCCCGACAAGCTAATTGATCTGGTCATTCTTATACTCTTACGAATCATTCTTATTTATATTAATATCATTTAAATGACAATCTTTATCTTAAATTCATCATAATAATTCGATGATGTCCTTAGATCACACATAGCAATAGGGCGTGGTCACACATATGATGGCGATCATGGAATATGCCTCTAAAGTTGTGGTCTTAAAATGATCAAGTTAAGAATCAATGAGATGGGGCATCATTGATCCCATTGAAACTTGCACATACGATGTACACTTAAAAGGAGGATGTCTCATTCCATGGGCATTAGTGTAGAGATACTAGTGCATATATGTGGGTGCTTATTAGGAAACAAGTACATTGAACTAACATACTTGAAAATTCTCAATTGGAAATATCTTATTGTCAAATGGGAATTTCCTCGTTATGATAGTACAAGAATTAATCATTGAACTTGAGGCACCATGATAATCTTGTGCATGACATGTTGTACTTTAATGTATTTCCCGATTGCATGACAATCATAAGGGGTTTACATGTATGAAAATTAATGAGTGGCCAACAAAGGATCCATCATCTATCTTGATGAATAGGTGAATCTCCTATGTGTTCTACTCTACTTTATTCTAAAATCCTTAACCAAGGTTGGGTGAAAATTAGACGTGGGGTTTTGTAATTGTTCATTATCGAGTCAAGCTACTAGGGATGGAAACATATTTATTGAGCTAATGGGGTTTCGACTAAACATCCTTGCCCTAGGATCAATCAGAAGATTAGATGATAGAAGGACCGTACTTGCATGGTATTCATAATTGGAATAGGTTCATATATTCACCTAAGACTAGGAGTCATGATGCATTGTTAGGTGCTTCTCATGACTTGTGGGTTTTGGGAATTAATAGGTTAATTTCAAGAGAATTAATTAATTAGAACAATTAATTGTTCAACTAAGTCACAAGAGTTGTGAGCCCACGACTAGCTTAAAGTGAACCTAAGGGGTCACATATAAAACTTGGACAAGTCCATTTCTAACCTAAAAATTAATTTAAGTGTTGGATTAAATTAATTAATGTGATTAATTAATGGGGTTTAAATTAATTCAAGTGTGGAATTAATTTAATTAATTAATTAGATTAACTGATTGGACCTAATTGGATTAGGGAGCTCAATTGAAATATTTAACTAATTGATTGGATCAATTAATTAAGATGGGACTAATTAATTAGATGAATTAATTTAATTAATTGAATTAATTAAACTAGAGCCTAATTGATCAATTATTTAAGATGGGCCCAATTAATTTGATGAATTAATTAAGATGAGCTTGTAAGAAACCCGTTAGAAAATTAAATTAGGAATCTAATTCCTAGAGGCAGTTAGATTGAGAATTTAATTCTTAAGAGGTAATAAGAAAAAAGAAAAGTCCTTATTAGATAAGGAAACTTCCTAAAAGAGTTGGAGATAAGTAAGAAAGAAGAGTCCTACATGAAAAGGACTTGTGGTAGCTTTTATTGGTAAAATTCTTGGACATTTTAAGGGGGAATTTTACTGCGGATTTTTTCTGATTTGTTTTTGTAAAAACAGCCCCTCTCTCTTGAAGAAAATTAGTTTTCTTTATCTCCAAAAATCCATCCATTCTTTCCCTTTCAATCTCTAAAAGTTCGCCAACTTTTTACCTAGTTTAATTCTTAATTTAATTATTGAATTAAGAATTAATTTAAACACCTAAAACATTAATTGCTAGTGTGTTCTTATTCTAAACAAAATCGTTCTAAGATAGAATTATCGAATCGAAACCTACTAGCATAGGATTCGGTTGCAAGTGGGCATCCAAGGTATGGATACTGTTAGAGGGATAACATTAGGGATCCTAGAAGCAAATTAGTTTTCAATTAAAGGGGTTTGAATTGCAGAACGTGGAGATTCATTCATGTTGGGATAATGATTTAAATCGTTTCAATCCCTACATCAGTCGAAGTGCAAATCAAGGTAAGGTTTTCTAAAATCTTCTTGCTTTAAATATTAAAAAATGCACAACTGAGTAATCACGCAAGGGTTTCGGGATTCGTTTTTAATTACATGTGATGGAATGTTTGTTTCTTAAAAAAAATAAAATTTCACTGCGTATACATTTCCCGAGATCGCAGTAATCCAACAGTGGTATCAAAGCTAAGGTTCATATGTTTCTGATACTTTTGATTATGTTTATTTAATATATGTGATAAATTAAATATTTATATATGTGATTGATTTTGAATCAATTAATTTCTTTGTTTGGGATTAATAATATTAATCGTTTTGAATGTTAAAACTTTTTAAGAAATGAGACGAATTAAGAAATTAGATTTCTTGATTCAAGAATTTCAAGATTTGTGAAATCTTGAATTTCTTAAAACGTGATAAGAAATAAAAAATAAAAAAGGTTGATTTCTTGATCAAGAAAATTATTGTTTAGATCAAGTTTTCAATATTTCTTGATAAGATCAAAAAACTAAGAAATTAAGATTTTGTGAAAACCTTGAATTCTTGGACCAAAAATTAAAGTGGGCTGCTGACAACCTAACGTGTGACGCTGGGTGGGCTGCCGGCCACCCAACGTGCAACCATCGACACCCAATGTGTGGGCATCAGATCGCCCGTCGACACTCGACATGTGGGCTATAGACCACCCTATGTGTGACGTCGGGTGGGCTGCCAGCCACTCGACATGCCGGTACTGGGTCGCCAGCTGGCACCCGACGTGTGGGCGCCCAACCACTCGACGGGAAGCAACCTTATTGAGTTGTTGTCCTGTCCTATCTCATTACATAATTATTAAGTGAGGTTTATGATTTCTCATTTTATAATTGAATGTTAATTTTAATTTTTGAAAAATTATTTTTTATTAAAATCCCAAATTTGAAAGAAATTGCACATATTGTAATTGGTGAATTTATATGCTTTCTTTATCATGTGATGATTTATGTTAAGCATGCTAGTTCGATAATCATGGAGCCTAGGCCAATGTGATTGGTTTAATTTTAGGCATAATTAGTTATTTTTGGGTTTTAATTAAAATGTGGCATGTGAGTCTTACCTTTCTTTATTTTATTCTTGATATACTTCTATTTTCCTCCTATGTACCTCCCCTTGGAATTATTCCAAGGTTTTTTGTAGTTTTAGCAAATGTAATGAGAGTAGAATTAGGCGATGATGTTAATCTTTTTGTAATTTGGCAGACATTACAAGAAGATTGAATGAGGATGGAGGAAAAGCGAGGAATTAAGGCCCGTGAGTGTATGAGATACATTTATGTAATAGATATGTCTATTTGCATTTTAATTATCACCCTTAGATTATCCTTGATCTGCTTTGGCTCGAGTGGATCGCATATGATTAAAGGCTCATTATCATTTATTTATTTTAGTATATATGTGATACATGTTGTGTTCATTTAATGCTTTCTTATGATGTATGTTTTCCATCGTTATGATAGTGAACATTAAATAAACTAGAAAATAAAATGATGAAACCTTGTATAATAAATCTAATATGACCCTCACTTGAAAATATTTCAAGTTGAGAAACTTTATTGATTTGATATCAAGCATAAATGGGCAATATTGGGTGGGACCTAATCATCCAATTCTATCAAGAGTAGTGGTTTGTTGATATGCTATCACATTTAGTCCACTAGCCATGAGTCGTGGGATGTGTTAAGTGTTGGCAAGTTATGACCACTACTAAGCATTTCAGATGCCCATAGGGTGGACTCATCTTTATCATTGGCCATGAGTCGTGGGATGTTTAGATGCTCCATATACGTGGATGTTTGATGGGTAATGCTTGACATTTAGTACCATATAAGCTCATAAAATTGAGGTGTATGGGAAGAGGTGAGGCAAAATAACTTGAGGGTTGCATGGGGATGCAATTGCTAATGTTGTTAGTTACCTTTTAGTTTTATTATATGGGTTCATAAAATTGGGTTGTATGGCAAGGGTAGTTGGACCTCAAGCCCATTAGGAAATAGGATTTCCCGAATTTTCATCTAGAGGGTGATGGATTTGTAAAATAATAGGAGACATTTATGATTAAAGACTCTATCATAAATGAATATTAATTGAATGAATACTTAAATTTTTACCTTACATAGGATAATGGTTATCGCTAGTAATTCTACATATGATAATCTAGATAAACAAACAAACATACTGGCTTAATATAGATGTTTGTCAACATTGTGGATATTTAAGGCATGGAAAGAGGAAACACAAGTATTTACTTACTTAGTTGAATTAGAAGGGGTTCTAATTCAAGTTTACACTTTGTTGATATCAACCATTAAGGTTTATAAATTTTTTCTTGGGTATTAGATATCGGATATGATCCTATCTTTGCAAGGGGTTGTTGTGGATGACAAAAAAATGGAGACTAAGACAAGGGATGATCCTTAAGCTCGAGAATAAAGTAAGCATTAATTTATTGGCTATAAGAATGATCAACTTAACTATGGATAGAATTAGTATAGTATTAGTTATTTATCTTTGCTACATTGACAAATGAACTATACAATCCCAACATTCCATGCTACATAATCAACAAAGTAATATAAGAATTAGATAATCAAAATAGTGCATACTTGTAGTAAGGTAGATTAGGTCATATCTCTAAAGAAAGAGTTCACAATATGGTACATTTTCTTGACCTCTTGGACTTGCATGAGGTGACAACTTGTAACTCAAGAAAAATATGACCAAATCACCATTTGTGGGACAAATGGAGCAGGCCACGCCTTTAGATGTGATCCAAAGGGACGTAAGTAGTCCACTAAGTGTTAGTGCACAAGCAAACTATTCTTACTTCATTATTCTAAGATCCTTTGAAGGGTTCAAAGAATTTAGACATGAAGTAGAGAATTAAATTAGCCAAAGTATTAAATCCATCGATGTATCGAGAAAGAGATTACTAAGGTGGTAAGTTCTTGATTATCTAATGAAGAATTAGATTCTCAATTTAAGTGAATCCAAGTTGAGTTTCACCTATTTCCTCATTTATTCTGGGAATTCACCCTAGAATCAATGATATTCTTATCAACTAAGGATATTATCTAAGTCTGTGCCCAAAACATCATATGAGATTTGATATGGTAAAAGACCCCTCACATATGTACCTAAGGGTATAAAGGGGCTTGCTTCTTTAAAGTGATTAGTAGGAGATAAGATGGATGTGAATCCATCTTATGCAAATTTGTGGGATGTCCAAAGGAATCTAAAGAATACCATTTTTATGGTTCCTAAAAATAAAGGAGTTTAATTTCTAGGGATGCCGCCTTCTTGAAAGAAGGAATTTTGACAGAAATGACTAGATCATAGGACTTGAGACAGTTTAAGAACTATAGTTTGTCTCACAAGTGGCAATGGTGTATAAAAAAATTACTAAAACTTCTAGTCCACAACCTCTAATGAGATCTGAAATGATCTTGGGGCCACTTATACAATAAGAGCCTCTTACTAGAAAATAGTAAGGAGGATCTCTTTTTTGAACATTCATCTAACTAAAGAGTAATGATGTATGACATCAATTCGGAAAATGGCAATTAAATACTATTTATATATTATTAATCGTTAAATCACTTTCGATTACCTAAGGTAGTGTATTAATTGTTAATGTATGCTTTTATTAATTTTTTTAATTTCTGCTGTGCTTACCTCATGGTCATTGCGAACCCAACAACAAAATCGTTATAGGATATAATTATTAAATTGAAAACTACTAACATAAGACTCAGCTGCGAGTGAGAATCCAAGGTGTGGATACCATTAGAAGGATAACATGTGGGATCGTAGAAGCGAATCAGTTTTCAATTAAAGGAGTTTGAATTGAAGAACTTGGAGATTCATTCGTGTTGGGATAACAATTTAAATCGTTTCAATCTCTACATCAGCCGAAGTGCAAATCAAGATAAGGGTTTCTAAAACATCCTTGCTTTAAATATCAAAAATTACACAATTGAGTAATCGCGAAAGGATTTTGAGATTCATTTTTAATTAGATGTGATGTAATGTTTGTTTCTTTAAAAAAAAAAATTTCACTGCGTATACATTTTTCGGGATTGCGCGAACGTAACACATAAGAGGGAGGAGTGTAACACAAATTTCTTTGTGTGAAAAAATAACAAATGAAAAAGATAGAATAATTCGAGTTTTATTGAATTGAATGTGATAAGTTTTATATCAAATTATTTATACTTTCCTTGCTTTATTCTTGTTAATATTATAGTTTAATTAATATTTTATTTCAGGGAATTAATGAATAAAAATAGATCAAAAAGAGCCAAGATAAAATCGAAGAACATACGTTTCGTGAGAAAGTTGAGAAATAATATTTTATTGGTTCCAAAAAACATCACAATTAGAAGAAAATGACCATTTTTGCCGAAGTCCATCATGTGAAAATCAAAATATATACAAGAAATCACTTGCACTTTACAAATAATTGATGACTCAAAATAACCATGTTTCCAAACTTATGCAATTTTTATATTTTGGGCATAACTCTATGTTCAAAAGCTCTATGGACTTGAATCTTGTTTCACTGAAAGAAAAGCGATAGAACTACAACTTTGATTTTGGAAACACAATCCAATTTAACTTTGATTATAGCAGGAAATTCGTCCAAGTGTATGCATTGAAAATGATCTATTTATGCTGGTACATTTCTTTGAATCAAACAGAACTTTCTCCATAGTGGTTGGCATTAGGTGATTTAGGTTGAAAAATGAAGCTAACAAACAAATACATAACTTTCATATTGATCACTTTTTCAAAATAAGCTGATTTTATGAAAAAAAAAATTGTGACAAAATTTGAATTTGAAAATGAATGTGAATTTAGAGCAATTTTAAAGTGCATTTGGAGTGAATTTAGATATGTCAATTTAGGCACTCTTCTATTATAAATAGAGGATTTTGGACGGCATTCAACACACACAAACTTCCTTAGAGGGAGAAAAAAAGTTTTGTTATTGTCTTTCTTTAAGCTAAGTTTTCTAGTTGTAATATAAGTTTTTTAGTAATAATAGAAATGTATTCTCTAGTTTCTCTTCTATTGTAGTCTTTTCTACTTTCTTTATATCTTTCTAAATTTCATTTAGCTGAAGAGAAATGGTGAACCTCTTGATGGAGAAAGATGAAAAGTTATAAAGGTACATAATATTCAGGTGTGTTGCATTATTATTTTAATTTTTGATTGAAACCCTTTTAGTTTTGTGATAATTCTTGATTTATGTATTACCAATGACACAACAAATACTTGAGTTTATTTAGCTTATTATATGGTTCTTAAATGAATTTCAATAGTGACATTTAAAAGAGGTAAAAAGAATAAATAATCATTCATCTATCAAAACTCAAGAGTGGATCACTAATCCTTGCTACTTTTATTAATTTGATTTTTTAGTTATAACATAAATTTTTCTTTATAATTTAAACCACATTCAACCCTGCTTTTAAGAAATATAAATTCGAAAACTTCAAATCTCGGACTCTCAAAAAATTTATTACTTGACACAACCTGCACTTGGGTTTACAACCTTAAAGTTGTAACATAATGAATAAAATAGTTACAATCTCTATAGTTCCTCTAATTCTTCTTTTCAAGAACAATATCTTTTGGGATTTGAAATTTTAGAAATGGAATCACTTATTTGATCTCTTCTAAAATTGATTTTGTCCTTCAAATTAATTCAATGGTTTAGCACAACAATCTCTAATTAAATATTACAACTTTAAGAATGTTGACTTTGTGAAATTGGTAACTTTATTGATGAAATCGACCATTCGATCTCCTCCAAAGTTTATATGATCTTTAATAATGTTAATTCGAAAGTTTAGCATCATAATCTTAAATTAAATATTATCATTTAAATGGACTCCAACGATGAACGCCTTGGTTTTCGTCTTAAACACCATAGATCTTCTTGAATTTAATCGCCTTGGATTGAGAGAATTTTAGGATTTCCTCCAATATCTCTCTTTCTTGGACTTATTGTTACTCTCAACTTGCATTTAGTTTGAAGATGGACTTTATTTATACTTGTAGAATAAGAATTCTTCCTATAATTATTTGACGAAGTGGGACAATTTGATTGACCCTTCATGATTTGATTGATATTTATTGTCTTAATCACAAAATATTATTTGAATAATCAAATATTGATATTTACTTTCATAATTTGTAAGATACAATTTTAATTGTCAAGAATTAAGATTTGACACTTAGTGACATTTGATTGGTTGAAAATATATATTAAAATATTAATTAATTAACTATTTAATTTTGAAATTAAATTGGATTAAATTTCCAAATATAAATGAATAATATAGAATTGATACTTAATATACTATTTTACTCATGCCACCATTTGATTAACTACAAAATTAATTTGTCTATAAATGTCCAATCGAAACTTGTTCCAGATGATGCGTTATAAAGTGAGTAAGTTGAAATGATTTTTTTTATTTGTAATTGGACTTTCCAAAAATGCATGTAGACTTTTAAATTAAAGCAAACGAACCAAAGACTTAGATGTTTTGCCCATAACATTGGCTTTCAGACCTAGAGATGGTAATGGGGCCGAACCCACCCCACTTGAGACGGGTTTTTAAAGTTATGAATAGGTCAGACGTGTAGGTCTTGGTTTCATTGTTTTCAAACTCATCCCACCCTAAAACCACCTTGTTTGATTTACTATTTATTTTTTTATTTTAATATATATGTTTTAAAGTAATATTATTTTTTAAAAAAATTTGTGGTATTATTCTTTAAACAATATTATATTTTAATATATTTAAAGTTATAAAACGAATCTAACAGGTTTTTCGTCTGAACCTGATAGATTTAAGATGGATCTCAAATTTTACAAATTCAATTAATACTCAGACTCATTCTCATCCCCATTCATAACCTCCAATTTGAAGGCTCAAATATTTTCTCTTTTTGTTTAACTCCAAATGGGTCATTAGAGCAAGGCTTTCATGTCTTCTAAAAAAAATCCTTTTGCATACAATTTGGCCCTCTCAACACCTCTTCAAACTTCAAATATTTGATGCTCAAATTGTGAATTGAACCAAACACTTCATAGCAAACCAGGCTTCAGTCGACATCTGTTTTTTCCATCTTTTCTCTCTTTCCTATTTTTTCTTAAAGCAAAAGTCAATTTGGCTCATATGAACTAATGTTGTACGTGATCTTGGAGCGTGGGATCAAGATCTTTATGAAACAGACTGAGGCAGTACTTGCCTGCAAATCAATTTTTCTTTTGCAGATTCCAAAGTTTTTTTGGGAATGTGTGATGGTTGGTTGTTAGAAATTCTCAAAAAAGGTGTCAGATTTGTCTGTTTCTATGTCCTGCCTTACAAAGTTACTTTTTTTCTCCTTTAAACAGGGATTATACTATTTATGATTTGACAACACAATAGCAACTATGGCTTCTTTCTACCCCCCCACATTTATTCAATTCAGCCCCTTCCCAATTTTCTCTTCCCCAGTTATTGTACCGACGACAACTGCTTCCTCCGACCCGTCCGAAAGCTCCGACAACATATCTGTTTCTCCTTTTTTGGAATCTGTTTCTAAGCAAACTTAATATGAGTAGTAACAAAATTAATGGACAATATATAAATATATATTTATATATGAACATATACATGTATATTCATAAATTACGAACATGAAGTTGTATGATAGTTTCTTTCATTTTCTTCCACATTGTGGCTATTCTGTCACTTATCAAAATCATCCATTTCAAAAGCAATTTTAGTAATAGTTCTCTTAAATGGAAAATGATGCTTCAGAAAATAGAATGTGGGCACTGTTGTATACAACATGTACTTGGTTGATGCACTACAAATTAATAAATTGAAATTTTTTTCCT
Source organism: Paulownia fortunei (assembly GCA_019321725.1). Classification (NCBI taxonomy): domain Eukaryota; kingdom Viridiplantae; phylum Streptophyta; class Magnoliopsida; order Lamiales; family Paulowniaceae; genus Paulownia; species Paulownia fortunei. The sequence goes on along the minus strand of CM033115.1, from coordinate 9,868,931 downwards.
TATATTCTTCTTTTGATTTTTAAAACGTGGAATATTGATGAAAATATTCAAACTTCAATTTTGTCAATGTACTTAATAATATATATGTGTTTTAGTAGAAAAAAATGCATAACTGAGTATATAGATACATATACATATAAATATATACATTTATATATGATATATATATATATTATATCCATATATATAATATATACATATATGCAATTATCGGTATGTTATGAAGCTCTGAACATAAATTGTAAATACTGATAAATATCCTAACTATTAGTTGTACATGTAGTGGATTATTATATAAGAATAATTTATATATAATAATAATATTCAGATTGACAACAAAAAATTAAAAAATAGCAATGAAATATCCACAATTTGATTATGTGGTTGTGTCAGTTTATGAATGTATATGTCAGTTTAAAAAGAAATTATTTTTTAAATTTGTGGAACAATAATAAATGTTATTGTATTTTAATATCTGTTACACAAAATATCAATGTATATATATGTACGTACCCACACCAATATGAAAAAGCTACTTGTATATGTACCTTAATAGTATAGTAATTGAAAATAATATTGGAAAAATATAAATGATATAATAATATGTTAATGATAAAAAAAAAATCTTAAAAACCAATCCATATCCAAACAAAATTTGAGGAACTTTTTTCATAAATATTTTCACATCCAAACAACATCTCTTAATACATGTAGTTGTATACTTAATACTAATTAAATAGTAAAATTATGAATTTGTTTTAATAATTATTTAAAAATTAAAAACAAAATAGATTAATGAACAATTTTTTTTTACAAAAAACCCCACTAATTGAATAATAAAATTATAAATTTGTTTGAAAAATTAAAAAATAAATAGATTGACAAATAAAAATTCTTCCAAAAAATCCTACGTCCAAACAACATTTTAAATTTTTTTTTTTAAAAACTCTCATATCCAATCACCATTTCATAAAAAAATATTATATCAATTATAATCATTATATTTTTACACTACATCCAATTCCATTATTAATATTTATTTTTTTTAAATTAATTCAATACTATCAAAAATAACAAGCAATCACACCATCACAACCTTGCTTCTCATCTTTTCCCTTCTTTTTATTTTATTTTTCTATCACACGTGGGCTAAAAGGACAAGTGGGGTCTCATGTGCCAAAGAAGAATAAATTGCTTATTTTGCCAACATAATGCTTTTTTTCCAAATATAAATTGGCAATAATGAGACTTAAGTGAAGCAAAATCCCAACTTTCTTTCCATTATTGTTTCCAATTTTATCTTTTTTTGTTTGTTTTAACAAAATCAACTTGGGATCATATGAACTCACGGTATATGTGGACTAAGACCATACAAGTTGTTAACTTGATTTTATATCAATAATTTATATGCCTTTTGATTAATATTTAGTATATTTTTAAATGTTTATATTACTTTTTATATATTTAGATTGAAATCTTGTAAGTAATGGCAAAAGGAAAAGAAAGTTGAAAGAAACAAAAAATTGGTTGAAATTTTGAAAAATCCACATTATGGTGCTACTGATGGCAGTGTTGATATTTCAATCATAATTATTTTTGCTACAACTTTAAGGTTGCAAATTCAAGTACAGGTTGTATTAAGTAATAAATTTCTCGTGAGTTCGATGTCGATCCACAGGGAAGTTGTTTGAAAAATTCAAGTTTATATTTCTAAAAAGATGAAATTTATGTGAATCAAAATATATGAATAATTAATATATGTTGTAACTAAAAAAAAATCAAAATAATAAAAGTATTGAGAATTAGGGATCCACTCTTGAGTTTTGAATAGAGAAATGATTATTTATTCTTTTTACCTCTATTAATTGCCACAATTGAAATTCATACATAATGAATGTTCCAATGGGAAGATATTATCAAATAACTCATGCAATAAGGTAATTATGATATTGTCTTACTATTGTAAATTATCTCTTAACGCCAACACTTATTTATGGGATCAAACATTTATGCACACCTTCGTCAACAACAAATCAATGTTTCACATTAGCAGTCGGTGGGATAAAATCGTACAATAAGCTAAATAAACTCAAGTATTTATTGTGTCATTGAAGATACATAAATCAAGAATCACCACAAAAACAAGTAGGGTTTAGATCAAAAATAAAAATAATAATACAACATATTTAAATATTTTTTACCCTTATAACCATTCATCTTCCTTCATCAATAGGTTCACATTTTTTCTTCAACAAAATAAAATTTAGAAAGATATAATAAAAGTAACAAAGACTAGAAATATAAAAGAAACTAGAGAATGCATTTCTATTACTACTAGAAAACTTACAATACTAGACAACATACAAACTAGATAACTTAGCTTAAATAAACCCTCTACCCCCCATCTCTTACAAGTTTTATTTATAGTACTTGGAGTAAGGTAGATGCCAAACAAATAATTGAGGGGTTAATCAAGTGGTATGCTAGTTGCCAAGAGTTGGTAAGTTGTTACACCAAGTTCTCACCCACTGAATTGAATTGCATTTTTTGGTTAGATACCAATAGATTTTGAAGATGCGTAAAGAATAAAAATTGTAGATCTTTCGGCACTGATATATTTTCTATATCTTTTGTCAAATTTGGCGATTGGATGAAGGAGATATAGTTAAATTATCGAGTCATGTCCAAGAGCCATCATTTAACAGCAACAACAACTTATTGAATTTTATACTATAATCAAAACTGAATTGGGCTGAACTTCCAACATAAAAGTTGTACCTCTATCTCTTATTTTTCAAATGAAATAAGTTTTAGGTCCACAGGGTTTTTCATAATGAAGTTATGTTCAAATTACAAAAACTGTACAAATGTGAAAACATGCTTCCATTTATTCCCTAATACAAAATATTAATAAAATAATAATATTAACAAGAATAAAGCAAGAAAAGTATAAAGGATTTGATACAAAAATATGTCAAAATATGCACTTATCAATTTTCTCTAAAATTATATTGACTTGATTCTAGATTCATTAGAAATCCAAGAAATATCTACAATTTTTATATTTACCACGAAACTCAGTTCTTTCGATTTTAATAAGAAAAATATGATCAAAGAGTCAGCACTGGACTGAAACTTTCTAGTATAACACATTTTGGTATTTTAAACATAACTATCTCTATAGATTTCATATTAAGTTGATTTAAGCATCTATGGAAAACTAATACACAGAGCTACAATTCATTAGAAGAATAAAAAGTTAATTCAGAATAGAAAGAGCTTAAAAATGACTTATAAAGACACTTAAGTGTTGAAAATAATATGTTTGGCGCCTAGGCGCCGTTATTTGGCGCTTAGCAATCGATTGCAAATGAGGTAAACAAAACACATGGCACCCAGATGTTGTTTCTTGGTGCTTAGGCGCCAAATAACGTGTTTTTCCAAAAGTTTGAGTTTTAGACTCAGATTTTTACCTCACTTTGGAAGAACTATAAAAGCTAACTTTAACAAAACTTTGGTCCATCTTGGGACTTAAGAAGACTTGGAGAAACAAAAGGAGAGGAAGGAAGAAGGCTTTAGGATCAAGTTGGGAGGTTCATCTTTCAAGATTTCCAGATTTTCGCTTCTCTCATTTTTCTTGTGATTTTACTTTTATCATGAAATCAAATTTATCTATGAATTTGATAGACATGATTATGGGCTAATTTTCTTTTCTAGAATTTTGATGTAACCTAATTAGAATGATTTGAATTTATCTTTCAATTTAATCGAATATTTATTTGATTTAGTTGAGGTTTTCTATATAGTTCTTAATGCTTTCAATTATTTGACCACTAATTGAATGATTTGCTAATCATATTGATCTGAGAGGTGATATATGTATCTAGTTCTATATGTAGAAAATCATAAATTATAAGTAAGATAGGAATTGCATGATTTGTGTAGTTTTAATTGAGATCCATAGAAACCAATGATTTATTGATTGTTTAATTCACATAGGAATATAACGAGCTTGTAATTGTTAAAATTTTCATTAGACCTTGGGAGAGACTATTGAATAATTTAGGAATTCTCAACTATTAACTAAGAAAATAAATTTAAATTAATGCATTTGAGTGTTTAAATCTGATTAATTATGGTGAAATTATAAACCCTAGATTTTTAAGTCAAAGAAGTTAATATTAATTTATCTTTTCACATTAGTTTAGTATTTTCTTAGTTAGCGCTAATCACCACTCTGATTTGATTATTCAATGAGAATTAGAGTTAACCAATTTTGGTACTTAAAAATTCAATATTTCTCGTGGGAACGATATCCTACTTATCTACTTTATTACTTGTCTATGATAGCGTATACTTGTATTCGCAAAATTCATAATAAATTTTTGGCATCATTGACGGGGACTGTTTGATTTTATTATTATTGATACTAAGTAACTCTAGTTTTAATTTGATTTTTTTATTATTTTTATTTTCTTTTTCTTTCATTCTTTATTTTAATTTTTCAAGTATTATTCTTAAGTGAAAGAAAAGGTCTAAGAGTTTTGAATTGATACTATGGCAAATGAAGGGAACAATGCAGAGAACAACAGGGCACTACGTGATTATGCTATACCTATAGTCATTGAAACACTCTCGGGAATTAGACGCCCTATCATTCAAGTAAATAATTTTGAGACCAAACCAGCTATTATTCAAATGGTTTAGGCAAATTAGTTCTATGGATTAGCCAATGAGGATCCTAATGCACACATAACTAGTTTTATCAAAATTTATGATACGTTCAAACACACTGGCGTTACTGATGACGCCATTAGATTGAGATTATTTCTATTTTCACTTCAAGACAAGGCCAATATTTGGTTGAATTCTCTACCTGTCGGGACAATCACTACTTGGGCACACTTGGCTCAAAGTTTTCTAGCTAAGTTTTTCCCACTCGCTAAGACAGCAAAGATGTAAAATGATAACACTACCTTTTCTTAATATGACTTAAAATCTTTGCATGAGGTTTAGGAAAGGTACAAGGATCTATTGAGGAGGGCAACATCATAGTATATTGGATTGGCTACAAGTGCAAACATTCTACAATGGTTTGAGTGGCTCAACTAGAACTTTAGTTGATACACCAGTTAGTGGAGCTCTTATAGGTAAGACGCAAGATAAATCTTATGAACTACTCGAAACCATGGTTGCAAATGCTTATTAGTTGCCTTCGGAGAGAAATACAGTGAAGAAAACATTTGGAGTAAAAGTAGATGCGCTCACTGTACTCACTGCTCAAGCTACTACATTGTCTCAGCAGCTTAGTTCTTTTTGTGGTAGTGTAGTTTCCAAACCAATTGAGGTAAGTAATTTTTGCAATGGTCCTCATCCTAGTACTAAATATCAAGTTGGCAATCTATTTACTCCATCACAATTCGAACATGTGTAATTTATTGGGAACTTCAATGGGCAAATAATATTCTCCAATTCATACAATCAGGGATGGCACAATCATCCAAATCTCTTATGGAGAAATGGTTTCAATATAGGGAGGCCTTTATCAAATTTTCAGCTTCAACCTCCACCACAACCACAACCGCCATCTAACAAAGTCTCACTTGAAAAAGCACTTTTCTAATTGATTATGAACACTAATCAATTTATGGCACAAATTGAGGCTACTTTGTAGAAATAAGAGACTGCAATTCAGAATCAAGAAGCCTTTATTCGGAACTTAGAAGTTTAAATGGGTCAAATTGCCAATATGCTTAGTACAAGGCCTCAAGATTCCTTGCCTAGCAACATTGAGACAAACCCTAAAAAGAATGTGCAAGCCATAACTCTTTGCAATAGTAAAGAGTTGTCGGAACCTAAAACAAAAATTATTGAATGAAAGAAAATGACAAGGGAGATTGTAGCTATGGAGTCTGATCAAACATTGAACAAGGATGCTAAAAAACCAAAGTCAAAGTTATTTCCAGATAACTCTTCTCCATATATTCTTTCTATTCTGTTTCCTCAGTACTTCCAAAAACTAGATAAGCAATTTTCTAAATTTTTGGATATTTTTAAGAAATTGCAGATTAATATTCCTTTTGCAGATGCATTGAAGCAAATGCCCAGCTACATGAAGTTCATGAAGAAGATCATCTCCAATAAGAGAAAACTGAAGGAATATGGGATATTGGCATTTACTGAGGAATGCAGCGCCATACTCCAAAAGAAGTTGCCACTTAAGTTGAAAGATCCAGAGAGTTTTACAATCCCTTTCACTATTGGAAATTTATTATTTCATAAAGCTTTATGTGATCTTGGTGCAAGTATTAATTTAATGTCTCTCTCAATTTGCAGAAAACTTGGGCTTGGAGAAGTAAAGCTTACTACTGTCTCCTTGTAATTGGCGGATAGGTCCATAAAGTATCCAAGGGGGGTAATCGAAGATATCTTAGTTAAAGTTGGCAAGTTTATCTTCCCGATATATTTTATTATTCTTGATATAGAGGAAGATCATGATATTCCAATCATTCTTGGTCGGTCATTTTTAGTTGTTGGAAGAGCTTTGATTAATGTGCAGAAAGGCCAGCTGATTTTGAAGAGTTCAAGATGAACAAGTCACGTTCAATATCTTTAAAGTGATGAAGCATCTAAGTGGAGTAAATAGTTGTTTTCAAGTTAATGTTGTGCTGAATGTTTCAAAGCAATTGTTCAAGTAAAACAACCATCTAAGCTTTTAATAACTTGTTCAACTGGATTTTCCAATAATGATGACCTTATGGTTATGGAATGGATGCACCAAGTGAGTGGGCAATGACTGCGAGAAAACATTGAGGGTAATGAGAACTTCTAATCATCTACGAACATTTTAGTGGACCCAGGGTGAAGTCTTTTAAAGAAAGTCAGGTTGAAAACTATAAAATAAGCACTTCTTGAGAGGCAACCCAAGTTACTTTACAGTTTTCATGTTTTTAGTCGTACTTGTTTTTCTTGCAAGTATTTTCTTTATATAGTTTAGAAGTCATTTTTAGGTTACATCATGCCCTATTTTCTATATCTCTGATCTCATTTTTTCTGTTTTGGTTCAAGGTTCTAACTCGAAAGCTGACGATTCACAAGACATTAATTGTATGAGTTGCATCTCAAGTTAATACCTCGCAAACATTTCTAGAGCCCTCTAAGTTACCTTCTTTCTCTCATGAGTCACAATCGAAGGACGATAATGCTAGCTAATACTTTCGCCAGTAAGGGAAGTCCTCCATTTTTCCTTTCTTTTGCCATTGAGGACAATGTCTCATCTTAAGTTTGGGGATGTCTATTTGTTTATATTTGTTTTGGTCAGAGTTTGTTTGGGATCTTTGTTTTGTTTTAGGGTTTTAGTTTTTTGTTTATGGTCATAAATTGTTAGTTATTTTCATATGTAAAAAAATTATCTTCTTGACTGCACTTGAATCAAATTATTGTAGCCAATGATGAAATGTTGATTGCATTAATGACAACCTTTTAGAACTGATTAATGATGTCTTTGCCTTAGCAATTAATATGTGTGTAAGTTTACCTTTCTTTGTGATTCTTGTCATAATTGAGCAATAGTCCATTGTCGAATTGTATTTAAATGCTTAGAGATAGTTTATAGAGCATAAGTGCTTTCTAAAAGATCCCACCAAATTTTAGAACTTGTTTAATCACTAGTCCAAGCGAAATCCTAGGTGACATAGCATTAAGAAAATGATTTAGACTATCTTTAGACCGTTTGAACCAATAAAAATCTACCAAATTTGTATATTTTATCCTTAGTGTCCCATTTGAGCTTAATGTATCCTGTTTCTTTATCACCTCACAAAATATTCCTAGCCTTCACTTTTTTTTTTGTCTACCAAATTCACTCTTCACTTAGCACACAGTCAATTTAGAGCTTGATTTGTGAATTATATAAGTGTACAGTTGTTGGAAAATATTAACAATATTTTATCTCATTTCCCTATTAAAAAAAATGAGGAGATTGATGAAAAGATTGTGAAAAACACCCCCATTGTTATGTGTCTTGGACTGATTGTGAACCACTTTTCTATCCAAATTTCTACCTATAACCCTAGCCTTACATTACAAACTTTAAAAGTTCTTTTGATCTTTGATGCTATGGTTAACCTACATTAGTGGAGATTAGTGCGAAAATCAAGTATATGAAGTTTGGTTATCATATCAATTCATCTTTAGAAGTGGATTTTCTAGAAAATATTTAACTTTGTAAACTTATCCAAGTGATGAATCTTCATGAACTGGCTACACACACACATGCAAGATCATAAGGTTGAGTTAAACTGCACTTAGGTATTGATTGAATTTTGAAGTTTCATTTAAGTTGGCATTTTGGCAATCTTTGAGGCATGTTGATGATTTGGTATTGTGTGATACTCAAGTTTACGTTAGTTTATTAATTTTAGTTGTTCTTTTTTGTTTTACTTGGGGAGAATAAAATGTTTAAGTTTGGGGGTATTTGTCGACTTGAATTTATGCCAATAATTCGTATGCCTTTTGATTAACATTTAGTTTTTTTTTAAGTGCTTATATTATTTTGTTATGTATTTAGATTGAAATCTTGTAGGTAATGCCAAAAGAAGAAGAAAATAGAAAAAAACAAAAACTTGGTTGAAATTTTGAAGAATCTGCATTATGGTGCTACTGATGGTAGTGTTGGTATTTCAATCATAATTCTTTCCTCTAAAATTATATTGACTTAATTTTTAATCCATTAGAAATTTAAGAGATGGATCTACAATTTTTATGTTTACCACAAAACCCAGTTCTTTTGATTTCAATGAAAAAAATCAGATCAAACAGTTAGCAATGGATTGAAATATTTTGGTATAACACATCTTCATATTTTAGGTATAATTCTCTCCACAGATTTCATATCGAGTTGATTCAAGCGTTTATGTAAAGATACTATATAGAGCTACAATTCATTAGAAGATAAGAAAAGCTAATTTAGATTATAAAGAGCTCAAAATGGCTTATAAGGGCACTCATGTGCTAAAAACAACATGTTTGGTGCCTAGGTGCCGTTATATGGCGCTTAGGCACCGATTGCAAATGAGGCAGACAAAACACATGGCACCCAGGTGCCGTTTCTTGGCGCTTAGGAGCCAAATAACATATTTTTCTGAAAGTTTGATTTTTGGACTCGGATTTTTACCTCACTTTGGGAGAACTATAAAAGCTAACTTTCAACAAGACTTTGAGCCATCTTAGGACTTAAAAAGATTTGGAGAAACAAAAGAAAAGGAAGGAAGAAGGCTTTAGGACCAAGTTGGGAGCTTTATTTTTCAAGATTTCCAGATTCTTTCTTCTTCCATTTTTCTTGTGATTTTTCTTTTATCATGAATTCAAACTTGTCCATGATTTGATAGACATAATTATGGGTTAATTTTCTTTTTTAGAGTTTTGATGTAAGCTAATTAGGATGATTTGAATTTCTCTTTAAATTCAGTTGAATGTTTATTTGATTTAGTTGAAGTTTTCTATATAGTTCTTAATGCTTTCAATTATTTGGCCACTAATTAAATAATTTGCTAATCATATTGATTTGGGAGGTGATATATGTATCTAGTTCTATATGTAGAAAATCATAAATTGCAAGTAAAATAGGAATATACTTGCATAATTTGTATAGTCTTAATTGAGATCCATAGAGTCCAATGATTTATTAATTCTTAAATTTTTTATTAGACATTGAGAGAGTTTATTGAATAATTTAAGGATTCTCGACTATTAACTAGGAAAATAAATTTAGATTGATACGTTTAAGTGTTCAACTCTGATTAATTATGGTGAAATCATAAACCCTAAGTTTTTAAATTAAAGAAGTTAATCTTAATTTGCTTTTTGCACATTAGTTTAGCGTTTTCTTTGTTTGCACTATTCTCCACTCTGTTTTGGTTATTCAAATAGAATTAAAGTTAACCAATTTTGGTACTTAGTGATTCAACAGTTCTTGTGGGAACAATATCCTATTTATCTACTATATTACTTACGTTCACAAAATTCATAATGCAATTGCAATATAATTTATTTCGGATTGAAGCTAATGAATGCAACGAATTTCTTCATTCTTTCAATGATATCTTGTGGCAAATTTTTGGAAGGAAACATAAATAGCTCATGGGGAACTCCGAAAAGCTTTCCTTGTACTTTCTAAGCTTCCAACAATGGATAGTTTCCAACTTGATATTTCAATTTGTCACTATGAAAGAAGAGATTGTGGGCTTTCCGTCAATCACCACATAATATTTTTTTTCAGCAGCCATATTTTTCTTCAAGGTGATTGATTTGTTTGAGTTTGAGAGTTGGTAAGAGATATACAGCCTAAAGTCCAAAGAACTGCTTCACTTCACGCCGCACATCTATTGCTCCTCGTATGATCAAAAAGTTTCCTTCATGTTTCTGAATCTGATTCTATTTTTTCTTCTTTTTCTTTTATTTTTTTTTATGCTGATCACCATGTTTTCTTGTTGTAGGCATTGATTCTAAAAGATACTTCTATAGGAACTCTTAATTGGCTTCAAGGAGTTGAGGGTTAGTGAGCATCGCAACTTTTCTTTTTGCAAAGCATCAACTAAATTTCTGCACATTATATCCTCACGAAGAATCTACTTTCTATCATTAAATTAATTTTATTTGCTTATAGGTTTCAAGGCTCCACTTGGACCTCAATTGTACTATTGTTATTAATTTCTACAAAGGTTAGTCTTCTGTCAGCTTGTATATATATATATATATATTTTTTAATTCCAGAATAGATAGATAATTATCACATAATGATTTGATATTGGCGACTAGGAAGCATTATAAGTTAAATTGGAACCGTATTCTCTTGTTTTTTTTAACGTGTGTTTTCCTATCCCAATTATTTTGCATGCTCTTTAATAGATTTCACAATGGTTTGCTTCAACTATAACTCCTCTCCTTTTAGAGTCGAATGCTTGGTGATCCTTGGTGATGAGAGTTAATTCATGAAGAAAAAATATCATTTTGGTGGTTTTTGATCCCCTTGTTTGTCGATGCGCAAAGTAATGGATGAGTTGATGAATCCACTTTACTTGGAGGAGTGGTCCCAAGAAATATCTTTTAGCAAGACTTTCAAGTTGTGGGAATTACAATCAACTCACCACCAGCAATTGAACGAGCCAACTCCATTGCCAACATTGGGTTGTTACATCATCGAAGGCAAAGCCAAGTGGGGAGATACCATTTAATATGCCACTGAATTCCACTACATCAAAGGCTATTGGGAGTGGACGAGAATATCCATAGTTAGTGCGGCCACAATCATATTATGCTGCAAATATACGACTGGATATATGCTTCACTGTTCACTTATGATTGCAACCCAATGCAGTTAAGGTATTTTGCGAGGCATGGTGTCCACACACCAATACTTATCTAATTTTCCTTAGAGAAATGTCTACATAACTGTGGGATTTGCATACTCTTGTGGGACTTCCTATGATTGGATTTCTCTATGATGAAGTTGTTTCTAGTGCCAAGGAGCTTACCAGCATTGATGTGGTGGGAAGTAGATTTATTCCCACTCTTGCAACTACTTACTTCATGCTTATCATCTACTTTGAGGGAGTGCTAGTAAGGATCAATATTCTCAAGTATCCTTGATGAGTGGGTCTGATTTTGGTCTAATAATGTTGCTAGGTATTACCCTCCTCCTCCATGTGGAGAGAAGAAGGTTGCCCATCCTAAATCAACTAACAATCTACTTGGTGACTTCGGCATACATAGAGAATGGTCTCCTGCGGAGGAAGCTTCATTTCCAAAGCTTGGTGGTAAAGAGAGATCGAGAGAAAAAACATGCTTAGCAGCTTGTTGGCTTTGCGTATTTGTTATTCCGAGTAATGACATCAACTTGATATGCCCTAGTACCTTCAAATTGATGAGCATCATGACAAATGGGTGAATGGTAGGCTTTGTTGTTCCTATCTTGGCAAGCATCTACAAAGGTTTAAACAAGATCATGAATTTTCTAAATCTGTCTTGTTTGTATTCAACATTCCCCATCCACTATGTCTAGAGTTGATTGGCGCAATTCTTTAAAACTCATCACTATTGGAATCCATACATAATAAAGGTTCCAATAGAAAGATATTATCAAATAGCTCATGCAATAAGGTAATCGTGATATTGTCTTACTATCTACAAATTATCTCTTAACATCAATACTTATTTATGGGATCAAGTGTTTATGCATATATTCGTCTACAATAAATCAAGTTTTCACGTTAGCAGTTGGTGTAAAGCCAGACATTTATCTAAATGAACCCAAGTATTTGTTGTACCATTAGTGATACATAAATCAAGAATTAGCACAAAACAAGTAGGGTTTAGATAAAAAATTAAAATAATAATACAACACACTTAAATATTATCTACCTTTATAACCATTCTTCTTCCTCCATTAAGGGGTTCACTATTTTTCCTCAACAAAATAAAATTTAGAAAGACATAATGAAATTAGAAAAAACTAAAAATAAAAGATAAACTAGAAAATACAATTCTATTACTACTTGAAAAATTACACTACTACTAGAAAACTTACATTACTACTAGAAAACTAGCCTAAAGAAACCCTCTACCCCCCTTCTCACAATCTTAACACATGACCTATTTATAGTTCTTGGAGTATGGTAGAGGCCAAATATATAATGGAGGAGTTAAACAATTAAGTGGTATATCAAGAGTTGGTAAGTTGTTACACCAAATCCTCCAATTTTTCACCTGCCTGATTGAATTGAATTTTTAGGCTGAATACAACTAGATTTTGATGATGAGAAAAGAATAAAAGTTGTATATCTTTTTGTGCTAATATATTTTCAAGTGTCATTGGTCAAATTTAGCTGCCGAATGATAGAGATATGGTCAAATTACCAAATCATATTCAAGAGCCATTCTTCAACATTAGCAACGCATTACAATATGCTTATTGACCATTTTAAAATATTTTCTCACCATCTTATCCTTAGTAAACTTGTTTATATATTTGTTATATATAACATATCCAAATTTCAGGCCAAAATAAATTTTGGTTTTAGAGATAAGACCTAATTGATAAAATAGATTAGAATTGAGTTTAACTCTAATTCGAAATTTTGGTGATCCATTTTGTACAACCACTTATAATCTAACTTCTTTGATCCTTACACATTTAGTATAGGATCTAAAATTTAAATGAACTTGTAGATGAATGACTTATCAATCAATAGCCTTAAGAATTAACCCAAAACTACTTTGGAATTAAAAGTTACACTAGTTTCTTTAAAACCTGCACAAAAGAAGATAAAACTTTTTAATTTCATTTTTTTATGTTGATTTTCCTGGATTGTTGAAATATTTTTTACCTCCAAGCTTCCGGTTGATGAAGATGTTATGAAATGATTCAAATCATTATCTCACCACAATCTAACCAAAGAAACCTCTTTCTACAGAATTGATTCACCAAGGGCACCATGTTTACCCTCTAAGTGTATCCATACCTTAGATGCTCACTAAAAATCACACCCTATGCTGTTAAATTATGATTCTATGATTCTTAATGAATATTTAGAAGTGTACAATTAATTAGAATTTATATAATTAATTTTACTTTGAAATCATCATTAGAACTCTCAATTAAACCATGTTTGTGTTTCAAGAATAAAATGAGAAATCAACATAAAAAAATTAATTTTTTTTATCTTTTTTTGTACAAGTTTTAGAGAAAGTAGTGTAATGTTTGATTCTGAAATAGTTTTGGATTAATTTTTGAGGGTATGGATTGATAAGTCATTTATATACAAGTTCAGACAGATCTTGGATCGGATCCCATACTACACATATAAGGATCAGAGAAGTTGGATTACAAGTGGCTGTACAAAATAGATCACTAAAAATTTGAATCAGAGTTAAGCCTCTTCTTGACTAATTTTACGAATTGGGTCATATCTCTTAAACTAAAATTTCTTTTGGGCTGAAACTTGGATTTGTTATATAGAAGAAGTAGATAAACATGTTCGCTGAAGACAAGATGTGAGAAAATATGTCAACATGGTTAATAAATATGTTGCAATATGCTGCTGGTGTTGAATGATGGCTCTTGAACATGATATGATAATTTGACCACATCTTCCTCATCTTGCAACCAAATTTGACATATGACATATAAAAATATATCCCTAAAGAAAGAAATACAATTTTTATTCTTTGCTTATCATCAAAATCTAACTGTAACCAGCTTGAGAATTTATTTCAAATGAGTAGGTGAAAATTTAGAGGATTTGGTATAACAACTTACTAACTCTTGTCAACTGGATTATCACTTGATTGTTTAACTCCTCAATTATATGTTTGGCTTCTAGCATACTCTAAACACTATAGATAGGCCATGTATTAAAAGCTTGGGGGGGGGGGAGGTGGAGAGAGAGAGAGTAGAGGGGAAAAGAAAGTTTTATTGTTGTCTTTTTTTAGGCTAAGTTTTCTAGTAGTAATGTAAATTTTCTAGTAGTAATAGAAATGTATTCTCTAGTTTCACTTCTATTTTTAGTCTTTTCTACTTTCATTATATCTTTTTGAATTTTATTTATTTGAGGAGAAAGGGTGAACCTTTTGATGGAGGAAGATAAATGGTTAAAAAGGTAGAAAATATTTAAGTGTGTTGTATTATTATTTAAATTTTTTATCTAAACCCTACTTGTTTTGTGGTGATTTTTGATTTATGTATCACTAATGACATAACAAATATTTGGTTTCATTTAGCTAGACGTTTGGTTTTACTACACCAATCGCAAATGTGAAACCTTGATTTATTTTGGACAAATGGGTGTATAAATACTTGATCCTATAAACAAGTGTGGGTGTTAAAAGATAATTTACAAATAGTAAGATAATATCATGATTGCCTTATTGCATGAGCTATTTGATAACATATTTTCATTGAAACCTTCATTATGTATGGATTCCAGTACTGACAATTAAAATAGGTAAAAAAAATAAATAATCGTTTCTCTATCCAAAACTCAAAAGCGGATCCTTAATCATCAATACTTTTATTACTTTATTTTTTAAGTTATAGCATACATTTTTGTATATATTCTAAACCACATAAAACACATTTCTTTTAGAAATATAATTCTGAAATCTTCAAACAACTTCCCTATGGATCGACCTCAAACTCATGAGAAATTTAATATTTGACACATCCTGTACTTGGATTTGTAACCTTAAAGTTGTAGCAAATTTTTGGCGTCATTGCTGGGGAAGGCAATGTAAGTATTTAGGTTTGCAAATATTTTTCATTTGTAAATATTATGTGTTTATTTTCTTTATGATTATACGGTGATATAGTATCGTAGTCATTATTCTCGACATTTAGTTAGAAATAATTCTGAAACTTTATTTAAAAATTTGTTTGAATCATCTCCACACACTTCCCCCATGGCTGAAAATGAAAGTGTCAAATATGAAAATGAGAATCAATAGGTGCGTATTATGTGTTATTACTTGCAACCTCCATGAAACTATTCTCTTTCTTGTTTCATTTTCCTCTCAATGCAAATAACATTTGATTCAAACCAGGTATGATCCCTTTACTTTTTAATTTCCATGGTTTAGACTTTGAAAACCCTTACTTGTATCTTGAAGAATTTGATGAAGTATGTGCCACTTTGGTGACCAAATTTGTTCAAATGAGATTGTTAAGCTCAAATTATTTTCTTTTTCTTTAAAAGATAAAACAAAAACTTGGCTTAATTCTTTTAAACCTAGGTCAATTGGTACTTGACAAGAAATATAAACTAAATTTTTGAAAAAGTTCTTTCTAAATCATAAAACTAATACTTTGAAAAGACAAATCTAAAACTTCTCTCAAAATTCTAATGAAGTTTTCTTTTAATATTGGAAAAGATTTAAAGATTTGTTGAATTTATTCCCACATCATGGTTTTGAAAAATGACCCTTAATTAGTTTCTTGTATGAAAGTTTTCCTTAAACAAAATAATTTGTTGAAATAATGTGTAATGATGAGTTTCTTGATAAAGAACCTGATGAAACCCTAGAATATCTAGACCATTTGTTAGAAAACTCTCAATCATGGCATAGTATTAATTCTTTCAAAGGTTCTATTAGATCTAATCTTGCTAATAGTAATAAAGAAAAATATTCCTTAGTCAAAAGATGATCTAAATGCTAGGATTTCTAGTTTAATAAGAAAAGTTGAAGCCATGGAATTTAAAAAAGGAAATCAAATATGTACAAGAGGAAGAAAATATTCGAATTGTAAACTTATAGGGCACTCCACTAATGAATGTTCAAATATTCGAATATAAGAAAATTTCATGAACACATTCAAAAAGCAATTCCATTCTCCATATTTTGAAACTTATAATCTATAATAGAGAAATCATCCTAATTTTAGTTGGTGAGATGATAACCGCACCCAATCGCAACATTCATAAAAGCTACCAAACTTTTTTTCTTATCCACCTCCACATACAAAATCCCTCGAGGAGACTTTTTAAGCATTTATACATGAACAAACAAACATCAATAATCAAACTTTACAAGCCATCAATGAGATCAAAAATACACTTTCAATATTAATAGCCTCTTTACACACTTAGGAAAAAGGTAAGTTTCTTGCTCAATCTTAACTTAATCCTTCTACTCAGTGTCATATTTCTTCTTCAAGTGAAAATTCAATCAAGGAGGATAATTTGGTCACAACTCTTTAAAGTGGAAAAGTTGTTGACAAGATTATTCATCCTAAGGAGAAAATTTTTAATCCACTTTCAGGAATGAAGAATGAAAATAATGTTGATAATAAAGGTAAGTTTAATGAAGGCAAGTGTGAAAATAATAAAGAAAAATATTTACCTACAGCACCCTTTACTCAAAGATTACAACCAACTCAGAAATTGAACTTAAAATTTGAAATTTTTGAATGTTTACAACATGTCAAGATTAATATTCCATTATTAGATGCAATCAAATGAGTTCCTTCTTATGCCAAGTTTTTAAAAGATTTATGTACAAACAAAAGAAAACATCGTGTACAAAAGAAGGCATTTTTAACTGAAAGTGTTAGTTGAATCATTTAACAATCCACTCCACCCAAGTGCAAAGATCCAGGTTATCCAACCATTTCATGTACCATAGGTAACACTAGAATAGAGCGTGCTTTACTTGATTTTGATGCCAATGTAAATCTTTTATCTTTCTCAGTTTATGAATAGTTAGGTTTAGAAGAACTTAAAATAACTTTTGTTATACTCTAACTTGCTGACCATTCGATTAAAGTTCCAAATGGAGTAGTAGAAGATGTGTTGTAACAAATTGATAAGTTTTACTTCCCATGATTTCATTATTTTGGACATAAAGCTGGTTGTACCTACACATATACAGATTCCTATCATTTTGGGTCGTCATTTTCTTGCTACTTTAAATACTTTGATTAATTGTAGGAATAGTATTTTGAAGTAATTTTTTTGGAAATATGACTTTGAACTAAATATGTTTAATGTTTGTAATTAACCTGTAGAATATGTTGAAGTACATGAAGGACTCAATCAAATAACCTGTTCATGAATATTTTACCACAACTAATTCTTCAAATCCGTTAGAGACTTGCTTTGAAAGTGAAAGTATTTGCTACAAGAAAAATATTTTTGGAAGCCAAGGTTTGAAAAACTTTCATAATGAACAATATAATCTATTCCTTCAAGTATTAAAGCTCCCATGATTGATTTGAAATTTTTGCCATTTAATTTGAAATACTCTTTTTTGGGTGAGAATGAGATTTTTCCAGTAATAATTTTTAACAAACTTAATGCATCCCAAGAAGGTAAGTTGATCGAAACTCTGAAAATGCATAAGAATGCTTTAGGATTAACCATTGATATCATTAAAGATATTAGTCTTTTAATTTACACACATAACATCTATCTAGAAAGATGTAATGAAGGCTAAATCCTAATATGAAAGAAGTAGTGAGAAATGAAATAATTAAACTCTTATATAATAAAATCATTTATCCTATTTCTGACAATAAATGGGTAAGCCCTACTCAAGTTTTACCTAAAAAAATTGAAGTTACTGTAGTCAAGAATGAGAATAATGAATTAATTTCAACTAGAACTGTTACTAGTTGGTGAATGTGCATTGACTGTAGGAAACTCAATTTAGTTACTAGAAAATATTATTTTTCACTACCCGTGATGGATCAAATCTTAGAAAGAGTTGCAGGAAATGAATTTTACTACTTCTTATATAGATATTTTGGGTATAATGAAATTACAATTCCACTTGAAGATCAAGAAAAAATAACTTTTACATGTCATTTTGGTACTTTTGCATATCGAATGATGTCTTTTGAATTATGTAATGCACCAGCTATATTCCAACGATACTTGATTAATATTTTTAGTATCATGGTTAAACATTTTCTTGAAGTCTTCATGGATGATTTTTCTATTTTTGGTAATTCATTTGACAATTGCTTGTCTAATTTAGAAAAAGTTTTGATCAGGTGTGAAGAAAATAACTTTGTACTCAGTTGGGAGAAATGTCATTTCATGGTAACAACTGATATTGTTCTTGGATACATTATTTCATCAAAAGGTATTGAAGTAGACAAATCTAAAATCAAGTTAATTGTTAATTTGCCAATACCAAAGTCTATGAAAGAGGTAAGATCATTTTTAGACATGTTGGTTTTAATGGAAGATTTATCAAATATTTTAGCATAATATCTAAACTTTTGTGTAATCTTTTAACAAAAGACACTATATTTGAATGGACTAAAAATTATGAAAATGCTTTTGTTAAGCTTAAAACCTTGCTTACGTCTGATCCAATCATGCAACCTCCAGATTGGAGTTTATCTTTTGGAATAATGTGTGATGCCAGTGACTATGATGTTGGAGTTGTCTTATGACAAATAAAAGATAAGAAATAATATGTTATTTATTATACAAATAAAACTTTAAATAGTGCTCAATTGAATTATCCAACAACTAAAAAAGAATTACTCACTGTAGTTTTTGCATTGGATAAATTTAAATCTTATCTTGTTGGTTCACGAGTTGTTGTTTTCAGTGATCATGCAACTTTGAAATATCTTTTGTCAAGAAAAGATGCTAAATCTAGAATGATTTAGTGAATTCTCTTACTCCAATAATTTAACATTACAATTCGAGATAAGAAATGAGTAGAGAATATGGTGGTTGATCATTTATCGAGACTTGTTTGTGATGATTCATTTCAAACCACACCGATTAATGACACTTTCCCTAATGAACAACTATTTAATGTTCTATTTTACCTTGGTTTGCTAACATTATTAATTTTCTTATGTTAGGAAAGATGCCATCGCATTGAAACTACCAAGATAAAAAGAAGTTTTTGAATGAGGTGAAAAACTTTTATTGGGATAATTCATACCTATTCAAATATTATCTTGATCAAATTTTTCGTAGATGTGTGCCTCATAATGAGATAGGTAATATTGTTAAATTTTATCATTCAAAAGCATGTGGTGGTCAATTTTTAGCAAAGAAAATCACTGTAAAGATCTTGCAAAGTGGATTTTATTGGCTAACTCTTTTCAAAGACACTTACACTTTCAGTAAAAATTGTGAAAATTGTCAAAAGTTAGGATATATTTCAAAGCGAAACATTATGCCCCTACACCCTATGCTAGTGATTAAAATCTTTAGTTGTTGAGGCATTGACTTCATGAGACCATTTTCATTATCATGTGATTTTATTTACAAATTGGTTGATATAGATTATGTCTCAAAATGGATCAAAGTAATTCTCTGTCAAAATAATGATCACAAAATAGTGATAAATTTTTTGAAAGAAAATATTTTAAGTTGATTTAGAATTCCTCGATCCATTATCAGTAATGGGGGAAAAAATTTTATAACAATTTTTTTGGAACTTTAATAAGAAAATATGGAATCATATATAAAGTTGCAACTCCTTATCACCGTCATACAAATGGACAAGTTGAACTTGCAAATAGGGAGATAAAACAAATTTTGGAAAAGACAGTTAACCTAAATCATAAATATTGGTCTCTTAGATTTACTAATACACTTTGAGCATATAGAGCTGCTTTCAAAATATCATTAAGCATGTCTATTTATAGGATAGTTTATGGAAAACTTTGTCATTTACTTGTTGAATTTGAATATAAAGCTTATTGAGAAATCAAAATATTAAAATTCAACCTTGATGAAACTTCAAGATTCCACAAATTACAAATCAATGGACTTCAAGAATTAAGAAATAATGCATATGAGAATTTTAAAATTCATAAAGCAAGAATAAAAAATTTTCATGATAATAAAATTTAGGAAAAATATTTGAGGTTGGTCAAAAGGTTTTGCTTTATAATTTTCGATTGCATTTGTTTCCTAGAAAATTGAGATGAAAGTGGAGTAGCCTTTTTATTGTAAAAGAGGAATATCCTTATAGGGCGATTGATATTGAAAATCCTAGAAATGGTAATATATTCTAAGTAAATAGACAAAGACCAAACTGTTTTTAGAAAACCAAAGTCTTTTTTCTAACCTTTGTTATGATTGGTGTGTGTGTATATATACTTATTTTCTTTGACTTTATTTGTTTTGTAGGCTTTCTTTCTTTTATTTTATTTTTTCTTGGTTAAGTGGCGGATAACAATACCCTGTGACTATTAAAGTCGGACTTATCAGTTTTCCAAGTAATTGAAATCTCTGTACAAAGTTTCTAACTCGCAAGAAGCGATTTTCTTTTCTTCATAAAAATATAATTTTAAAAATTTATAAAATTAGGATTAAAAGTTAATGATGCTTATGCAAAAGGGCATCCTAGGGGACGATGGATAATTAAAGCAAAGATAAGAGTAGCAAGTGAGTTTTCATACGAATCTTCAAACTTACTTACTAGATATATGCTTGATTTTGGTAAAAGCACAAATTCAAAAAACGAAGGGCGAAAAAAATGCAAGTTTGTCACAAATGTGCTTGATGGACTTGCAACACAAAAGTCATTCCTTAGGAATATTTTCTAAAAATTGAGAAGATAAAATTCAATTTAATATAGATGAACTGAGTAAGGACTTTTTAGATGACATTATATTGACTCTTGAGATGCATTCATGTGGATTAGTGCATCGTTCAATTCTTGATTTATAAAATCACTTATGGGATGAATATGAGCATTATAGTTTTGGAAATCTGACATTAAAAGACTTTGTTTGCCAATTTATAAAAAAAATTGAATGGGAGGCATATCCTTGACCCATAGAGGATGTTTAAGCCTTTACTGGATGTAAAAATCAGAGGAAGATATGAGCCACAATCACAACTACATGTACATTCACGTGAAAGTAGATAATTTTTAAATTTTGTGGTCCTTATTTTCAACCTTTCTGACAAAAGAAAAAATATGCAATAAATGTATTCCCTATTCACACCTCAATATATAGTATCGTATTCACTTTATTTTTGCACAACTCACTTTCAAAAAAAGAAAAGAAAGAAAATGAAAGGGTCTTTCACTTACAAATTCGATTGGATTTGTGCCTTTTATGGAACTAAGTGAGTTTATAGGGGCAACCAATAACCTTGGTAGAATTTTAGCAGGAAAAAAAAATCCATTTAGTGTATGGGGGAGGCAGTCTAGGGTTAATGTAGAGTGTTGCTACTTCTGCTCATATAGGAGGAGTCAAAGTTTTAGAAGTTATCAACTTTTAACAGTACAGAATATCATATGATCATCAGGGATAAGCTAAAAGTATCATATATTCAGGACATAATACCTAACATGTTAAATAATGTGGATGCATACATCACTCTATCTAGTGGTTTTGGTACACTGGAGGAGTTATTCCAAGTTATCTCTTGGGTACAACTTAACATTCAGCTGAAACTTGTAGGTATTCATAATGTTAATGGTTTCTATGATGGTTTGCTATCTTTTGTAGATCATGCTGTGGAAAAAGATTTTATTTCACTATATATAGTATGAATCTTCGTTTCTACTCCAACACCTGACCAAATGATTGATCAACTTCCAGCATATGTGCCAGAACCTGATATAAATTTGGCTTATGTGGATTGGTCCAACGGACAGTGGTCGAAAACAAAAAATAAATTTGACTCTCCGCGTGTGAAATTTAGCCCTAATGGTTTCAACTAATAATGTGTGTTTTAAGTTAATTCAACTTTATTTTTTCAATAAGTTGCATTTTAAGTGATATCTTTTAAACACTATTTTCCTATCTATTTTTCAATCGTGTTTTCTTTTGGGTCCATTGAAAATATGAGTAAGGGTGGAAAAAGTAAAGGCTAATCTTTTGACACTCTTGAGATGCATCCCTTTTTTAATTTTTTATTTTTGCATAACATAACATGCTTGTGAAGTTTTTAATTGAAATTTTGTGAATTGTCAAAATATATATTGCAATCCTTTTTTTGTTAGAGTCCAAGGATACCATCTTGAAAAAAAGAAATAGCCTTGTGCACATCCTAAGTCTTGTGGAAAGATTGGTTGCAATATATATAACTAAAAATTCCGACTATGTTAAAGTATTTACTTTATAATACTCACACATCTTTTGTGAATAATTGGAGAGTTTGAGAAAACAAGCATTCTGAACTTTAATTGATCATTTGAATTAGTTTGTTGAAATTTGAGATACTTAATTATATCTACCTTGCATGTGTAGAAATGAATTGGGTAAACCTATATGTTATCTATTTCTACTAAAATATTTTACTTTATAGCTAGTGATGTGAGTATAATTATAAATCCTTCTTTTAATCTTCTGTTATCATGTGAGTCATGTTGTATAAAAACAAAAAAACATTATCATTTCATTTTCAGGTTAACCAATGAGATTTTGAGGCATATTTTAGTAAGACAGACTATGTATTTCAAATGTCGTGACTACCTATCTTATGCTCAATTTTAGTCTGAATGCTTTTCCTAAATCATTTGAGCCATTTTCCTGAGTGTTTTAACTGTTTTTCAACTCCATGATTGAACAACTTACCCACTTAAATGGCAAACACTTGCTATGAGGATATGGAGTTGAGGCTTTTTCATGATTGATTTTGAAGTTATATGTATCTTGGTCTGTGGAATAAAAGGTTAGCTTGCAATACACACATCTTTTGAAAATTTTCAAAAACAAAATCTCGATAGCATCTGTGATCTTTGACAAATGATTGTTTGTGATTATTACTATTTTATAGGTTTCTTTTAAATTCTAATCATCATGTCATGTCCCTTTTTATTTGTATTACATTTCGTCACACTATAATTACTAGAGACTAGTAATAAACTATTTGGGGGGTGTGATGAACATTTAGAAGTATATAATTAATTAGGATTTATATCATTAGAAACCCGAATTAAAGTATTTTTATGTTTTAGGAATAAAATGGGAAATCAACATAAAAAAATGAGAATCAAAAGTTTTATCTTTTTTTGTGCAGGTTTTAGAGAAACTGACGTAACTTTTGATTCCGAAATGGTTTTTGGTTAATTCATAAGGTTATAGATTAATAAGTCATTCATCTACAAGTTCATGTAAATCTTAGATCCCATACTAAGCGTGTAAGGATCAAAGAAATTGGATTACAAGTCACGCTGTACAAAAGGATCACCAATAATTCGAATTAGAGTTAAGCCCAATCCTAACCTATTTTACTAATTAGGTCATATTTCTTAAACCTAAACTGCTTTTGGGCTAAAATTTGGATATGTTATACATAAGAGATAGATAAACTGAAGACAAGATGGTGAGAAAATATGTCGAAGATAGTCAATAAATGTGTAGCAATGCACTGTTGATGTTGAGGAATGGCTATTAGATATTATCCGATAATTTGACCATATTTCCCTCATCCTGCAGCCAAATTTGACAAATGATATATGCAGATATATCTGCAAAGACTGTAAGAGATAGATAAACATGTTTTTTGAGGACAAGATAGTGAGAAAATACGTCAAAATAGTCAATAAATATGTTGCAATGCACTGTTGATGTTGAAGGATGTCTCTTGAACATAATCCGGTGATTTGACCATATCTCCCTCATTCTGCAGCCAAATTTGACAAATGATATATGCAAATATATTGTAAATAAATATCTACAACTTTTATTCTTTACCTATCATAGAAATATGATTATATCTGGCCTGAAAATTTAATTAAATCGAGTAGGTGAAAATTTAGAGAATTTGGTGTAACAACTTACTAACTCTTAACAACTAGCATATCACTTGATTGTTTAATACCTAAATTACATATTTAGCCTCTAGCATACTCCAATCACTATAAATAGGTCATGTATTAGGCTTGTAGGTGGGGTAGAGAGGAAAAGAAAATTTTATTGTTGTCTTTCTTTAGGCAAAGTTTTCTAGTAGTAATATAACTTTTCTAGTAGTAATAGAAATACATTCTCTAGTTTCTCTTCAATTTTTAGTCTTTTCTACTTTTATTATATCTTTTTGAATTTCATTTAGTTGAGGAGAAAGGGTGAACCTCTTGATAGGGGAAGAGGAACGGTTATAAAGGTAGAATATACTTAAGTGTGCTATATTATTGTTTTAATTTTTTATTTAAACCCTACTTATTTTGTAGTGATTCTTGATTTATGTATCACTAATAGAACAACTAATACTTGCAAAAATTTAGGTGTTTGGTATTTTTATCTTTATGTTCTTAATTTAATTTGCAAAAAAAGAACACAATATAAAAGGAAGAACAAAGAAGAACTTTTCTTAAGAGGAATAATTCAACCAAGATAGCTAGCTCACTTGTGTATTTACAACCTTCAATAAGGTGCTATTTATAGATAGTGAAGCTAGATGCATTCTTCAAGTGACAACCTAAATTATGAATATATCCTTTAAGACATGGGTTAATAATTATCCTCACATCCTCCACATGGAATAAAGTTTCTAAAGTCATCTTTTATGGTAAAGGGACTAGTTTTAAGGTCCACATGTTGGTTGAATTATTAGTCATATATGTCCTTGATTATTTATAGAGATTCTCCACTTATATATATATATAATATGTATTAAAAATAAATAAAAATATATAATCAAACTTTGAAAAATTCTAAATATCCTATCTCCATGGGCTTCTCTCTTATGTCCATTTATTATTTGAATTAGACATGTCTATATCTTATATAGACTTCTTTGTTCTTCTAATATTAGGATCTTGGATTCATAATCCAAATCCTAATTAGGCCTTGATTATATCAAACCAACACTAATTGGACATTAGCTTAAGTTATCAATTAGGCTTCAACTTAATTGATCCCATTAATTAATCCAATTAATTAATTAGTTGTTCTAGTTGCGCTCCTAATAATATTAGGTACAATTAAATGATCCAATCAATTAATTGAATTAATTATAGTAATGAATTAATTCACGCCCAATTAATTAATTAATCATATTAATTAATTCTATTAATCTAGTCTTTGGATTAATTCTTATGTCAAGAAATAAACTTGTACAAGTAAGTGTGTGACCCCTTAAATTCACCAATAAGTTAGTAGTGGGCTCATAACTCTTGTGATTTATTTGAACAATTAATAATTATTCTAATTAATTCATCAGTTTAGAATTAACTCCTTAATTCTAAGCACCTACAAATCATGGTTGGTGTCTAGCAATACGTCATGAAGATCTAGATATAAGTGAAGTTAAAGTGAACCTTTCTAATTACGAATACTATGTAAGTATGGTCTTTCCATCTACTAATCTCCAAATTGAGTCTAGGGTATGGATAATAAGTTGAAATTCTATTATCTCAATGTCTATGTATTCTTTCCTAGTAACTTTACTTCATGATGAAATTAGAAAACAATTTCCTAACTTTGATCTAACCTTGGCCAAGGATTTCCTAGTCAAGTACTGTGGAAAATATAGAAAACTCACCTATTTATCTAGATAGGTAATGGATTATTTGTTGGTCACTCATTAACCTCCATACATATAGATATTACACCCAAAATACTCATTTTGAAAATATCATGCAATCAGATAATAAATCAAAGAACAACATGACATGCATAAGGTTATAATAGTGCCTCGAGTCAAAAGATTAATTCTTGTACTATCGTAACAATGAAATTTCTTATTCGACAACTATATATTTTTCAATTGGAAATTTCCAGTTCGGATAGTTTCTTGTACTTGTTCCTTAACAAACATCCACATATATGCCTTAGTGTCTTTGGACTAATACCTATGGAGCAAGACATCCTCCTTACGAGTATACATCATTTGTGCAAGTTTCAACAGAAATATTAATATCCCATCTCAATAATTCTTGGCTTGAAACATTTTAAGATCAAAGTCAGATGTATATTCCATGAGCATCATCCTATGTGCGACCATGCCTCATAACTATATATGGTCTATGAACTTTATCTCAATTAAAATAAATAAAGATAAATAATTGCCTTTTATTAATGATATTGATTGAATAAGATTGCTTATACAAAAAGTATTAAGCGATCAAATAATTTACTCATCGGGAACTACTCTACAATCTCCCACTTACCCTAGAGTCAATTGCCCATGTATCTAAGACCCATATTCTCAAGATGCCCGTCAAATATTTTTTGTGCTAGTGGTTTGGTTAGTGGATCTTCTATGTGTTTTGCCAAAGCAACCTTTTCAACTTTGACGTTGTCTTTACCAATGATCTTTCTAATCAGGTGGTATCATCTTAATATATGTTTGGATCTTTAATGTAAGACCTTGTTTTTTTTGCTTATGCAATGGCCCCACTGTTATCACAATACACAGGTACGAGATCAATAATAGATGGAACTATATCTAATACTTAAATAAATTTTTACATCCAAAAAACTTCCTTTGTAGCATCTAATATTATAATATATTTAGACTCGGTAGTGGAATCTACAATTGTCTCATGTTAGGAACTTTTCCAGCTGACCGCACCACCATTAGGGTGCAAAGAAATCTAAACCATCGATTTTGAGTCATCTACATCAAACTAAAAACTAGAATCTTTGAAGCCCTCTAATTTCAGTTCTCCATGGCCGTATATCAAGAAGAGATCCTTAGTCCTTCATAAGTATTTAAGGATTGATTTCATAGCCTTCCAGTGCTCCTTACTTGGATTGGAATAATATCTGCTCATGACACTCTAAGCATATACGACATTAAACCTTGTACATAGCATAACATATATTATGCTTCCAATAGGGGATGCACAAGGTATTTGAACTATTCTATCTCTTTCCTCTGGAGACCTTGGGGACATAAACTTTGAAAGAGAAATACCATGACCCATAAGAGAGAATCCCCTCTTGGATTCTTCCATGCTAAATCTTTTTAGCATCTTGTCTATGTACATGGATTGTGACAGTCCAAGCATCCTTTTTGATCTATATCGATAGATCTTGATCCCCAACACATAGGATGTTTCACCCAAATCTTTCATGGAGAATTGTGTGGATAACCATGCTTTTGTTGATTGCAGCATCCCTATATCATTCCCAATAAGTACGATGTTATCAACATAGTACTAAAAACGTCACTGCACTTCTACTCAATTTCTTGTACACACATGGTTCATTCACATCATTAAGAAAACCAAACAATTTTATTACCTCATCAAATCGAATGTTCCAACTTTGGGAAGCTTGTTTAAGTCCATAAATGGATCTCTAAAGCTTGCAAATCTTTTGCTCACTTTCTTTGTATGTAAATCCTTCTAGCTGTTTCATGTAAATTTCTTCCTCAATGTTTCCATTAAGGAAAGCTATTTTCATATCTATTTGCTAGGTTTCATAGTCATAATATGTAGATATGGCAAGTAGAATCCTTATGAATTTTAGCATTGCAATTGGTGAAAAAGTTTTCTCATAATGAGTTCTTTGACTTTTAAAAATTCCAAATATCCTATCTCAATGGGCTTCTCTCTTATGTCTATTTATTATTTCAATTGGTCATGTCCATATCTTATATGGACTTCTTTGTTGTTCTAATATTAGGATTTTGGATTCATAATTCAAATCCTATTAAGCCTTGATAATATCAAACTAACACCAATTGGACCTTGGCCTAATTTATGAATTAGGCTTCAACTTAATTGATCCCATTAATTGATGCAATTAATTAATTAGTTGTTCTAGTTGGGCTCTTAATAATATTATATATAATTAAGTTATTCAATCAATTAATTGAATTAATTTTAGTCTTGAATTAATTCATTCCTAATAAATTAATTAATCATATTAATTAATTCTATTAATCTAATCTTTGGATTAATTCCTATGACAAGAAATGAGTTTGTCTAAGTAAGTGTGTGACCCCTTAGATTCAACAATAATCTAGTAGTAAGCTCACAACTCTTATAATTTATTTGAATAATTAACAATTATTCTAATTAATTAATTTAATTAATTAATCACTTTAGAATTAACTCCTTAATTCTAAGCACCAATAAATCATGGTTGGCATCTAGCAATACATCATGAAGACTTAGATATAGGTGAAGTGAAAGTGAACCTTTACAATTATGAATACCATGCAAGTACGGTCTTTCTGTCTACTAATTTCCAAATTAAGCTTAGGGTATGAATAATAAGTCAAAACCCTATTAGCTTAATATATATGTATCCTTTCCTAGTAACTTCATGATGAAATTAAAAAAATAATTTCCTAATTTTCATCCAATCTTGTCCAAGAATTTCCTAATCAAGTACTATGGAAAATATTAGAAGCTCACCTATTTATCTAAATAGGTGATGGATCCTTTATTGGCTACTCATTAACCTCCAGACATATAGATATTGTACCCAAAATATTCCTTTTATAATTGTCATGCAATTAGAGAATAAATCAAAGAACAATATGACATGCACAAGGTTACAATAGTGTCTTAAGTCCAATGACTAATTCTTGCACTATTGTAACAAGAAAATTCCTTGTTCGACAACTGTTTATTTTCTAATTAGGAATTTCTAATCAGGGTAGTTTAGTGTACTTATTCCCTAACAAGCATCCACATATATACATTAATGTCTCTACATTGATGCCTGTGGAGTGAGACATTCTCCTTACGAGTATGCATCATATGTGCAAGTCTCAATAGAAATATTGATGCCCGTCTCAATAATTCTTAACTTGGAATATTTTAAAACCAAAGTCATAGAGGCATATTCCATGATCGTCATCCTATACATGATAATGCCCTGTAGCTATGTATAGTCTAAGAACTTTATTTAAATTAAAACAAATTAAGATAAAGAATTACCTTTTATTAATGATATTGATAAGATTATTTATACAAAGAGTATTAAGTAGTCAAATAATTAACTCGTTGGATGCTACTCTAATAGAAACTTTCCAGACTTGACACTAAATGCGCACTTTAGTGGATTCATCTTAAGATATCTTCTCAATCGTTCAAAGAGTTTCCTCAGATCCTAAGTTGATCTTCTCACTTTTTGAAATTCATGACTATATCATCAACATAACATTTAATATTTTTATGAAGCATATCATTGAAGATCTTTTACATCACCTTATAGTAATATATACCTTTTAGAGTATGAAATGTTGTTAATTCTTCATCTTTTGGTGCCATGCATATTTGTTTATATCCAAATGATCCATCCATAAAAGATAATGCCTCATAGCTCATAGTAGCATCAATCATGAGTTCGGTAATAGGCAATGGAAAGTGATTAATTTATATGTGTTACTTGACTTCTCAAATGAACCAACTTCAACAAGTTTATTCATTTCAGCTTTAATTATTGGGATCAATCGGGCTGAAATCAACATTGAGCTTGTTTGACAAGATGAGCTGCCTTCTTAACAGACAAGTAATGGATTGCCACTTTTGGATCCAATTCAGGCATTTCTTTGTATGACCATGCAAATGTCTTTGAACTCATGTAGTAGTTTAATATATGCTTTCTTTTCATCATTGGTCAACAAAGCACTAATGTATATTAGTCGAGGGTTATCAGCATCACCTAAATTAACCTACTTTAATTCATCATTAGTAGCTTTGAGACATTATTCAAGCTCAAGACGAGAGCATCTTCTTTTTCTACTGGAACTTCTTCACTTAAAGTGATAAGATACATCGACATAACATCCTCTTCTTTATGTTCAATCTCCTTGACATCAACACATGTCCTCATTGGCCATTCTTTTGTCTTATGAACCATTTGAATGGCGTCATCCATTTTTCTAATATGACCACCATTGATCAATTTGAAGATTTGCTTATGCAAGTGATCCTTAGCATTTCGAGGACTTGCATAGTCGATGCCACTACTAATATGATAAAAGAAATCCATACTTTCTCTATCATCTTCTTTATTATCTTGGGTTCGACTGAAAAAAACAATTTTCACTTTAACCTATAAGACTTTATCACATGATATGATCAAAGTAGTGTACCACTTCGCATGGGATAGAATCAGACTTTGGAGCTCTTTAGTAGTTTGTGACCCATCAATAATCACTTCAAATGTTTTGACATCTTGGAGATACCTAATCTTTGATTGTTGGTTCTTTTACACCTGAACATTTTATATGGGCCAAATCTACCGAAGTAAGATATTCATTGCACTTTCTTTCCATTTTCATTAAAGGCATCATTTCTTGATGAAAATTCTTCCTTAGTCACGTGATTACTATTGGCTCTCTTAAGAGCGATGATATTAGATTTTTTGGCATAAACCTAAGGCCAGTTTGAGTACTTTGAATAGCATGTCCACTTTCTTTCAACATTGTTTGTGTAGCATTAAGCCCATGCACTTGTTTGTTAATGGCCACAGGAAGGAGTTTGCTCAACATAGAACTTTTATATAGGTTGTATTCTTCTTTGCATCAAGTTTGATTAATGGTAATACCAATTATTTAATTGGATCAGCTCCAATAAGAGATGTTTTACCTTTTGAGTGATCTCCATCACATTGGACCGACAAGGTGTCTTTTGTTTGCTTTCATTAACTCGATCATCTTGTTGGTTTGATGCTCATAAAATGGGCTTTCTTTGACCCTCGTTGTCTTTGCATCTTTAAGATAGTACTTAGCATTAGCTAAATGTGACTTAGCCTCGATGAAAGGTTTATGATCATCAAGTATTGTTTTTACCTTTCTCTCTTGACAATACTTAAAAATTGATTCCAAGAAGAAGGAACCACTCTATTTTCATTAGCCAAAGAAAACCAAGAAGTATATTATATGATCTTTTGGCATCTATGACATGAAATAACATAGTTGAGGTCATATCTTCCATCAACAACTTCAAACTTACGATGCCGAGAGACTTTTGTCCCCCTTAGTTGAAACCTTGGATCATCAAGCGGCTATTTAAAAGTCCATTTTTAGAAATTCCCAACTTCTTCAGTGTACATAAGGGCTAGATAATGACTATAGAGCCTCTATCAATTAAGATCTTCTTCACTTTTTTTATCACGAGTATAGCTACTTACAAATAATAGCCAATTATAGGGTTTGGAACTAAGTTACATGTCCTCATCGGTGAAGGTTATTGTTGATACATAATCATCAGTAAGAGTATGAACCCCAATCCCAGATAGCAGATTTCACTAGAGAAATATTTTGTACACTTGTCATGTTACATGAAACATCATTGCCACGATCAAGTCTTTGACCACCATTCCACATCCTCACATTCTCCATTATGACATCAAAAAATCCAAAAGTGATGATGATAAGATTGGCAATCACATTATCTTCCTCAAGTGTGATCTTTCCTTGATAAGCCAACTGCATAACTTTATCTTTGAACATGAAACAATCATGAATTTTATTCCCCACTAAATAGTGGTATATGTAGTTTTGTAGATCATCTATTTAACTCAATTCTTCAGGTCGCTTCATTTCAGGTAATTCAATGAGGTCCGCATTAATCAATCTATCAAATATTCTAGAGACATTAGAGTCAAAGGAAAAGGTATTTATTTGTTGTATCTCTTTTAAAGTAAACTTTTTTTGCCCCCTTTCTTGAGAGATATCTTTATTTTCACTACTTTTGTCATTTACATTTTCTCTTACCTTGATAGGCGTTGCATTCTTTATTTGGAGCTTTGGAGAATGACTTGCCCTCCTTTCTTGGCTTATTGCCTTTATTTATACTGGTGAGCTTCTTAGATAGGTAGCCCCTCATCTCTAGTTGCAGCTATGCTCAATTCCCTATCATGGGCTCAAGTGCCAACTTCAAACGTCTTAGGCTGGATTCCTTGAAAGATGTATTGAAGGCCCCAATACAAACCTTGAATACACATCTCAATAGCTAAAGCTTTAGAGAATCGTTCTTTGTAGTTTATGATTAAATTTCTCTGACAATTAATACAGCCAATAACAAGTTTTGTCTTCCACTCGAGTGAATTTGTGAGTTCAATCATTCTGACTATTCGTCGGGTGCTGTAAAATCAATTGAGGAACTCTTGTTCCAACTGCTCCCAACTATTAATTGAGTTTGCCTCTAAGTCTATATACCAATCAAATGCATTTTCTTTCAATGATCGGACAATTTTCTTGATGATGTAATCTGCATATGTTCCAGCATTATTACATGTCTCGATGCAATGAGCTATGTATTGCTTAAGGTTTCTATTGCTATCAAATTGCTAAAATTTTAGATGTTGGTAATCAATTAATATTCTCAAATTGTCAATTCTTGGAGTGTATGGCTTGGTATAATTTAAAGATGATTTGGAGCTTCTATCAAACTTTTCTTTAATAGTATCCATGATAAACTTCTTTAATAGTCAGCAGGAATCAACCCATATGAAACTTGTAACTCTTTAGTTGAAGATTTTTCTCTTTCACTTGACTGATACTCCATGGATGTTTCACCTTTGTCATTAGCCTCAACTTGTTTTCCTATTTTGAAACTAGCACTAATTTTGCCCATCTTGTTTATCAACTTTGTGATTTGAGAATCTTACTCTTGAATGCGCTTTGTGAGTCACTCAATGGCCTTTGTTAAACTAGTAATTTGCTTCTCCAAAGTTGTAGCATTTGTCACCATGTTCAAAGTAAATGAGTAACTTGATGTTGAGCGAGGAGTGGATGATGCATATTCATTCTTTAGGTCCCCATTATCTTCATTTATGCTGACAAGACGTGGTAAATCCTTCTCAGTAGTTTCGAGCAAATAAATCATCATAAAAGATGCTTGTAACTTCTTGTGATGACACCAAAACTTTTACTTGCAGCATTTGAAGATCTTGAAGTAGCAACTTTCGCTACTATGATCTTGAGAGCAACCATCATGATGTTAAAGTAGTTCTCGATGCGCCAATTAGATTGGGCA
Organism: Paulownia fortunei; assembly: GCA_019321725.1. NCBI lineage: Eukaryota > Viridiplantae > Streptophyta > Magnoliopsida > Lamiales > Paulowniaceae > Paulownia > Paulownia fortunei. The sequence goes on along the minus strand of CM033115.1, from coordinate 9,835,556 downwards.
TCTTTTATACTCTTGTGTTTGTAAAACTGTCTTTTTCAAATCATATTAAAAAAATGGGCATTCCTTTTATCTTTAATTGCCTATGTTAATTAGATAAAGTCCTTAAACCAATCATGGAATATGCCTGTATGGATTTGGTCTTAAATTAGTTTCGGATCGAGGGCCTTTTGAGATAGGATATCAAATAACCTAATAAAATCCGCACATACGATGCATGCTCGCATGAGGAGGATATCTCACTCTATAGGCATCAGCGTAGTGACGCTAATGCATATATATGGGTGCTTGTTAGAGAACAAGTACACCGAACAGACTCGCAGGAAATCTTAGTTGGAGATGTTGTCTATTGAAGTAAGAATTTCTACATTATGATAGTGCATGACTAGTCCTTAAACTTAAGGCACCATAGTAGCCTTATGCACGTTGTGTTCCATCTTGATGCATCTTTTGATTGCCTGACAATCACAAAGGGGGACACGTTGGATGTTGCATTGGTGTGTATGGTGGTCAATGAGTGGCCAACAAATAATCCATTACTTGTCTAGTATAACAAGTGAATCTTATTTTCTTTCATAGTTCATGACTCGAAAAGCCTAAAAGCCTTGGCCAAGGTAGGATGAACATTAGACAAGGTTTTCTAACAATTCATCATGAGTCAGTAGAACTTGAAATGAAATTATAGTTATTGAATCATTTAAGATTTTGACTTGTAATACATATATTATATAACACCCCCACCACTAAATATAGATATTAGTATAATAATAATTTTAACAAGGTAGCACATGTGTGTGCATGTGTATATATATATATATTTACTTTTGTCAAATGTAGCATTTTGATAAATAATAAAGTGTTTTCTCACATATAACCCTATATATAGAAAAATCACCATTTATATAAAAACACAACACCCATCACTGTCATGATATTCTCAGGCTGATTTACTATCAAATTTCAAGAGTTATATAGGATACGACATCTCAAAGTTATAATACGATAGACTAAAAAAAATATTAGCCTTTACTTTTGGAAGAAGTAAGGACATTTTGCAACTTGTAGTCTTTTATATATAGTTAGTAATTTACATAATAATAATGAATGTAAAAATTAGAATATGCCCACAACATAACCCAATAGGTCATCATCCATATACACTAATCTTCAAAACCTATAGGAACCCAAACAGCTTGCCAGTAAGTCCATGGTATCAAGTATCACCAGGCTCACCTACAATGCATAAACTATATGAGTTAACACTTAGCAAGTAAAGATTATCCATGTCAAAAAATAATCCACAATATCAAGTCTTGCATCTCAAAATGTTATGCCAACAATGTAATTCCATGCATCAAAATATTTCTCTCAAAATTATTTCTTTCTTGGGCCCCTGGCCAATGCTACTATCCCATGCATCGGAAAAGAGCTTTGCACACCACCATAATCCAATGGTCAATAATGATATAAGCATGCAAATCCATGCATACTCATACGCATGTAATTCTATGCACACGAACCTATAAGTTCATGCATACAACCATGCAAATCATGCATGTTTTGATGCACTAGTAGTGGTTAGCAAAATATTTTTCTTTCTCAGAATCATATCGTGTAATGCAAGATTTATCACAATGCTCGTATATGATACATGCACATGCCAATGCCCATGTATGTTTGCTCAATGGACATGAATGACAGTAATGTGTGCCCTTTACTATGCACATATGACCTATGGTATTACATATAAATCACACATTCACTATGTCTATGCATTGTAATTGCAAATAAATTTGTACTTACCTTTGATCGGTTGTGTGTTACTTTTAGGTTTTTTAATATTACTCCTCAACCCTAGATGTGAAACAATCTATAAAAATACAAGACATCAATCACCATCCTCAATTAACAAGTTCATTATACCTAATGTAGTATAAAGTTCTTGAATCTCAATTTAACTAAACAACCTTACCACTTATAAACTATAACCGAATACAACCTTCTATGAACATTTGTTCCACTTCTTAAATGTATAATAACCTCACTTAATTCATATATTATAACTCTTATAACATCTCCCTAAATGTTAAGGATCAAATGCACCACATCTATACTGGAACATGTTAATGAACCAAATGGGACAGATTCACAACTTCACATTTTCTTGCTGCCACATTAATTTGCATGATGATTTTGACACCCTTAGACATATTCATTCACTCCCTAATTTTTATCACACCTAGATAACATAAAAAAATAATGTAACCATGTCATATAATGGCTAAAAAGCATGGATATAGCTTTCCAAGTTCAGCTCTCTTCACAGCATACTGAAACAGATTTTTCCTCTCGTGACAGTTTTGCGCACTTCATGACATTAATGGTTTTGGCACCCTTAAGTATATTCAATCACTCCTGAATTTTCAGCACACTTAGATAACATATACAAAGAGACAAACATGTCATATTATTGCCAAAACTCTTGGATTTAGCTCCCCTAATTCAGTCTCCTTCACGGCACACCAAAATAGATTTTGCTACTTTGGCAGTTTGAGTGTTTCTCCATTATCATGCTCTATTTCAATTTCTAACCAATCCAAATTCATTCCAATACTCTTAACTCATATATGGACATGTAAATGGTAATAATTATAGGTTTTATTTAGCATACCATACACGTTTGAAGTCTAAAATATAAGAAAACAGTAAGGTGGCAGTTTCTGCCACAAGTATTTCCTATTAAGTGTTTGGCATAAAAAACCTTTCTTTGTACACCAAAGTCTAACTAAAAACTTTCTAACACTTTTATAAAATATATTGAAAGCTTAATAAACAATAAACCCATTCAGAATAATCTAAAAAGCAAAGGCAAAACTATAGATAAGTGTTACCTATGCAGATTTTGAGGTTAAACTTGATGGTAATCATTTCTCCTTTGCTTTTCTTGCTTTTATTTCAACTTGGAATCAACTTGGAGAACTTGGAGACCTTAAGGTGTGTGTTTGGAAGTGGAAAATAGCTGAAATGAGGGTCTAGTCATGGCTTAAGGGTGAAGGGTTTGAGGTGTTAGCTTGAGATGTTAGCTTAAGCTTAATAAGAAAGCATGAGGTGGCAAAACTTGAGATGTCAAATGGTGGTTTAAATCTGATATTTTACACAACTTACACAACTCTAATCTGGTGTTTCTCAGCATTTATTCCTTTATTTACAACCTATTTTCATTTTCGTACAATCGGATAATAAATTCTACCATAATTTCTTAACCGTTAATTCAATCCTTAAATCGATTGACATCCAATTCTTATATAGATTATCTAGTTTTCATTTCTAAAATCATATGCACATATGGACCTTGAAGTATGACACTTAAATCAAATTACATCATGTTTGATATCCCAAGTATTATTATTTTATGGATGTATACCTTTAAAACACTTTGATCTAGTTGAATCGAAACATATTAGCTTACTAGTAATACCTTTAATTACTTCTAAAATTATAACATATAACTTATGAATATCTAATAGATTGACCAATCTATTCTTTCTCTTATCTAAATATTAAATTTCTTAATTAGGTTATAAGATCTCAACCACTAATATCATGTGATAGCATTAGAGGTCTAATGATTAAGAATGCTATATAAGATGACATGTAAATGTTAATAAAAATTAGCATATAAGTAGCATGTAATGCATGAATCACATTGGTCAAGTGAGTAGTGTGAGGGTTGGGTATTACACCCTAGACTCAATCGAAAGATTAGTTGATGGAAAGACCTTATGTGTGTGATACTCGTAACTGAAATAGGTTTGCTTGCTATTTCACCTAAGACTAGGTAGTCATAATACACTTGTTGGGTATTTGTCATGACTTGTGAGGTTTTTATAATTAAGGAATTAATTTCAAGTAGATTAATTAACTAGATTAATTAATCTAAATAATCGTTATTCATATGTTGTAAATTTTACAAGCCCACTACTAATTTAATTGTGAACACAAAGGGTCACATAATTTGGGATGGAGCATTTCTAATCTATAAATTAATCTAAGAAGTTGGATCTAATTAATTAATGGAGATTAGTTAATTATGGTTTAATTTAATTCAAGGAGTTGAATTAATTATTTAATTAAATAATTAAATTTTTTAATTGGACCTAATAAAATTAGGGAGTGCAATTGGAGCGAAACAATTAATTGGTTAGATCAATTAATTAATTTTGCTATAAATTACTTTAATTGTTAAATTAATTTACTCAATTAAATAATTAGATTATTAATTGAGCTTAATATGATTAGGTAGGCTTGATAGAATTAAATTAATCGATTAAGATCAATTAGTTGAATTTGGGCCTAATCAATTAATTAGATTAATTATTAGATATAATTAAAGTCCAAGCCTAATTCAAAGTGGTCCATTAGGAGTGACCTACTAGAATTGTTGGAAGAAGATGGAAAGATAAGAGTATCTTATTCTTAAAACTATCTAATTTGATTAGATAATGTCCATGGTATCTTTGGAAGATACAAGAGGATATGTATTATCCTTGTAGATAGAGTTGGAGGATTTTTGAAAGATTATGAGATCAACCTAAATCGTCCAACACACTGGGGGGGGGGGGTAAATATTATAGCAAGTAGCTTGTAATTTTTGGCCAACCCTAGAGAATAAAAAGAGGGACGAAAATTTTAGGTTAACACACTTGAATTTTCAGCTAACAAGAAAAAATGAGAGAGAAAAAGTTTATCCCAAAAATTTATCTTCCATCTTTCTTCCTTCAATCAAAGAGTTCTATCTTTTGATTGAATTAAAGTATTCAATTTTTATTACCACCTATTGTTTAAGAATTAATACTCAGTTAAATTACTCCGCTATTCAAGATTAGTAAAGGAATTAGAATCACTAGCAGAGTTCTAATTCCATGTTCTTGCCCGAAGTGTGGACTTCGTTATAGGAGAGACATATACATCCCTGTGAATCAATTTCTGTATGAGGGCTAGCAATTGATTGTTTCAATCCTTTCTATAGTCAGAGTGCTCAAAATGTATAAATCTTAAAAACCTGCACGTGTTAAAAAATATGAAAATTAATAATCACACCAAACTGATGGGAGATATTGTATTTGCTAGAGTATGATGTATGGCGTCCTAATTAGATTGAGTCTATTATACTCTTTTCTTTTGTAAAACAATCTTATTGAGGATTATATTAATATAAAAGGCACTTTCTTTATCTTATGTCTTATATTTTTCTTTCTACACATTAGATAAAGTCCATAAACCTATTTAGCTATGAGATATGGTCACACATATGATGGTGATCATGGAACATGCATCTAAAGTTTTGGTCTTAAATAAATTCTGATTCAAGGGTTTTTTGAGATGGAACATCAAATAGCCCAATAAGACTCGCATATAAGATGCATGCTCGCATGAGAAGGATGTCTCATTCCATAAACAATAGAGTAGTAATGCAAGTGCATGTATGTGGTGCCAGTTAGAAAACTAGTACTCTGAACTGAGCCACTATAAATTCTTGATTGAAAATTTTATTTGTCAAATTAAGAATCTCTATGTTGCGATAGTGTACGACTAGTCCTTTAATTTAAAGCACCATAGTAATCTTATTTATATCATGTATTGCGTTGATGTATTCTTTGATTGTCTGGCAATCACAAAAGGATTATGTCGAGTATTGTATTTACACGTATAGAGGTTAATGAGTAGTCAACAAAGGATACGTTACTTATCTGGTAGAACAAGTGAATCTCCTATGTTTTCGTAGTTCATGACTCTAAAATCCTTGACTAAGGTATGATGAATGCTAGAAAAGGGTTTCTTATAATTCATCAAGAGTCATTGGAACTTGAAATAGAATTATAGTTATTGAGTCAATTAGAATTTTAACTTTTATCATACCATATACTTAATCAGGAGATTAGTTAACGGAAAGACTTTACATGCATGGTATTCATAATTGTAATAGGACACTTGCTACTTTACCCAAGAATAGTTTTCCATGATTACTTGGTAAGTGTTTTCATTGGATAATGAGATTCTTAGTTTTAAAGAGTTAATTCCAAGTAGATTAATTAATTTGATTAATTAATCAGGATAATTATTATTCATAAGTTCAAAAGTTGCAAGCCTACTACTAGTTTAGTAGTAAACCTAAAGGATCATACATAATTTGGAATGAATAACCTTTAATCTAAAATTAATCCAAATAGTTGGATATAATTAATTAATTAATTGGATTAATTAATTAAGGATTAAATTAATTCAAATTAATTGAGTTAATTATCCAATTAAGTAATAGAATTATTTAATTGGACCTAATAAGAGTGTGAATCCAAATTGGAGTGAATTAATTAATTAATTGAACTTAGCCTAATTGATTAATTAAATTAATTAATGTGCTTGATGAAATCCAAACCCAACTTTAAAAAGGCTCATTAGAAGAAGCCCACTAGGAATATTAAAAGAAACAAATTAAATAGGAAAAATAGTTTTTCTTATTTAATTGATATAAGATATCAAGATTGAATTTATAGGTTAGGTTTATTGTGTCTAAAGGAGAGAAAGGGGGCTGAAAATTGGTGGCCATTTTAGGCCATATTGTTTGCCATTAAAGACAGAATGAAGAGAGGATTTTAGAATGATGTGTAAATCCAAAAATATTATTCTTTTTACACAAGTTAGATTAAGAACAATAACAATAAACACTTAAAGATTAGTGTTCACTCCCTTTTAGGTTTGAAAAAGAAAACAAAGAACAATAGCAAGTTTTTTGCTTTTGGTTATTTTGGTCTAAGGTGTGGACTACTTTAGAGGGAGGATGTGTGGACTCCCTGGTGATAGTTTTTCAATAATCTAGTAATTGATTAACTCAAGCCTACCATTTAAATCAAAGAGTTCGACAAGGGTAACAAACCATATCAGTTTTATTTATATTCTGTGTCACAACCTCCCAACAATATGTATAAAAATATATATAAACAACATGTGCGACATAATTTGTGCACGTATGCATGTGTATAACTTTTTCTTTTTCTACTTAGTTCAAGAAAATATTGATAAAAGTAAAGTGTTTTCATATCCTGTCACACTGTATATACATAGATAGTTATTAAACATTAACCAAGTCTATCAAAACCATCACAAACCCAAACTCGCTATCACAAAAGAGTTTTGAAAATGATATACAGGATAAAATCACTAATATAATACAGTAACTGTAAAATAAAAAACACAGCTCACAAAATAGCCCAATAAGTCGTCATTCAAGTATATTGATCTTTGAAAGCCTGTAGGAGCTCCACTGCCAGCCAGTAAACCAGAGGTCTCAAGTCTCACCATGTTCACCTACAATGCATGAACTACATGAACTAACGCTCAATAAGTAAAAATCATGCATGACAAGAGTATGATATAAATCTCATGTCCTTGCTTAAATTGGCGTCGAATCTCCTGAGCATGAGAAATTCTAAGTTCAGCTTGTTCTGCTACTAAAGCTCTCTCAGCAACTTGTGAGTATGTCACTCCTTGGATTCCTACCATATTCACATCTCTATATAGCTTTGGTCTCAAACCTTCAAGAAACCTTTCAACTTTCAATACATCAGTATTAACCATATGTGTGACAAATCTAGATAGCTGTTCAAACTTACAAATGTATTCTCCAACTGTCATAGTTCCTTGTCGTAGCTGTATAAATTCATTCATCTTCATTGCACGAACTGGAGCTGTGAAGTATTTAATTTGAAATAAATCTTTGAATATATCCAAGTCATGACAGTGATGTCTTCAATGCTTCTCATTATATCCCACCAATATCCAGCACTGCCTCAAAGCATAAATGATGCACACATCACTTTCTCTTTTTCTAAAACTCTACTGTAGTGAAACATATTTTCAAGAGTTCTTAACCAATCTTCAGCAGTTGTAGGATCTAGTGCATCCTCAAACACCGGTGGGTTCAATTTTTTAAATCTTTCCCCAACTATCTCCACCTATTCTACTCGGGGTTGTGGTTGAACCATTTTAGCCCTTGGTTGTCCACCCATATCCCACTGCTAGATAAGTTGCTGAATTTGTTCTGATTGTAGTTCAACAAGCTCTGTAAGTTGATTGATGATAACATCACGATCATTATTCAGAATAGGTGTTTGCTCTCCTAGCATTCTGGCTCCACTACTACTTTCACTCCTTGTTCTCACCATGGTTGTAATACCATTTTGTTTATAATAAATAGCCAATATTATTCATGAAATATATAATGCAACATAATATAAAATAAAACTTACTGGCATGGCTGTGCTCCATAAGTTCTAAGCTCATGTACATGGACAGTCTACAGAATCAAGACCTGGCTCTGATACCACTCTTTGTCACAACCTCCCAATAATATGTATAAAAATATATATAAACAACCTATGCAACATAATTTGTGCACATATGCATGTGTATAACTTTTTCTTTTTCTACTCAGTTCAACAAAATATTGATAAAAGTAAAGTGTTTTCATATTCTATCACATTGTATATACATAGGTAGTTATTAAACATTAACCAAGTCTATTAAAACCATCACAAACCTAAACTCTCTATCACAAAAGAGTTTTGAAAGTGATATACATTATAAAGTCACTAATATAATACAGTAATTGTAAAATCAAGAACGCAGCCCACAAAATAGCCCAATAAGTCGTCATCCAAGTACATTGATCTTTGAAAGCCTGTAAGAGCTCCACTGCCAGCCAATAAACCAGAGGTCTTAAGTCTCACCATGTTCACCTACAATCCATGAACTACATAAGTTAACACTCAATAAGTAAAAATCATGCAACTCAACTCTAAGATATATGATGCTATAAATGTGTCAAATTGAGTACTCATAAATCAAATAGTTTTTATTAAAAATCACTTCATTTATTGGGCCCTTGGCCCACCTACTATATACTGGATAGAGCTCTGAACAATATCAATAATCACATTACCATAAATAAATTGACTCAGTGCAAGGGCCATCTCCTGGGATCACCAGAGGTCCACCCCCTGTCTTTCCCTATGATCCTCCAGAAGTCTTCCCACTGGCAGAGTCAACAAAGGTACAATCAAGTGGTCCACCCTCTCGTGACCACCAGAGGCACACCCTCTGTCAACCCTTGTGATCCTCCGAGAAGTAACACTTGTGGTGCCCCAAAATATTATATAAGCACACCTCGCATGCCTCGATAAACTAGTAGTGGCCAACTAAAATATTTTCTTTCTGAAAACCATGTCTCAAATCATATCGTGCATGCAAGAACCTCCACTATACTCATATGCCATGCATGCACATGTAAATGCTCATGAATAGTATGTTCAATATGAAATGCAAGTCGTCTTGCTCTCAACATGTTTCAAGAATCATAAGACTCTCAGTCAAATATCAACACATTAGGTATAAATGCTTCAAAACATACTATGTTCATGCATTGTAGTTGCAAATGGATCTTTACTTACCTTTCACTTGGTTGGTGGCTTAGTCAAGATTTGTTTATTGTTCCCCTCCAATCTTAGATGTAAAATAGCCTGTAATATTAACCAACATCAAGCACCATTCCTAATTTGGCAAGTTGAAAGCATAAAATATCATACTAAGACCTTAAACACCAAGCTATCTAGGTTTTACAAACTAGAACTCAATCTAGTCCCTCCAATACCTTAATTTCTCATCTTAAACACATGTAAACATCATATAATTGAAGTATTATAACTCTACTATCATGTACGTAATTGTTAACACTCAATATCAATATGTCTAGGTTGAAATATGCTAAGTTATCAAATGCGACAGATTCATATTTTCATATTTACTTACTGTCTAATTTAGTTGCATGATAATTTTGATATTCCTAAGCATATCCAATCATTCCCAAATTTTTACCAAACTTAGATAACATGTATATCAATGTAAACATATCATATAATTGCTAAAATTCATGGATATAGATTCCCAAGTTCAACTCTCTTCACGACATACTAAAATAAATTGTTTTCCTACCGTGACAGTTTTGCACACTTCATGACATTAATGGTTTTAGCACCCTTAAGTATATTCAATCACTCCAAAATTTTCACCATACTTAGATAACATATATAAGGAGACAACCAGGCCAAATTACTGCCAAAATTAATGGATTTATTGCTGTAAAACCAGCCTCATTCACTTAGGACAGAATCTGAAATTTAAAGAAGACAGTTTTGAGCATCTCTTTAATTATCACACTATATTTCAATTTGTAACCTCTCTAAACTTACATATATCACCTAGACTCATATATAAACACATATATGGTGAAATACACAGGTTTTAATCAAGTTATTATACATATATAAAGCATAAATATCAAAAATCAGCAAGTATACAGTTTCTATCCCTAGTGATTTTTATTATAATTTTGCAACTAAAAATCCTTCTTTTGTGAATTATAAGACCAAAAATAACATCCTAACATGATTATAATCAATAATAGAAGCTTTAAAAATCATAAACCCTCAAGCTTGAAGTGGCAAGGTTGATGTGTCAAGTGGTGGTTCAAATTTGATATTTTTCACACCTTATACAGCCCTAATCTAGTGTTTCTTATTACTTATTTATCTATGTACAACCTACTTTAATCTCCATACGATCTGATAATACATTATGCCCTAATTTCTTAACCGTTCATTCAATCTCTAAACCGATCAACATCCGATTATTAAATTATTGTCTAGTTTTTATTTTCTAAAATCACATGCACATATGAACCTTGTATTATGACACTTAAATCACATTATATCATATCCAATATCCAAAGTATGTTAATCTATGGATGTATACCTTTAAAACACATTGATCTAATTGAATCGAATCATATAAGCTTACTAGTGACACCTTTAACACTTTTAAAATTATAATATATAACCTATGAATATCCAATATATTGACTAATCTATTCTTTTTCTTAACTACATATAAAATTACTTAATATAAGATCTCAACCATAAACATCAAGTAATAACATTAGAGGTATAACGATTAAGAATGCTATACAAGATGCCATGTAGATGTTAATGCAAATTAGTATATAAGTAGCATGTAGTGCATGAATCATATTGGCCACATAAATAGTATGAGGCTTGGGTATTACATTCTGTTTGTTTAACTGTTAATAACGACGATCATTAGAATTGTTGTAGATCTGGGGGTACTGCAATAAACATTATTGCATGTTTTATTTAAAAAATTTAATTTCTATTGCGGTTACCTGTAGGTTATAGCGAACTTAACAGTAGTATCAGAGTCACGGTTCGCAATATTAACAATTGATGTGATTTATTTTAAATGTTTAATTGATAAAAATGGCTTTGTTGTTTTTGTATTTTTAGTGATTGGACATAATTGATTTTATATAATTGCATGTAAAATATTTTAAATACATTAAAATATTAAATCGAGGCATACAATGTGTTTGGACCTGGAGCCCATGCATTGAGAGCGCGAGGGTGTATGTTGCGAAGCAATAGCAGCTCGGGCGACTTTCGCCCATGAGCGCTACTGTACGCACGTGCAATGCCCATGGGTAAGGGCTACCCACACACCAGCTTACTGCGTGTAGGGGCTGGTTTTGACACAATTGTGCCTGTTTGTTGTTTTTATATTTTTAATGATTGGACACAAATAATTTTATATAATTGCATGTAAAATATTTTAAATGCATTAAAATATTAAACCAAGGCATACAATGTGTTTGGACTCCGAGCCCGTGCGTTGAGCGCGCGAGGCTGTGCGTTGTGAGGTAGCAACAGCTCAAGCGACTATCGCCCATGAGCACTACTGTGCGCGCGTGCAGTACGCATGGGTAAGGGCTTCCCGCGCACTAGCCTGCTACGTGTAGAGGCTGGTTTTGACACAGTTGTGCCCGTGTGACTCGGTGGCAGCTTGTCGTTTGGTCACACGATATGTTGTTGGGTAATCCATTTATATGCGATTTAATAAATATTCTAGTTTGTTGATTTTAAATTAATTGCTCATTTTAAAATGCTGAAAAATTCTTTTTCATAAAATAGAAGATTGTGTCCAAGTATTGAAAATACATTCTTTAACAACTTGGTAAATTTATTTGCTTTAAAATTCATGTGATGAATGTTTATTGCATGTTTTATTTAGGGATGATCATGGGCCTATGACTAATGTGATTGGATGTTTTAATTATCTTTGGGTGTTTGGGGCCTGCGAGTCTCTTATTTTATTTTTTGTATTGCATTTAAATTATTTCATAGATAGTAGAATAGAAACTAAGTTTCTATATTAATTATGTTAATGGAGGACGTTTGAAGCCTAAAGGCCCATGGTTGTATGGGTTATTAAAATGCAAATGTAATATAATAGGAGATTCAGGGCCCATGAATGTATGGGTACAAAAATAAAATGTAATAGAATAGTTATTTATATTTCTACTGTTAGATTGACCTTTACTCATTTTATGGCTCAAAAGGGTCGCATAGGTTAGCCATGATCATCCCATCACTTTTTGCATAAGATGCATGTTAGACTTTATTTAATATTTTTACTTACGCGCATATGATGATAAGCATTAAATAACCTACTCAGTAATTTAATTGATGAGGTCTTTGAGAATTGAAAACCCCTAAGTTTTTTAAAGTTAATGAGAATTTTTTTATTTCAAACAAAAATAGACTGGTTAGGTAGGATCTATCGTTCTATGCCTACTATCTAAGGTTGAGACATGACGATGCTACCGCACTTGATCATTGGCCATGAGTCGTGAGGTGGTCTTGTGTTGGAAAGTTGTCATCTCTACCAAGTATAAAGATGCTTGTAGGATGGACTCATCGTTATGTTAGCCATGAGTTTATGTTAGCCATGAGTCGTGGGATATATTGATGCTCTATCTACACGAATGTTTGATGGGTGTCATTTGGCATTTAATACCATATGGGCTAATAAAATTGGGGTATGGGAAGAGGTAAGGTAAACAAACTTGAGGTTGTGTAATGATATAATCATCAAAGAGTTGACCACCAATAGAAATATTTATTAGGCTCATAAAATTAGGATGTGAAATATTTTTATTGGACCTTAAGCCTACTACGAAATTCGATTTTCCAAAACTTCCATAAGGGGTGATAGAGTTCGAAGAAAATAGTGAGAGATATTAGGTATTAAATACCTTATATTAAATAAATATGATTTTTTCATAGTTTACTCATTTCCTGCTTCGTTAAAATTTTGTAGATATTCTACTAAAATGGCAAAAAATCATTTAGCAACAATCCTTAAGCAAAACGAATTAACTAGACCAAACTTTGTTGATTGGCTAAGAAACCTTAGAATAATCCTTCAATTTGATAAGAGGGCATATGTCCTCGACACGCACCTCCTTCGGTTCCATCGAAGGATATTACTTTAGAGGCTTATTTAGATTACCTATGTTATGTTGATGACAATCTACAAGCTCAATGCTACATGTTGGCATCGATGTCAAATGAGTTTCATAGGCAGAACGAGGACCAAGATACTACTTATAGGATCCTCATTTACCTACAAGAGTTGTATGGTGAACATACCAAGTAGACGAGATATCAGATATGAAAGGAGCTTTTTAGATATCATATGACTGAGGGCTCTTTATTCCATGACCAAGGATTGCAGATGATAGCCCTCATTGAAAGACTTGCATCCCTTGGAGTCGTAATAGGGAATAAACTCTATACAGACCTTCTGTTGCAATTTCTGTCTCCCTCATTTGACACCTTTGTTGTCAACTTAACATGCACAAACATGGAGACTAGTCTCCCTAAGCTTGTAAACATGTTAAAGACGGCTGAGTCCACTATGAAAAAGGACAAGCTAGTTATGCTTGTTGGATTCTCTTCTAGATCAAAGGCTGCAAAGCCCAAGAGAGGACAGAAGAAAGGAAATGGTTCCTCCAAACCTAATAAGCTGAAGGCAAAGGATGGTGTCAAGAAGATTTCTTCTCAAGCCAATGATAAGTGCAATTACTGCAGTAATCTAAATGTACTGAAAGAGAAATTACAAGGAGTATTTTGTAAACCTGAAAAGTTCAGGTATCTATTTTATTGAAGTTAACGATGCTTCTTGGATATTAGATACTGGTTGTGGCTCACATATTTACAATGATTGCAGAAGATGATAAAAAGTAGAAAGCTGGATGGAGGAGAGATGGTCCTAAGAATGGGGAATGGAGCAAACGTTGCTGCATTAGCTATAGGTACTATTAATCTAGCTTTTGAGAATGATTTTGTAATAGTTTTGAACAATTGTCTTTATATTTTGGATATTAATGAGAACATTGTCTCTATTATGATTTTAGATAGATAAGGTTTTAAATTTACCATTGAGAATGAAAATTATTCCATTTTCAAATGTTTTGATTTTATCTATTTAGGTTCATTGACGAATTGCTAATATATTATTACTCCCTATAGCCTCATTCTCATAATTTAATAAAATAAAAAAAATTATATAATCATAGTTCCATGAGCCTATGGCATAGAAGATTAGAGCATATTTATAAGAAAAAGATTAACAAGTTGGCACAATAGCTTGACCTAAAAAATGAACAAGAACTCCTATCTCAAATGAAAGATGACTAAATCTCCATTTGTTAGACAAGTGGAGCGAGCCAAACATCTATTGGATTTGATCCATACAGATGTATGTGGGCCACTGAGTGTTAGTACCTAAGGGAACTATACTACTTCTTAATCTTTCTCGATGACTTTTCTAGGTATGGTTATGTGTTCCTTTTAAGGTACAAGCCTGAAGTCTTTAAAAAGTTCAAAGAATTCAAAAGTGAAGTAGAGAAACAAACTGGCTTAAGTATAAAGACTCTTTAATCTGATCGAGGAGGTGAATACTTAAGCATAGAGTTTTTAGATTATCTAAAAGAGGATAGAATTCTCTCACAGTGGACTCCTCCTGCTACTCCACAACTTAATAGAGTTACGGAATACAAGAATCAAACCTTGTTAGACGGTTCGATTTATGATGAGTTTTACTTCATTACCTCTTTCATTCTGGGGCTATGTTGTGGAAACAGTAGCATACTTATTAAATAGGGTGGCATCTAAAGTTGTGCCCAAAACACTAAATAAGATGTGGTGTAGTAAGACACCTTCCTATAAATACCTTAGGGTATGGAGATGTGCTTCTTATGTAAAGCAACAAGTGGGAGATAAGTTGGATATGAGATCTAGCTCATACAAGTTTGTGGGGTATCCAAAGAAGTCTATTAGATACTATTTTTATGATGCCTCAGAACAAAAGGCATTTATTTCAAAAAATGCCACCTTATTTGAAGAAGAATTTCTATCAGAGAGAAGTGGAAAAGTCATGGAACTTGAAGAAGTTCAAGAACTACAGAATGTCTCAACTATTATAGTAGATGACACACCAACTGATGCTGGTCCCTCTAAGGCACAACCTCTTTGAAGTTTCGAAAGGGTCTGAATGATACCTGAGAGGTATAGCTGTTTGTTAGAGAATAAAGAAGAGGGACTACTCTTGGATAATTATCCAAGAAGCTATGGAGAGGTGATATCTGACATCAACTCAGAAAAGTGGCGAGGTGCCATGCAATCCTAGATGAACTCCATGTACTCCAACAAGGTATGGACATTAATGGACCCCAGGAAAATTGTTCCCATTGGTTACAAATTGGTCTACAAGCAAAAACTTGGAGTAGATAGAGAATTAGCAACCTATAAAGTATGTCTAGTAGCAAAAGATTATACTTAGAAGCAAGGAATTGATTATGAGGAAATATTTTCACCTGTGGCAATACTTAAATCCATCCAGATTCTGCTAGCCATATCTGCATATTTTGATTATGAGATACGGAAAATGGAAGTGAAGACTATATTCCTTAATGGAAATATTAAGAAAGAGGTCTATTGAAATAGACAAAAGGCTTCATATCCACCGGGAGTGAGCAAAAGGTTTGCAAGTTCTAGAGATCTATTTTTGGACTCAAACAGTCTTTAAATAGTTAAAACGTCTGGTTTGATGAAATAATCAAAATATTTGATTTTCATAAGAGCCCGAATGAACCATGTGCCTACAAGAAGGTTAGTGGGAGCACAGTTACGTTTGTTGTGCTCTACATAGATAACATTCCACTCATTGGGAATAATGTAGGGATGTTACAGTCAATAAGGACTTGGTTGTCTAAGTTGTTTTCCATGAAGAACTTGAGAGATACATTATTTATCCTAGGGATAAAGATCTATAGAGATAGATCTAGATGGATAATCGGACTATCCCAGTCCATGTACATAGACAAAGTGCTAAAAAGGTTTCGCATGGAGGAATCCAAGCGAGAATTTCTGCCTATAAGTCATAGGGTTTCACACTTTAAGGCTATGTCTCCCGAGATACCTAAAGAGAGAGAAAGAATGATTCACGTACCTTATGCATCTGCTATTGGGAGCATAATGTGTGCATGTTGTGCACAAGGCCTTATATTGCACATGCTCTGAGTGTCACGAGCTGATATCAATATAATACAGGGAAAGAACACTAAAAAGCCATTAAGATGATCCTTAAATATTTGAGAAAAACTAAGGATATCTTTTTTATATACGAAAGAACTAAAACTAGAGGGATATACAAACTTTAGTTTATGTCCAATATAGACGACTCAGAGTCCATGTCTAGATACATATTCACCCTAAATGGTGGTGCAGTCAATTGAAAATTTTTTAAGCTAAAAATGACTGTAAAATCTACCACCAAAGCTAAATATATTGTTGCATCAGATGCAACAAAAGAAGTTTGGATAAGAAACTTCATTCAAGGGTTGAGTGTAGTTTCATCTATTATTGAAATGGTAATGATTAACTATAATAACAATGGGGCCATTGCACAAGCAAAAGAGTCAAGATCTCATCAAAGATCCCAAGTACATAATGAGGCGATACCACTTGATTAGAGAGATCATTGGTAGAGGTGACGTCATTGTGCATGGAGTTGCTTTAGTAGAAAATATAGCAGACCCATTGACTAAGCCCTTAGCACAAAAGGTATTCGACAGATATCTCGAGAAGTTGGGTTTTACATATATGGGCAATTGGAGCTAGGGCAAGTGGGAGATTGTTATAGTATGATGCCCAACACCCAACACCCCAATTAGATTGGGTGTATTGTATTTTTCTCTTTTGTAAAATAGTTTTATTGGGAATCATATTAATATAAAAAAAATTTCCTTATCTTATGTCTTGCATTTTTCTTTCTTCATATTAGATAAAGTCCTTAAACTATATTTTTCTACGATAAATGGTCGCGCATATGATGACAATCATGGAACATGACTCTAAGGCTTTGATTTTAAATAAGTTCCAAAGTCAAGGGTTTTTTGAGATGGGACATTAAATAGAACAATAAGACTTGTGCATATCATGCATGCTCGCATGAGAAGGATATCTCATTCTATAGGTATTATCATAGTGATGCAAATGCATGTATGCGGGTGTTTGTTAAAGAACAAATATACTAAACTAACCAGCCAGAAATTTTTAATTAGAAAATTTATTTTTCAAATTAAGAATCTCTATGTTTTGATAGTGAGCGATAATCCTTTGACTTGAGGCACCATATTAATCTTATCTGTGTCATGTCTTACTTTGATATATTCTTTGATTGCTTGAAAATTATAAAAAGATTACATCAGGTATTACATCTACACGTATATAGGTTAATGAGTGGTCAACAAATGATCCATCACTTATTTGAGAGAACAAGTGAATCTCATTTGTTTTCATAGTTCATGACTCTGGAATCCTTGGCCAAGGTATGATGAATGTTAGAGAATGGTTTCTGACAATTCAACAAGAGTTATTGGAACTTGAAATGGAATCATAGTTATTAGGTCAATTAGGGTTTCAAATTTTATTTATACTCTAGACTCAATCGGGAGATTAGTTGACAGAAGGACCTTATGTACATGATATTCGTAATTGTAATAGGATCACTTTCTATTTAACCTAAGACTAATTTGTCATGATTACTTGTTAGGTGTTTTCATGGATAGTGAGATTCTTGATTTTACAGAGTTAATTTTAAGTGGATTAATTAATCGGAATAATTATTATTCATAAGTTGCAAAAGCTACAAGCCCTCTACTAGCTTAGAAGTAAACCTAAATGGTCACATATAATTTGGAATGAATAACCTCTAGTTTAAAATTAATCCAAAGTGTTGGATATAATTAATTAAGGATTAAATTAATTCAATTTAGTTTAGTTAATGATCTAATTAAATATTAGAATTATTTAATTAGACTCAATAAGACTATGAATCCAAATTGGAGTGAATTAATTAATTGATTGAATCAATTAATTAAACTTGGACTAATTAATTAATATGCTTGATGAAGTCCAAACCCAACTTTAAAAAGGCTCATTAGTAGAAACCCACTTGAAATATTGGAAGAAATAAATTAAATAGGAAAAATGGTATTTCTTATTTAATTGATATAATATATCAAGATTGAATTTATGGGATAGGTTCAATGTATCTGAAGGAGAGAAAGGGGGTCAAAAATTGGTGGCGATTTTAGGCCATATTTTCGACCATTAAAGATAGAAGGAAGAAGGGATTTTGGAATGATGTGGATTTAGTTTGTTAAGAAAGTTAGACTTTCCAAACAACTAAATCAACACGTGAGGCTAATATTAGGTTTAACCTAATTTTTGTAACGACTATTGATAAGTGCATATTTTGACATATTTTTGTATCAAATCATTTATACTTTTCTAACTTTATTCTTGTTAATATTATTATTTTATTAATATTTTGTATTAGGGAATCAATGAAAGCATGTTTCCAGACTTACGCAGTTTTTATATATGAATGTCCAAATATTCCAATACAAACAAATTTCATGAACACGTTACAAAAACCTTTTCATTCTCCATATTCTGAAACATATAATCCACAATGGAGAAATCATCCCAATTTCAGTTGGTGAGATGATAACCGTGCCCGACCGTTGCATTTACAAAAACTACCCTACTTTCATTCTTGTCCACCTCTACATATAAAATCCCTTGAGGAGACTTTGCAAGTATTTATGCATGAACTAACAAACATCAATAATCAGACTTCACAAGTTATTAATAAGATCCAAAGCACATTTTCAACACTGACAGCTTCTTTGTGTACTCATGAAAAAGGTAAATTTACTGATCAACCTCAACCTAATCCTTCCACTCAGTGTCATGTTTCTTCTTCATGTTAAAATTCAGTCAAGGAGGCTAATTCAATCACAACTCTTTGGAATTGAAAAGTTATTGATAAGACTATTCATCCCAAGGAGAAAGTTTCTAATCCACCTCCAAAAATAAAGAATGGAAATAGTCTTGACAATGAAGCTAAGTTTGAAGAAGGTAAGTGTGAAAATGATGAAAAAAAAACATATTTACCTCCAGCACCCTTTCCTCAAAGATTGTAAGTAACTCATAAATTGAACTCAAATGCTAAGATTTTTGAAATTTTTAAACAAGTCAAGATTAATATTCCATTATTAAATGCAATCAAGTAAGTTCCACCTTATACTAAATTTTTGAAAGATTTATATACAATCAAAAGAAAACATCATGTACAAAAGAAGGAATTTTTAAGTAAAAGTGTTAGTTCAATCATTCAACAATTTACTCCACCCAAGTACAAAGATCCAGGTTGTCCAACCATTTTATGTATCACAAAAAACATGAGAATAGAGCATGCTTTACTTGATCTTGGTGCTAGTATGAATCTTCTACCTTTCTCAGTTTATGAATAGTTAGGTTTGGGAGAACTTAAAATAACTTTTGTTGTACTCCAACTAGTTGACCGTTCGATTAAAATTCCAAATGGAGTAGTAGAAGATGTGTTGATACAAATTGATAAGTTTTACTTTCCAATTAATTACATTGTTTTAGGTACAGAGCCTGTTGCACAAACACATTCACAAATTCCTATCATTTTGGGTCATCCTTTTCTTGCAACTTCAAATGCTTTGATCAATTGTAGGAATGGCATTTTGAAGTTATCATTTGGAAATATAACTTTGAAACTAAATGTGTTTAATATCTGTAAGTAACCTGCAGAAGATGTCGAAGTACAGGAAGTAGATTCAATTAAGGAACTCGTTCGTGAATACTTTATTACCACTAACTCTTCAAATTCTTTAAAGACTTGTTTTAAAAATGAAAGTATTTGTAAAAAGGCACGCACTAATACTATCTCTAAATTTTTGCAGATACAAGAAAAATATTTTTGGAAGTTAAGGTTTGAAGAACTTTTATCATGTAAAATCTATTCCATCAAGTATTAAAACTCCCATGGTTGATTTGAAACCTTTGCTTGTTGATTTAAAATACTCTTTCTTGGGTGAGAATGAGACTTTTTCAGTAATAATTTCTTCCAAACTCGATGCATCTGAAGAAGGTAAGTTGATCAAAACTCTGAAAATGCATAAGAATGCTTTAGGATGGACCATTATTGATATTAAATGTATTAATCATTTTATTTGCACACATATCATCTATCTAGAGAAAAATGTTAAACCTTCTAGAGAAATGCAATGAAGGTTAAATCCTAATATGAATGAAGTAGTGAGAAATGAAGTTATTAAACTCTTAGATAATGAAATCATTTATCTTATTTCTGATAGCAAATGGGTAAGTCCTACTTAAGTTGTACTTATGAAATCTGGAGTTACTGTAGTTAATAATGAGAATGATGAATTACTTCCAACTAGGACTGTTATTGGTTGGTGAATGTGCATTTTTTACTATAAGAAACTCAACTCAGTTGCTAGAAAATATCATTTTTCATAACCTTTCATGGATCAAATTTTAGAAAGAGTTGCGGGACATAAATTTTATTTTTAGATGGATATTTTGGGTATAATCAAATTGCAATTGCACTTGAAGATCAAGAGAAAACAACTTTTACATATTCTTTTGGTACTTTTATATATCGAAGGATGCCTTTTGGATTATGTAATGCCCCAGCTACATTCCAATGATGCATGCTTAGTATTTTTAGTGACATGGTTGAACGTTTTCTTGAAGTCTTCATGGATGATTTTTTTATTTTTGGTAATTCATTTGATGATTGCTTATCTAATTTAGAAAAGGTGTTGATCAGGTGTGAAGAAAAGAATTGTGTGCTCAATTGGAAGAAATGTCATTTTATAGTAACAACTGATATTGTTCTTAGACACATTATTTCATCAAAAGGTATTGAGGTTGATAAATCTAAAATTGAGTTAATTACCAATTTGCCAACACCAAAGATTGTGAAGAATGATAGATCATTTTTAGGATATGCTGATTTTTATAGAAGATTTATCAAAGATTTTAGTATAATATCTAAACCTTTGTGTAATCTTCTAACAAAAGACACTATTTTTGAATGGACTGAAAATTGTGAAAATGCTTTTGTTAAACTTAAAAGCATGCTTACATCTAATCCAATTATGCGGCCTCCAAATTAGACTTTACCTTTTGACATAATGTGTGATGCTAGTGATTATGCTGTTGGAGCTGTCTTAGGACAAAGAAAAGATAAGAAACCATATGTTATTTACTATGCATATAAAACTTCAAATAGTGCTCAATTGAATTATACAACAACTGAAAAAAAAATTACTTGTTGTAGTTTTTGCATTGGACAAATTTTGATATTATTTTGTTGGCTCACCAGTTATTGTTTTCAGTGATCAACCAATTTTGAAATATCTTTTGTCAAAAAAAAGATGCCAAATTGAGACTGATTATATGGATTCTCTTACTCCATGAATTTAATATTACGATTCGAGATAAGAAGGGAGTAGAGAATGTAGTGGCTGATCATTTGTCGAGAATTGTTTGTGATGACTCATTTCAAACCATACCTATTAATGACACTTTCCCTGATGAACAACTATTTAATATTTCTATTTTACCTTGGTTTGTTGACATTGTTAATTTTCTTGTGACAAAAAGATACCATCACATTAGAACTCTCAAGACAAAAAGAAGTTTTTGACTGAGGTGAAAAACTTTTATTAGGATGAGCCATACCTATTCAAATACTGTTTGGATCAAATCTTTCAAAGATGTGTGCCTGACAATGAGATAGGTAATATTGTTAAATTTTATCATTCAAAAGCATATGGTGGTCATTTTTTAGTAAAGAAAACTACTGCAAAAATCTTGCAATGTGGATTTTATTGACCAACTCTTTTCAAAGACACTTACACTTTGTGCAAAAAATGTCAAAAATGTCAAAAGTTAGGGTCCCTTTCAAAGCAAAATATGATGCCCCTACACCCTATCCTAGTGATTGAAATCTTTGACTGTTGGGGTACTAATTTTATGGGACCATTTTCATTATCATTAGGTTTTCTATACATATTAGTTGCCATAGATTATGTTTCAAAATGGATTGAGATAATTCCTTGTCGAAATAATGATCACAAATTAGTGATACAAATTTTGAAAGAAAATATTTTAAGTTGATTTGGAATTCCTCAATCTATTATCAGTGATTAGGGAAAATATTTTTGTAACAAAGTTTTTGGAACTTTAATGAAAAAATTTAGAATCATACATAAAGTTGCAACCCCTTTATCACCCTCAAACAAATAGACAAGTTGAACTTGCAAATAAGGAGATAAACCAAATTTTAGAAAAAATAATTAACCTAAACCATAAAGATTGGTCTCTTAGATTTACCGATACACTTTGGGCATATAGAACTACTTTCAAAATATTATTAGGCATATCTCCTTATAGGATAGTTTATGGAAAACCTTGTCATTTACCTATTAAACTTGAACATAAAACTTATTGGGCAATCAAAATGTTTAACTTCAACCTTGATGAAACTTCAAAATTGCTCAAATTGCAAATCAATAAACTTCAAGAACTGAGAAATGATGCATACGAGAATTCTAAAATTTATAAAGGAAGAATCAAAATTTTTTATGATAATAAAATTTCAAGAAAGATATTTTGAGGTTGGTCAAAAGGTTTTGCTTTATAATATTCTCGATTTCATTTGTTTTTTGGAAAATTGAGATCAATATAGAGTGGTCCTTTTATTGTAAAAAAATTATATCCTTATGGGGCGATTGACATTGAAAATCCTACATATGGTAACATATTTAAAGTAAATGGACAAATAGTTAAACCATTTCTAGAAAATCAATTTTCACAAGAGAATATTATTTTTCTTTATAACCTTTGTTATGATTAGTGTTGTATATATACAATCAGTTTCTCTGACTTTATTTTTTTTGAATTTTTTTCTTTTCCTGGTTAAGTGGCGGAAAATAGTACTCCATGGCTATTAAAGTCAGACTTATCAATTTCCCAAACAACTAAAATCTTTGTACAAATTCTCTTTATTTTTCTCATTCTTTTTTCTTGTTTTTTTTCAAAATGGGTGACATTTTTCTAACTCTCAAGAAGCAATTTTCTTTTCTTCCTAAAAATGCATTTTTGAAAATTTATAAAATTAGGATTGAAAGATTGAGGATGCTTATGCACAATGGTATCCCGGAGGACATACGATGGATAATTGAAGCAAAGGTAAGAGCAGGTAAGTTTTCACATGAGTTTTCAGATTTGCTTACCATATACATGCTTGGTTTTGATAAAAGCACATATTCAAAAAAATGAAGGGCGAAAAAAATGAAAGTTTATCACAATTGTGCTAGATGGACTTGCAACACAAAGTGTCATTCTTTAGGAATGGTCTCTAAAAATTGAGAAGATGTACATTCACGTGTAAGTAGGTAATTGTTAAATTTTGTGTATGTTCTTATTTTCAACCTTTTTGACAAAAGAAAAGGATATGCAATAAATGCATTCTCAGTTCACACCACAATAAATATCACCGTACTCACTCTATTTTTGCACAACTTATTTTCAAAAAAAAAGAAAAAAATGGAAGTTTCTTCAAATCACAAATTCAATTGCATTTGTGTTTTTTGTAGATCTAATCTAGGAAAAATGGTGAGTTTATAGGGGTAGCCAATAACCTTAGTAGAACTTTAGCAAAAAGAAAAATTCATTTAGTGGATGGGGGAGGTAGTAATGGGGAGTGTTGCTATTTCTGCTTTTGTAGGAGGAGTCAAAGTTCTGGGAGTTATCCCAAAATCTTTAACAATACAGAATATCACAGGTATGACTATTTGAGATGAGCTAAAAGTGTCACATATTCAGCATCGAATGCCTAACATGTTAAACAATGCGGATGCATTTATCATTCTACCTAGTGGTTTTTGTATATTGGAGAAATTATTCCAAGTTATCTCTTGGGCACAACTCAACATTCACCAAAAACCTATAGGTATTCTTATTGTTAATGATTTTTATGATGGTTTGCTATCTTTTGTAGATCATGCTGTGAAAAAAAGTTTTATTTCACCATCTACGAGAAGAATCCTCATTTTTGCTCCGACACCTAACCAGCTGATTAATCAACTTCTAGCATATGTGTCAGAACTTGATCTAACCTTGGCCAATGTGGATTGGTCCAACGGGAACAATGGTCGAAAATGCAAATTTAATTTGACTCTCAGTCTGTGATATTTATTATTAATGGTTTCATATAATAGTATGTGTTTTTTTTTGTTTTAGCTTTATTTTTTTAGCCACAGTTCAGGTGATATCTTTCAAACTCTATTTTTCTATCTATTTTTGACATTAGGGACAATATCTCAATTAGGTTGGGAGAGGGATAGTTGATATCATGATTTCTGTGTTCAATATGTTTTTTCTAGTATTTTATTTCAAAAAAAAATCAAATGTATTGTCTGATGAGTCCGTTGAAATCATGAAAAATGGTGGCGGAGTAAAGGGTAACTGTAATACTCTTGAGATGCATTCTTATTTTTTTTCATAACATGGCAAGTGTGTGAAGTTTAACAAACATTTATGAATTACCAAAAAAAATTTAATTTTTTTGAGTCGTAGAGGTTCTTCTAACTTCAATGATTAAAATTAAGCATGAATAATGTGGTTTGATTGATGATGGGTGTTGTTTTGGACTTTGATGTTGTTATTTGATTAATATATTTTTGCGATAATGATACTCAAATTTTTTTGCACAAATAGTTATGTTATTCAGTGTGGAGACAATCATATCAAAATAGGAAGTTCTTATGCCCTTGCTCTAATCATCACTTGGATCTTCAACATGTAGGAGTTGAGTATTAGAACTTTTACTTTGGGTCTGTCGAGACGAATGACTAATAGTGCACCACTAGAAAAATGATTAAGGTATTAGACTTTCTAGCACCACTACCAAATAAGCTTATTCCCCATGTGATGTTTCAAGAGAACACCCCCCTAGTGAACCAGTTTGAGCATTTCAATAAATACATATATTTTTTTATAATCATATCTTTTTACCTAGCCTAAATACACTATTATCCAACCCTTGTTCTAAAAATAATTAGAGTTTAAAAGACATTCCACTGACAGCATGAACTTATACAAAAAATTCAGGTTGGAATAGAAGATAAGTGAGAGGGAGTTTCTCTTTAAAAAAAAGAGAAAAATATTAAAAAAAATTGCAAAGTGCTGTGAGTTACTACTAAAAATGAGATGTTGCGAGATGAATAAGAGGGGTCCAATTCAATAACAATAGACCCCAGTGTTGAGATTTATGGAGTTTGATAATTTATCGATAAACTCTATGTCTCTAATTCCATGAAGTTTTTAGAACCTTTGTTGCATCTTATCCTTTTATTTCTTAGCTACATCACTACCCTTTGGCCCCATTACAATCTTTGTTGAAAACCTTTTGATTTCGTGTGGTGCCTTCAATATAGTAGAGATATGCACCAAAGGAAGAGCATATAATGTTTAACTTTTCTGTTAGAGATTAGGTGATAGTTTTTGTAAGGTTTTATGAGAATTCACTTATTTGAAGTATGCATAGTTTCGTCATTGTTGATATTAACTATCCACACACATACTTGAGTATGCTTATTATGGAAATGTATAAACTTTTGAATGACTAAGAGTTAAATTCAACACTTGCTTGATTTTATTTTCATATTACTTTGTTGCTTCATGAGAATAATAGTTGGAAGATAGTAATTATAGGTGTTTGTGGGTATCACTACTAAAAACCTTCACGAAACTATAACTCGTCCTCTATGGGCCACCTAGGAGTTTAAAGGCTTGTTGTACATGCTAAATGCAATCGTGATTTCCTACGAAAGTAGATTAGTTTAGGTTTATTTTAGGCTTGCTCAAGAACAAGCAAGGGTTAAGTGTGGGGAATTTGATAAGTGCATATTTTTACATATTTTTATACAAAATCCGTTTACTTTTCTTGCTTTATTCTTGTTAATATTATTATTTTATTAATATTTTGTATTAGGGAATCAATGAAAGCATATTTCCAGACTTGTACAGTTTTTGTATTTTGAGCATAACTTCATGATCAAAAGTCCTATAGACCTGAAGCTTGTTTCATTTGAAATCCAAGAGATAGAAGTACAACTTTTCTATTGGAAGCTCAGATCAATTCAATTTTGATTATAGAAAAAAATTCATCCAAGTGGTTGCACAAAATGGATCACTAAAATTCGGATCAAAGTTCAGCCTAGTATTGACTTATTTGATCAATTGGGTCATATCTCTTAAACCCAAATTTATTTTGAGGTGAAACTTAGATATGTTATACACAAGAGGTAGTAAACTAGTTTTCTGAAGACAAGATGGTAAGTAAATGTATCAAAATAGTAAAAACATAGGCTGGAAATTGCTGCTGCTGTTAAATAACGACTCTTGGACATGATTCAGTAACTTGACCATATATTCTTCATCCAACCACCAAATTTGACAAATGATATATGAAAATGTATCCGCACCAAAATATCTATAATTTTTATTCTATACTCATCATCAAAATCTGGCTGCATTTGACCAAAAAATGCAATTCAATTTGATAGGTAAGGACTTGGTGTAACAACTTACCAAATCTTGGTAACTAGCATACCACTTGATTAACCCCTCCATTATTTGTTTGGCCTCCAGCTTAATCCAAGTACTATAAATAAACCATGTATTAAGCTTGTAAGAGAGGGGGGTAGAGGGTTTCTTTAGGCTAAGTTTTCTAGTTTGTATATTTTCTAGTAATGTAATTTTTTAAGTAGTAATAGAAATGCATTCTCTAATTTCTCTTATATTTTTAGTCCTTGTTACTTTTATTATATCATCTACCCTTAGAAAATATTTTGATGATTTTGAGTTTTGATCTAAATCCTGTTTGTTTTGTAGTGATTCTTGATTTATGTATCTCCAATGGCGCAACAAATACTTGGGTTCATTTAGCTTATTAAACAGTTTTACCCCACCGACTGCTAATATAAAACCTTGATTTATTATTAACGAAGGTGTACATAAATGCTTGATCCCATAAATAAGTATTGGCGTTAAGAGATAATTTGCAATAGTAAGACAATACCAAGATTACCTTATTGCATGAGCTATTTGAAAATATCTTTCCATTGGAACTTTCATTATGTATGGATTCCAATAGTGGCAATTAATAGAGATAAAAAGAATAAATAATCATTTCTCTCTCCAAAACTCAAGAGTGGATCCTTAATCCTCAATACTTTTATTACTTTGGTTTTTCTTTAGTTACAGCATATATTAATTGTTCATATATTTTGATTTACATAAATTCTATTTTTTTTAGAAATATAAACTTGAATTCTTCAAACAACTTCCCTATGGATCAACCTCGGACTCACGAGAATTTTATTATTTAATACAATCTGTACTTGGGTTTACAAACTTGAAGTTGTAGCAACCATATAAATAGAAATTGAAGACAAAATCCTAGACTATTACTACACTCTCAAAAAATTGGCCACCAACAAAAGAAAACAAAATTATTTTCTTTCTCTTCTCGCTCTCCTTTGTTCTTCAAATATCCAAGTATATTGTTCTTTTTCCAGTTGGATTAAGAATAATAATAATAAATACTTAATCTTTGATTCCATTGGTTGGATTAACGATTAGCCCTTTTAGGCTTAAAAAAGAAAACAAAGACCACTAGCAAGTTTTCTATTTTTGGTTATTCTAGTCCAAAATGTGGACTTCTTCTTTAAAAGAAGGATGTGTGGACTCCTTGGTGATAGTTTCACAACAACCAACAATTGATTGCCTAAAGCCTACCATTCAAATTGAAGAGTTCAATAAGGGTAACGAATCATATCACTTTTATTTATACTATATTTATTGAACTGTTAATAACGTCAATCATTAGAATCGCTGCGAAACTGGGGTAATACAATAAATGTTATTGCATGTTTTATTTAAAAAATTTAATTTCTACTGCATTTACCCCCTAGGTTATAACGAACCCAACAATATTTGATATGGCGAGTTATTATATTTTTTTAAAAAAATAAATTTCTATTGCGCACACCTCGTAGTTACATGAAGTTTTGATGAAGAGAAGAGATGAGATGTAGGGATCGTCCCACTGGACGTACCATAAATTTGTAACACAAATTTCTTTATCTACAAAAGTAACGAACAAGAAAAATAGTACAAACTAAATATTATTGAATTGAATGAATAAAATAGTTACAATCTTTATGATTCCTATGATTCTTCTCTTCAAGAACAATATCTTTTAGGATTTAAAATTTAAAAGTAGAATTGTTGATTTGATCTTCTCCAAACTTGATTTTGTCATTCAATAAAGTTAATTTGAGATTTTAGAACCATAATCTCAAATTAAATGTTACAACTTCAAGAACGTTGATTTCATGGATTTGGTAACTTTGTTAATGGAATCAACCCCTGATCTCATCCAAGGTTGGTTAGATCTTCAATAATATTAATTCGAGGGTTTGTCACTGTAATCTCAACTTAAATGCTACCATTTAAATGGACTCCATTATGAACACCTTAATTTTTGCCTTTAATATTGTGGATCTCTTCGAATTGGATCGCCTTAGATTAAGAGAATTTTAGGACTTCCTCTAATACCTCTCTTACTTGTACTTGTTTACTACTCTCAACTTGTATTTAACTTCTTGGAGATGACCCTTTTTATACTTGTAGAATAGGAGTTCTTGCCATAATTATTTGATGAATTGGTACAATTTGATTGGTCCTTTATGATTTAATTATCATTTACTACATTGATCACAAGATGTGATTTGAATTACCTAACATTGGTATTTACTTCCATAATTTGCAATATATATAATCTTGCTTGCCAACAATTGAGATTTGATATTTTATGATATTTGATTAGCTGAAAATATATATTAAAATATTAATTAATTAGTTATTTACTTTATGAATTAAATTTGATTAAATTCTCAAATATAAATGAAAAATATAGAATTGATTTTTAAAATACTATTTAACATACGTCACTATTTGATTGACCATAAAATTAATTTGTTTATAGGGAGATAGAATTTTTACATTAAGAGTCAAAAACAGAGAAAAGAATAAACTCGCAAGCCTCATTTTAATCAAAAACCCTAAGCATTAAAATCATAACGTAGAATTAAACGGTCTAGGCTTCATGATCATCTAAATCGTACATGCCAAATTTAATCATCACATTATATAAATTTAAAGCATGTAGATTTACCTATTATTTAAAATTGCCCTTTTTCAAATTTGGGAATCAATTCATGATTTTTCAAAAAAAAAAGACCTTTTTTCTCAAATTTTAAAATTAGTTAATTTTTTAAAAAAATAATTTTGAGCACGCGACACGATGACAGGCAATAACACAATTAACACCTATTGTGCACAAAAACAACCTATGTGGACTGTCTGTCAGCTGACCATTGTGTGATGACGAGCACATGGTGCTGGCAACTGCCTAGCACCTATCGACAGCACCCAACATACTGCAAGGTATAGTTGGACAACAGCCTAGCATCCAGCCATCAAGTGGTCGGCACCTGATGGCTTGTTGCCTATGGCGACGGGTTATCACTCATCGCCCACTTGGGTACCACTTCCGCTTGCAATAGGCCATCGCCTATCACCTTACATCACTGGGCATTGTTTGCCAGTGGCGATGATGGTGGCTAAAGACGTTACTAGCCAATCTTCTAGTGACGGGCAGAAATAGCCATCGCCTGCCATTGTCCAGCCACTAGGCAACCTTTGCCTGATGGCTGCCCGCTATCCTACAGAGCACAATGGGGCTGGTCGCGATGGTCCGCTTTTCACAGCGACGGGTAGTTAAATTTTTTTTTTTCATCGTATCTTAATTTTGACAATCAAAAATATGTAGAGAAATTCAAATTAAATCCCAAACAAAAAATATAATTTTCACATAAATCATTTCATTGCAAGAATCAAATCTAGCACAATTTATATAGAAAATAAATTAAATGCACAACCTAGTCTTTAATTCCGTTGTTGGATTTTGTATATCCTGTGGATGGGATACGTAGTAGAAAATTATTTTTTTTATAAAATTGTGCATATCAGTTTGCATTTCAGGAACCAACATTAATTGAAAGCAATTTTAATAATCACGTTTATTCAAGTGAATATATAAATAAATATAAAATCAGATTATACCTTTTGTATACTCCGGTTGTTATAGGAAATGAAGTAATCAATTATTTATCCTGGACGATCAGAACTCGCAGGGATCTAAATATCTCCCCTCTATCAAGTTCACAATATGGAAGAGCAACAGCAATCAAAAGAATTCACTAGTATTCTTTTAATTGTTTACTAATCTAGAACCAGAGTAAATTTTCAAGAACAATAAAGATTGAGTTTTTGAGTTTTTGAAACAATATATGAAAAATATAAAGGATTTGATACAAAAATATATCAAGATATGCACTTATGAATGGACATGAAGCATCCCCTTGGAGGACAAGAGGAATTGTCATGCTTACTTAACAATATAAAAAAAATCCAAATGCTCGGTCCAACCATTAATAAAATAAAATGGGGCCGCAGATTGTTCCTTTAAAATATCTAAGTAAATTACAGTGGAGAATGATCAGATTGGGCTTTAGCAAGATGTTTTACCTTCGCTCTATACTTGTTATACTCTTAAGTGATTATTTGCCTAAATATTTGCTTGAAATATGTTACATTTGACTAAAAACTAAAAGTATGCAAAATTGAGCAATTTGATTGGTTGGTTGACTAGGTTGCATAAAATCATTCTAAAGCATATTGCATTTGATTATAACATCAAATCATCAATTTTTGTCATCTCCCTTGCCCACAAATGTAGCTTTTAGCATGAGAAGATATTAAGCATTATGCAACCAATAATCACCCTTCACTTACCTCTCCTTGAAATGTCAAAAAAGTCATTTTTGGTCCATTTTCTTGTGGAAGCTCCTCAAAAATGACCAGTCATTCTTATCCAAAGTTTCTATTAAATTTCTACACTCTCATACTCACAAAAATTGGATTCAATCCATAGGAATCCATAGAATACAAACTAGAACATATTTCCACACTTTTAAGCTTGAAAACTGTTGATTTTGAAGCTTAATTCCAACTTGATCAAGGTATATTCTTTTTCAATGTTTCTTATGATGAATTTTTAGTATCTTGAATAGTTACATGTTTTAGTATATTTTTGTATGATTGAAAACTTAAGTAGGTTACACTTAAGTTAGTATGTTTCCACCCTTTTTAGTATGTTTTTGTACCAAGCTAGTTAAGCTAGTTTTTACCAAAATTAATAGTTTTGTGAAATATACTTAATTTACTTGTTCTTATTAATGTTGTAATGTTAATATTATGTTTGAAAGTTTCTTTGAATGATTGTGAACAATAGCAATTAGTTTGCTTACTTGATGGTTAAAATCAATTTAAGTTAAAATCAAGTTCACCCCATGTTAATTTGGATATTTTGAGATTGTGCTCAAGGTTTGGGAGCTGCCCTAATAGTAATTTAATAGCTTCCCTAATGTTTTATTATCTTGAATTATTAGTAAATATGGAGTATGTATTATTTTTGAAGTAATGTAATCGATGTGGAATTGTTTACAAAAAAATTGAAAAGTGTATGATTTTAATTGGAATAGATTACGTGATTTAGTAAAAGGATATTGAAAGGTATATGATTTGATTATGTTATGCCTTTAACACATCCAATCTTCTAAAGAAATTGACCTTTTCACTTAGCACAAAGTATGTTTTTTTTCCATGTTCTCCAAGAAAAAATTTAGACTTTTCAAAATTTTGGCAACTTGTATTCAACTGAGGTTTCGGATGCTCTTTTGAAATATTTAGACATTGCTATATATACCAAAAACTCTCATATCGTTTATGCACAACATATACCCATGTCGACTCTATGGTAGATTTCAAGCAGTTCGGTCAGATATTTGTATGCAATATAAGATTATTAGAAAATAATTATATTATTTAGGATTCAACTTTAGCTATGTTTTATAATGTTCTTGAGGTCTTTTTTTACATTTTATCTTGTATGTCTTTTGAAAAATTACTGTTCATGTTATCTATATCAATAGAAATGTTTGGAAAATCATATGAACTGAAGAGAATAATAAGAAACTGATTTTCTTTTTCTTTCTTTTATTTTCTTTTCTTGGAGAGTAAAAATAGAAGACTTTAAACAAAATAATTTTTGTTCAAATTTTTGAATTGATTATGTAATTTTCATCCCTCATATATATAGGGTTGAAAATTTTAATCCCTTTCCAACTCTTGAAAAGTTTTTCAAGTTTGAACTACTTCACAACTTTATCTTTGAAGGATTCCAAATCTTCCAAAAACTCTTCTCTTTTCTCTCTCCTATTGTATGTGGACTAATTTGAGACTACATTAATCATCAAAATTGTCTACATACATTGTTGATATTAATTTGAACTCTTCAAATAATATCAAGATAGATATATATCATATATATACTATAATTATATTTATACATAAATTAAATCTTAGTGGCCGATTTTATCCCATAAAATCGGTCAGTATATTTATTTATCTATAAATATATTAATTAAATAAAGCATATTTATTTAATTTATTCTTTTTATATTTTAGTGGGCTTTTTAAGTGATTCACATTAATTTTGGGCTTGGACTCAAAAATCTCCAAATCAATTCAATTAATCTAATCTCAATTTAATCAATTCAATTGATTAATTTAATTTACTCCATTTAGGCTCCCTAATCAAATTAGGTCCACTTAAATAATCAAATTACTTAATTAAATAATTTAATTTAACCATTAAATTAAATAGAACCCTTAATTAATTAATCGATCAGTATTAATTAATTAATTTTCAACCATTGGATAAAATCTAAAATTAAAAATGTTACTTTTCATAAAGATGTGTGACCCTCTTAGGTTCACTACTAAGCTAATAATAGGTTTGTAACATTTGCAACTTATGAATAATAATTATTCCAATTGATTAATTCAATTAATTAATCCACTTGGAATCAACTCCTTAATTCCAAGAACCTCACTATCCATGAAAACACCTAACAAGTAATCATGGCAAACTAGTCTTAGGTGAAATAGCGAGTAAACATATTTCAGTTGCGAATACCATACATGTACAGTCCTTTCGATAGCTAATCTCCTGATTGAATCTAAGACATGAATTATAAGTCAAAACCCTAAATGATTCAATAACTATGATCTTATTTCAAGTTCTAATGATTCTTAATGAATCACAATTCATTCTGCCTTGGCCAAGGTTTTTGAATCACGAACTATGAAAACACAGGAAATTCTCTTCTTTAAAAAGACAAGTGTCGAATTCTATGTTGGCCAGTGACAAACCACCATACATATCAGTGCAACACACCCAACATACCCCCTTTATGATTGTCAAGCAATCAGAAGATATATCAAAGTGTTGAAGAATACACACAAGACTACCATCGTGCATTAAGTCTGAGAACTAGTCGTATACTATCGCAATATAGAAATTCTTGTTTCGACGGGTAAAGCCTCCAACTAAGAATTTCTTGCGGGCTATGTTCGGTGTACTTGTTCCCTAACAAGCACCCACATACATGCATTTACGTCTCTATGCTAATGTCAATGGGATGTGACATCCTCGTCTCACGAGCATGCATCATATGTGCGAGTCTTACTAAGTTATTTGATGTTTTATCTCAAAAAGCTCTCGATTCGAAACTTATTTAAGACCAAAGCCTTAGAGGTATGTTCCATAATCGCCATCATATGTGCGACCATGCCCCGTAGCTAAATTTGGTTTAAAAACTTTATCAAATGTACATAAATAAAAGATGCAAGACATAAGATAAAGAAAATACATTTTTATTAATATAATTCCCAATAAAATTGTCTTTACAAAAACAAAAGTGTATAATACACCCAATCTAATTGGGGCGTTGGGCATCCTACTCTAACATATGCAATACTGAGTATTGTTATGACATGATTTATTAAGAGAATGCATATTGTTAAGATGTAAGATATCAGAGTGCAATAGTAAATTCTAAACCTCTTGGGAAGAACAATAGTTAACTAAAGCAATAAAGGGGTGACCCTTTAAAAGAACCATGTTCCATTAATAGTATTAGCGTGTGCTACTTCAGTGTTATAGACCTCTCATGGGGCTAAGTCATGATCAGGCAAGGAGCAACAATGCCCGCAGCTATGTTGTGCCAGGGGAGGAGCGACCTTACCTAAGGCTAAATTATGCCTAAGCGAGGCATCACTTTGCCCGGGTGCTTCGAGTTAGACACTGCTTCACTCGTAAGGTTATTCTGTGTTTAACACCCATTTTATAGGTCATTTGCTGAACTCCATTCAAAGCGCGCAGCTTCGAGGGGCCCTTACTCTCTTTTTATTTAATTAATTCCTTTATTTCCAATGGAAAATTGATGGAATAAAATCGGTGAACTCCGAATGGGGTATATCAAGGTCATTAGCTAATAGTAGGCATTGGTTCCCTAATGAAATGCCTAGCACTATTGAACCTAATTGCGGTTCCTCCTTTGTGCACTAAGAACAAACTTGCTTCCATGTCTTCCCACATAGTGCTTCTTCTCTAGGAAGGCATTTTGCTGGAAACTTTATATCGAGTTGTGGGTCTCTTCTTTTAGGCTCCTCTCTTTCGTGGGAGGAGGGGATGAATCCCAACTCCGTTAAGAAAACATTGGGAGATGATCTCCATGGTGATTTTCTACTTACTAGGCTATAGTGCTTGTCGCTGCTCTCACTAAGGCACCCTCTAATCAAACGAGTAGGCTTCCAGTTTGTAGTCCTTCGACTGGGACTCCTTATTCTAGAGGCACGGGATCCTGCTGGGGCTGAAACTCTTGAGGCCCATGCCATGGAGGCTACTAAGGTCGCTGGGGCGGAAGCATCTGAGGCCACTGGCACAGAGGCTCCTGAATCCGTTGGGGCGAATGTTCCTGAGCTTCTTGGAGAGGAAACTCCTTATTTTACAGGAGTGGAAGCTTTAGGAGCTACAGGTCCACTCCATTTCCATTAACTATTTCCTCATGAAGGGTGCCTTATGCGTTGTCTGAATCTAGTCTTCATTCTCAATGTCGATGCAGGATTTCCCACAAAACGGGCTAATATGGTATACGAATTGTTAGATTGACATAAGTCAACTTCTCGAGAGTCAACTTCTCTCTAAATACTTGCTTAAATGTTGGGCTCCTGCTTACGACACAAATTGATCATTAGGGACACCGAGGTTATTTTGACGATAACTCTTCTATGATCAAATCAGTTTGTAAGTCGAGAAATAGTTATAAAATTAAATAAGCATAAAGTGCAGTAAATCATAAAGTGAATATGACGTACTTCAATATGAATCCTTGCTGGGTTATGTTCACATGTGATGGGGTGCTTGTACCCAATGTTGTCAAAATCGGATCGGACCGAACTGGCTGGTTCAACCGATCCAACTTGGAATCGGAGGTCGGTCCGGTTAAGTCCAAGAACCATTTTGACCGGTTTGACCGGTCAAAATCGGTCAATAACCTATCAAACCGGTCAAAACTGCCCAAAACCGATTTGATCGATTTTAATATTTTTTTATTTTTTATTTTTAATTTTTATAAAGATTTAAATTTAATATTTTGTTATTTTTATATGATTATTTGAATTTTATGTTTTGTTATACGTATTTTTATGTAACTATTTATTTACTTTTACATTTAAAATATATTACATAACAATTAATCTATTATATTATTATTTTACATAATAAAATAAAAAAATATAATTAATTTTTATTAAATCGGTCCGACCGCTGGTTGAACCGGTCCGACCTGTTAAACCGTTAATTTTAACAAAATAGATTTGATCAGCGATTCGATTATGAAAACATTGCTTGCACCACTTGCGCCGTTAGAGTTTTTTGTATTTATAAGCTTGTGCCAATTGGATTGGTTGGGCCATCATCTAAATTGAACTTGAATTAATCAATTGAGCTTAATTATTATACTACCCATGATTACTTTTATATAAAAAGAAAAAAGAAAAAAATTCTAGAAATTTGATGTCAAAATAAGTCAATATTTTTGCTTCTAAACTACAAACTATAAAGTACGAAATATTTTCCATCCCAAAGTATGATAAGAAACCATGGTTTCCATTATAATTCACGTGGAGAAATCAACACCGTTGATGGATGTCCAAGGGCAATCCGTTGCCATTGCGTCCCCAACTTGCCGACCTTCACTTGAGTCCACTCCCAGATTCATCGCGACCTCTTTTCCATTATTATCTTCTCAGGTACCCTAACACTCAAATTTGTTCTCTAATTCAATTCTTGATTATGAGTTGTCAGTTTCTCTGATCTTCTTCAAAGAATAGAGGATTTGGCTGCGGTAATGCTCTTTAATTTTTATTTTTTATTTTTACCTCAAATCTATTGGGTGGT
The DNA here is from genome assembly GCA_019321725.1 of Paulownia fortunei. NCBI lineage: Eukaryota > Viridiplantae > Streptophyta > Magnoliopsida > Lamiales > Paulowniaceae > Paulownia > Paulownia fortunei. Next base: position 9,798,617 of record CM033115.1, on the reverse strand, counting down.
GAATCGAAAGATCCTTATCGAATCACAGCGGTTTATACTTTGTTTTGTCTGGATGAATTGGTTGGGCTATCTGCTTTATGTATGTTTTGTTGGGATATATATTGATATGCATGAAACAAGTCATTAGTGCGTGTTTGAGTGTGCGTGTAGACTTGAGCAAAATTACGTGGGCACTGAATAGAGAAGTGCTGTTGAAGTGTACCTGTCGCTCTTACTCAATTTTAAAGCTGTGTGTTTTTTATTTAGTGTTTTATGCGTGAAAAGAATGCCACAGTATTACCCTCAAATGCTTTAGTGCTTTCTTTGCACGTTGATTAATGTGCTTAATTTCAATCTTCTTCTTCTTCTTTTTTTTTTAGTGCGGGGGGTGAGGGATGGGGGTGGTTTGATTTATTATTTATTTTTGTGCTGAATACTGGAAATTTCTATACGATATTCAGCTGACTACCTTTTCTGAATATAGTATTTGTTGGCATTATTTTGAGACAGGTTCAATGAACTTTCCAAAGAACTACAACCGCATTACACTCTTGCATGTTCTTTCCACTTACCACTATTATATGCGAAAAGGCTCAATTAATAAATCCTAAATGAAACTTCTGAAACATTTCCAGCAGGGGTTAGTTAATTTTTTGTTATAAGCAGAGCCCATCAATCAAATTCCATAACCATTGGGATTTAATAATTTTTAAGGGTGATACTAAAATTTATATGCCTTTGAACTGGGCTTCTTCTGTTTACAGGTATGCATTTACACACTTACCACTATTCCTACTCATATCCTATGCTCTTTAGTATTCTGTTGGACTGAAGGTTTTATATTATCTCGCATACATTTTGTTAATAAGACTTACTTGCTAAAGGAGAAGAAGGAATGGACTTACATATACTTTACATGAATTTCAACCAACAAAAATAATGCAATAAATCATAAAAAATTTGTACTCTGGATTTTCAGGAATATGAAACTTTAGTCATGCTTATTGGCTTTGATGAATTGTTTTTGTTGCTAGCTTAATGCACTTTAAAGTTTTTATGCTAATTTTCATGACCAGTACTACTGGATAAGGGTTTGTAAATAGTATTTGAAAATTTTTATTTTACTAATTAAGAATAATTGTGGTGATTATAGAGCTTGCAGGATACAGAGATCATGTTTAGGTGTTCCAGTCTATAACTTCCCTAAGTGGTGGAAACGTTTTATAAGCTAGACAAAAGCTACATAAAATGTTTTATTTTGTTTTCAATCTTTTGGGGTTGCTATAGTTTTGACATCTAAACCATTTCTTTTGTGGTTTCCGGCAGTGTTTTTATATTGTTCTTTATGACTTTGTAATAACTGAGTTGTATGTAGAGCTTGAAGGACTCTTCATGTTATGTGATTTTGCTTTATGCTGATTAATTACCTAATCCCTAGAAATGTTAAATTAAAGCAGAAAATTCTAACTGAAATGCTCTTCAGTCTTTTTGCTCTAACATTGTTTTCATAGCTTAGTCATTTCTTTCACGACTAGAATTTGATTAAAAGCATTGAACTGAATAACATCCTGATCTTGGGAATTTTTTTGGGTTAACTGGTTGTAGTTGGTATCCATTCGCAGCCAATACTTCCATTTCCTCCACCTACCTCTTTGAGAGTTGGATTTTGCCAATTTGTCTAAGCATTGTAAGTTATACAATATGCACTATTACTTTGAATACCTTTATAAATGATGCGGCCATTTTGATGTGGCTGAAATGAAAGAGATTGCTCTGTTCATCTATAGTAGCTTAGTTAATTCATAACATTTTATGTTATCCATTTGTTTTCTCTTCTTGCAAATTTAAATCACAACAAATATATCACATCTCTTGCAATTGGACACTCAGAACACACATCCATATGCTACACCATATGAGCTTGGGACTTTGATTATTGTTCTTGCATAGTCTCTACTTTTATTTCTTATTACATTGTTTGACAGGCTGCTATATCTGGAAGTCATCCTGGGATAGACCAAAGTTAAATCTTGCATACAACCTCTAGTGTACTATTAGTACTCTGCGTGATCACTAATGGGGAGCGTTGATGGAGGGAAGCTCAGATTTTGCATTGATAGAGGGGGCACATTTACTGATGTCTATGCCGAAATTCCTGGTAGGTCTGAAGCCCGAGTAATGAAGCTGCTATCTGTTGACCCAGCTAATTATGATGATGCCCCAGTAGAAGGAATTAGGAGGATTCTGGAAGAATTTACTGGACAAAAGATTCCCCGAAGTTCAAAAGTCCCCATAGATAAGATTGAATGGGTAAGGATGGGAACAACGGTAGCAACAAATGCCCTATTAGAGAGGAAAGGGGAAAAAATTGCACTGTGTGTGACTCGGAGCTTCAGGGATCTGCTGCAGATTGGTAACCAGGCCCGGCCAAATATCTTTGACCTCACTGTATCAAAACCATCAAATCTGTATGAGGAGGTTGTGGAAATTGATGAGAGAGTTGAGCTTGTTCTTGACGAGGAGAACGTAAAGTCAGATTCTTCTGCATCAATAGTTCAGGGTGTTTCAGGCGAGCTTGTCAGGGTTGTGAAGCCACTTAATGAGGAAGGTTTAAAGCCATTGCTTAAAGGTCTACTGGAAAAAGGTATTAGCAGCTTAGCGGTAGTATTACTGCATTCTTACACCTACCCACACCATGAAATATCAGTTCAAAAATTGGCGATGAGTTTGGGATTCAAACATGTTTCTTTGTCATCTGCTTTGACTCCCATGGTTCGAGCTGTTCCTCGGGGTTTCACAGCATGTGTGGATGCATACCTGACTCCTGTTATTAAAGTGTATTTAAAAGGATTTATATCTAAGTTTGACGACGGACTGGGTAAATTGAATGTTTTGTTTATGCAATCAGATGGGGGATTGGCACCAGAAAGTAGATTTTCCGGCCACAAAGCTGTTTTATCTGGTCCTGCAGGTGGAGTAGTTGGATACTCGCAAACACTTTTTGGGGTTGAGACAGACAAGCCCCTTATTGGTTTTGACATGGGTGGCACGTCTACTGATGTGAGCCGTTATGCTGGCAGCTATGAACACGTTATAGAAACCCAAATTTCTGGAGCAATAATTCAAGCACCTCAGCTTGAGATTAACACAGTCGCCGCTGGCGGTGGATCGAAGTTAAAGTTCCAATTTGGAGCTTTTAAGGTGGGTCCAGAATCAGTTGGTGCCCATCCAGGGCCTGTTTGTTATCGTAAGGGAGGGGAACTGGCTGTTACCGATGCAAATCTTATCCTGGGATATGTTATTCCTGATTATTTCCCATCAATCTTTGGCCCAAGCGAGGATCAGCCTTTAGATATCAGTGCAACTAGAGATGAATTTGTAAAACTTGCAAAACAAATCAATTTCTACAGAAAGAATCAGGATCCAGCAGCAAAGGATATGACAGTGGAGGAAATTGCTCAGGGATTTGTTAATGTTGCAAATGAAACCATGTGCCGTCCTATTCGGCAATTGACTGAGATGAAGGGTCATGAGACAAAGAACCATGCTCTTGCTTGCTTTGGAGGTGCTGGACCCCAACATGCCTGTGCTATTGCAAGATCCTTGGGCATGAAAGAAGTACTAATTCATAGGTTCTGTGGGATTTTAAGTGCATATGGGATGGGAATGGCTGATGTTGTGGAGGAAGAACAGGAACCATATTCTGCTGTTTATGGTCTTGAATCTGTGTTGGAGGCCTCTAATAGAGAAGCAAATCTGTTGAACCGTGTAAAACAGAAGCTGCAATTGCAAGGTTTTAAAGAGGAAAATATTACAACTGAAACATATTTAAATCTGAGATATGAGGGAACAGACACTGCAATTATGGTAAAGAGCCCTATAAATGAAAATGGATCTAGAGCAGATTACGCTGTTGAATTTGTAAACTTATTTCAACAAGAATATGGATTTAAACTTCACAGCAGGAATATCCTGATATGTGATGTGAGAGTTCGTGGTATTGGAGTCACTAACATAATTAAGCCCCGAGCTCTAGAGCCTGGTTCAGGGACTGCAAAAGTTAAAGGTCGTTACAAGGTTTATTTTGGGAATGGCTGGCATGATACACCTCTATTTAAGCTGGAAGATTTGGCATATGGGCATGTCATTTGTGGTCCTGCCGTAATCATGAATGGTAATAGCACTGTAATAATAGAACCTAGCTGTAAGGCAATTATTACAAAATATGGAAACATTAAGATTGAGATTGAGTCAATCCATAATGTCGTGGCAGTAGCAAAAGAAGTTGCAGATGTTGTGCAACTCTCAATATTCAATCATAGATTTATGGGAATAGCTGAACAGATGGGACGCACCCTACAGCGAACTTCAATATCAACAAATATTAAAGAAAGACTGGATTTCTCTTGTGCTCTTTTTGGTCCAGATGGTGGTCTAGTTGCAAATGCTCCTCATGTTCCTGTGCACTTAGGAGCTATGTCCAGCACAGTCAGGTGGCAGCTGAATTATTGGGGTGACAATTTGAATGAAGGAGATGTTTTGGTTTCAAATCATCCTTGTGCTGGAGGTAGCCATCTGCCAGATATAACTGTTGTTACCCCCGTTTTTGATAAGGGGAAACTGGTATTCTTTGTTGCGAGTAGAGGGCACCATGCAGAGATTGGAGGTATTACTCCTGGAAGCATGCCACCATTCTCGAAGTCCATATGGGAGGAAGGAGCTGCAATAAAAGCATTCAAGCTCGTGGAGAAGGGGAAGTTTCAAGAAGAAGGGATCAGCCAACTTCTCCTATTTCCATCTTCTGATGAATCAGCTCATAATATCCCTGGGACACGCAGGCTTCAAGATAATTTATCAGATCTCCGGGCACAAATAGCTGCAAATCAAAGAGGAATTTCACTTATTAAGGAGCTTATTGAGCAATATGGTTTGGAGACTGTCCAGTCATACATGAACCATGTGCAGGTTAATGCAGATGGTGCAGTGAGAGAAATGCTCAAGTCTGTTGCTGCTAAAGTTTCGTCTGAGTCTGCTAAAGTTGGAGATTTTGTGACCATTGAAGAAGAAGATTCCATGGATGATGGGTCTGTGATACATTTGAAACTCACTATTGATCCAAAGAGGGGAGAAGCATTTTTCGATTTTTCTGGGACAAGCCCAGAAGTTCATGGGAATTGGAATGCCCCAGAGGCAGTTACAGCTGCTGCTGTAATTTACTGTCTGCGCTGTTTGGTGGATGTTGATATTCCTCTTAATCAAGGATGCTTGGCTCCTGTAAAGATATACGTTCCTCCAGGTTCTTTTCTCTCTCCAAGTGATAAGGCTGCAGTGGTTGGTGGTAATGTTCTAACATCTCAGAGGATAACTGATGTTGTTCTTACAGCCTTTCAAGCTTGTGCTTGTTCGCAGGGTTGCATGAATAATTTAACCTTTGGGGATAATAAATTTGGCTACTATGAGACAATTGGAGGTGGAAGTGGTGCTGGCCCCAGCTGGGATGGTACAAGTGGGGTCCAGTGCCACATGACTAATACTCGTATGACTGATCCTGAAATTTTTGAGCAGAGGTATCCAGTTCTACTACATAGATTTGGATTAAGGGAGAATAGTGGAGGTGCTGGACTTCATAGAGGTGGTGATGGAATTGTTAGGGAGATAGAATTCAGACGTCCTGTTGTTGTTAGTATTCTTTCTGAAAGGCGTGTACATGCCCCGAGGGGACTGAAGGGAGGAAAAGATGGGGCTCAAGGAGCTAATTACCTTTTTACGAAAGACAAACGCAAGGTATACCTTGGTGGTAAAAACACAGTTGAGGTGCAGGCCGGTGAAATTCTTCAGATTTTAACTCCAGGTGGTGGGGGATGGGGTTCCTTGTAATGTAATTCGTTCCAACTTTTAATAGGAAAGTCGAATAATATGTAAGAAGTGCCATTGGAAATCCAAAGCTGTGTCATCTGTTTCCAATAAATGGTTTGGCAAACCTATCTTAGTGTAGAATTGGTATGTATTAATGTCCTCCCTACGTTATATGTGGCTCTTATGTATGAAGTGCCTGAGTTCGCATGGATGGATAGTAAAAGTTCTATTTAATAAAACCAAAGCTTGTAAAAAATCACTCATATGGATCACCATCAGGAATTTATTGATTATTGGTGACCCCGCATATAATACGTGTTGATAGGCAAGAATTGCGAGTAAAACTGCATTTGAGGATTCTCTCTCTTCAAATGCTTACTGAGAACGTCTTGTGCAGGATAGCAATGAAAATAAGAAATGGAATGAAGAAAAAAGTTTCAAAATATATTTCATGATTTAAAAATTCCTTTTTCTCAAGGATATATGGTGGATCCTGAGCACATTATATAATTCTGAATTCATGTATATGACCAAAAAATATCCATTAATCATAAGTTATTTGGTGGATGTGATACAAGTTCTGATTTCTCCAGCCACTTTATGAGCGCACAATGTTTGATTTTGTACATCCATCTGCCAAGATTTCCAATCCGTGGTGATGTGGGTGCCAATGACAATAGTCGCACGCCCGCACATATTGGTTTGTCGGCCATACATAAACCTGAGTGAAAGAGCAGCAAATGGCTCTTCTCGGTTAATTATGTCAGTGACTTAGTGGAGTGTAACATCCACATTCTACATCGACCACTCTGTGATCTGTAGGTTCTTTTTAACAGCAGGCTAGGAATCCAAGAGTGTGCCTACTTGATACACCAGAAAGATTATCCTAATCTCTTGCATAGGGATATTCAAGTTAGCTGGAAATACAGTTGTGTTTATCTCTGTTCTCTATATATTTTCAATTTGAGCGACATTCAATACTTTAAAAAATATGTTTTGTTTGTGATATGGACTTCCATTAGCAATGAATTATTTAAGTTGGATAAGAAAAGATACCGCTGAATTTGTTGTTTTGGCACTGCCTCTATGGTTTCTTTCAGCAGATCCAAATTGTATAGGCAAAAAAACTGTTGCTTTCTTTTAGTTCGAGGACACTGCTTTTTTTGGCACTTTGGCATTCAAAATATAGGATTCTCATAAAATAGTAATAGTCCTTTGTGCAGTTTGTCAGTGGAGTTGAGCCAAGCAGTCCGACCATGCACTTCTTTTCATCATTTTATCTTCACTTTACTCAGTCATATATTCAAATTTTAACATGATATACATTGGTGTGTTATGATTTTATTCATATTTGACATAAATTTGAAAATGTATTGTAACAGGAACGATGGTTTATCATGTACATCTTCCAATTGGACTCCAAATGTAGTAAGAATAATGATGTATTTATTATCTTTTTTCCAAATACAATACACTCTCTCTCCTTAATATTCTCTCTAAGTTTCTTTTGGAGCATTATCAAATAGTATCCCTCCAAGGGTTTTAATGTTTACAATATACATGGATAGCTCTGGTAATATCCCATCAAAGCAAAAAGGGTTTTGGCATATATCAATTTATTATAGTATTTGCTACAAGGACTTGTAGGTCAATTTTTTATTTTTTTTTATTAATGTGATTTGCAAATATTTCATTGCAAAAGGTAATATCGATTCACCTTATTATTTACATGTTTTATAGTGATATCATACCCAACAGGGGTTCTACCTTGCCATTTTGATTGACGGAATGTATGAAGTTGATTATTTTTATGCTTGAAAATTGTGAAATTCATGATTTAAAGCATAAAGATTAGATCGTAAGATTTACACCATATAGTATTTTGTATCTCGAATACATGTTTTAAATTTGGTGAAAATTTGATGAGGCATTAGGGAGAATTTTAGAGCCTTGAAGGGAATTTATATTTTGCTCAAAATTGGATTTGTTTTTTATATTTTTGATCCATAATTTACTGTCATATTATAGAGCATGAAAAGTGATTAAAACGATATATAATTTGAGGCGGTACAAATTATGCCAAAAAAATCGCTGGTGTCGAAGAAGAAGCCGAAAGTCGCTGACATGGCATACAACTAGTTGAGGCACATTTAGTGCCTCACTGGCCCGTGCATGGCTGCCAAGTAGTTAAGGCCACATTTGGCCGACCTTAACTTTAGAAAAAAAAAACAAAATGAGGGAAGCCACTAGCTTGACGGAGCCAATAGCTTGTGCTGAGCTGCAACATGTGAGGGGTGGCTTGTAGCGTAGCTAAGGCCGCATTTAGCTGAGGTCAAATTTGTTTTGCATCTGCAGAAAAATATGCTTTACTTCCAATGTGGTTGGTTAATTGATTAAAATGCTTTACACGTATTTACAAGTAACATATATAGATGTGATAAGAATTATATATTTTGTGCACGAATAGAATTTGGCACTTGAGTGCTCAAGTAATTTGAATGTTTATTATTTTATTAGTATTTAATTTTTTATGGAAGATAATTTATGATAATACTATTAATATGATATTTCTATTTTTTTTTATTATAATGATGTAGTAGGCTTTGAAATGATGTACTTGTAATTTAAGTTATTTTTTAAGATATGTGTTTCTTGGACCCATTTTTGAGGGCCATATTTCATCAATTTAAGGTGATATTTTTTATTTTACTACCATGGGCCAATTTATTTCAACACGATGCACCAAATATCAATGTGGCCTGCGAGGCTAAGTTTTTACTCTTCATATTGTATAGTTACATGCATAAAATATTTTAAATGGATAAATTATTATTTTATTCAAAATTAATAAATTTTTATTATGCTTTTTAATTCAGCAGGAGATGATTACTAAGTTAAGTTGTGAAATTTTTAATTTCATTAGGTATAAAGGAATAATAAAGGATTTACTAATATTAGACAAATACCTAAGTTTTGAGCAATTAATAAAGAGATCTTTGACCAATTCACTATTTTTTTAAAGCTAATTAAGTATGAAAATGAAAAAATAGTTCGATATTGTCGACACTGACAATATGCTAGTGTATCAAGGAAAAACTTGCAGTTTAATTTGTTTAAACTGCAAATAAAAAATTTGACTAACGAGTTTGAGCTGTATTTTGAATATGAGCTTACTCACAAGTAAATATGTCAAGTTATCATTAAGTCACTTTTATGAGTTGACTAATGACATTTGCAACTTGTATTATTCTTGATTAGACCAAATACTTGACAAAAATCACGAACTTAAGGCTGATTGTAAAAAGTCAAAAAGTGCACAAGTAGTTGCACTTGTCGCTCATGTATACTAACATAAACCAACAAGGGTGAGTGTTGGAACAAACAAAGTATAGCTTGGTAAGAGCAAAAAATTAAAACTAGAACACCAAATTGATCCAAAAAAGTGACAAAGGTGTGTCACCATAATTATAGAGGGAACTAGACATCAACAAATGTCAATTGCTGCAATTGTAATAAAAATGGTCAACTCGCTCATAATTGTATTGAGATGAAGTTTGACTACCTAAAGTCTCTCATTCTTTTGTTTGCAATAGTTTCCAATTCTCACCATTGATGGATAGTAGTTATGTTGGGTTTGCACCATTGATTACTCAATTGCTCATAATTGAATTGAGATGAAGTTTGACCACCTAAAGTCTCTCATTCTTTTGTTTGCTATAGTTTCCAATCTCACCATTGATGGATAGTAGTTGTGTTGGGTTTGCACAATTGATTACTCAATTGTGCATTTCATAATACCTAGTGAGAAAGGTTTCAGAAATATTTACCTTAATTGCACTCCGACTGAAGAAGATTTAGGTGTAATGATCTAAATTGTTCTATCTCTATGAACATCTTCACGAATCTCAAATCCATCTATGAACTTTTTTGTGAATCTTGATTCCATACGCCTCTTGTTGGAACAATTCACTTAGAGTCCCAAGTGATAGCCCTCTAAGTGTATCCACATATTGGAATTTTCACGCCAATTGGGTCTATGCTAGTAAATCCAAAAGACCTATTCTACTCTAGAATTTGTAGAGTTCAATTCTTAATTCAACTCGTGAATAAAGGAATAGAACTCATGATAAAAAGATGAAACCTTTAATGGAGGAAATTAACCAAAAGAAGAAAAAAAGAGGGTAGATTTTGGTAGAGATGCTGGCCGATTTTCTACTCCATCTCCAAAAGTTTCAGTAGAGGAGTTCTACTTGTTTTCTTCCTTATTTGATTCCTAACTTCTATCTAAATCTAAGATAAGGTTAATTCTTACAATTAAACTTCCTAATCGATCTCTTACAAGCCCATTAACTTCAGCTTGGATTTCTTGATCCCTATCTATTAAATAATCCAATTTAATTGATTGATCTAATCAAATATTTATTTGGTTCCACTTGGGCTTTTTAATCATATTAAACCCTATTAAATAATCTTATAATTAAATATGCTCATTTTAATTAATTTATCATTTAATTGACTTGATCACATATTGGGCCTCTGATCATATTAGATCCAATTAAATAATCATATTATTTAATTGAATAAATTAATTTGACTCTTTAAATTTATACCTTACTTAATTAATTACCTCGACATGGGCTCCCTAATCTTATTAGTTTCAATTAAATAATTATATTATTTAATTAAATAAATTAATTTAACTCTTTAAATTAATTTAAGCCCCAAATGAATTAATCTCCATTAATTAATTTGATTCAACTCTATGTATGTTTTTTAGCTAGAAGTGTACTCTCCAACTTATTGAATAACTCCATAGGTTCACTCATAAGCTAGCAGTAGACTCACAACTATTGTGATTTAATTGAATACATTAATTATTTGATTAACTAATCTAAATAATTAATCATTTGGGAATTAACACATTAATTTCAAGAACCCATAAGTCATGGGAAGCACCTAATAGTGCATCATGATTCCTAGTCATTGGTGAAGTGGCGAACCTATTCTAATTACGAATACCATGTATGTACCATCCTTCCATCAACTAATCTTTCAATTGAGCCTAGTGTTAGGTTCTTGCTATCTCGAGATCTAAAATGCAACAGAAAGTTAAAGTTTAAAAACAACATAATAATTGTGAATATAAAACATCCTGGAATCCATGCGATTGCTCAAATTACACATTTCAGTACCTTGTGTGAGAAAGTTTCAGAAACTTTACTTGAATTGCGCACTCCGGCTGATATAAAAATTAAAACAATTCAAATCATTATCCCATCACGAATGAATCTCCAAGTTCTTCAATTCAAATACCTTTGATTGAAAACTAATTCGAGTCTACCAAATGTAATCTCTCTAATGGTATCCACACCTTAAATGTCCACTCACAACTGAATTCTATGCTAGTAATTCTTCGGTTCGATCAATGAGATGGGACAACATTGATCCCATTGAAGCTTGCACATACGATACAGGCTCGAAAGAAGGATATCTCATTCTATGGGCATTAGTGTGGTGATACTAATGCATGCAAGCGGATGCTTGTTTGGGAACAAGTACACTAAACTACCCACCTAGAAATTCTCAATTGGAAATATTCTATTATCAATTGAGAATTTTTTCGTTACGATAGTGTAATAATTAGTTTTTGGATTTGAGGTACCATGGTAAACTTGTGCATAACATATTGCACATTGATGTATTTATTTATTGCATGATAAGCATAAGGAGTTTACGTTTGATGTAACATTTTCATGTATGGTGGTTAATGAATAGCTAACAAAGGATTCGTCACCTATCTAGATGAATATGTGAATCTCCTATGTGTTCCAATGTATTTGATTCTAAAATTCTCTGCTAATGTTGGATGGAAATTAGACGTGAAATTTTTTAATTATTTATAATCGAGTCAAGTACTAGGAATGGAAACATAGTTATTGAGTTATTGGTATTTTGACTAATAATCCATGCTCTAGGTTCAATCAAGAGATTAGATTACGGAAGGGTCGTACTTACATGGTATTTGTAATTCGAATAGGTTCGCATCTTCACCTAAAACTAGGAGTCATGATGCTTTACTAGATGCTTTCCGTGATTTGTGGGTTCTTGAAATTAATAGGTTAATTCCAAGATGATTAATTAATTTCAAAAGAAAAATTTGTTCAACTAAGTCATAAGAGTTGTGAGCCCACGGCTAGCTTAGAGTGAATCTAAGGAGTCACCCACTAAGTTGGAAAGAGTACACTTCTAACTAAAATATTTTTAACAGTTGGATCAAATTAATTAATGCAGATTTATTCTTTGGGGCTCAAAACTAATTTAAGGACTTAAATCAATTTGTCCAATTAAATAATATAATTATTTAATTAAATCTAATAAGATTAGAGAGCCCATAATTAATTAATTGATATGATTAATTAATTAAGTAGGGTATAAATTAATTTAAGAAGTTGAATTAATTTATCCGATTAAAAATGTGGTTATTTAATTAGACTTAATATGATTAGGAACTCTATATATGATCAAGTTAATTAATTGATGTGATTTATTAATTAAATTGGATATATTAAATAATGTGATTATTTAATAGGTTCTAATAAGATTAGAAAGTTCAAGTAGAATTAATTAATTGATTGATTGAAATAATCAATGAACTTGGGCTTATTTAGTTAATGGAGATCAATTAATTAATTTAATTAAATATACTTAATTAATTTAATTAAAGTCCAAGTCCAAGCCCAAGCTAATGGGCTTGTAAGAGGTCTATTAGGAAGTTTAATTACAAGAATTAAACTTGTCTTAAAGTTTGATAGAAAGAAGGAATCAAATAAGGAAATAAGCATGTGGAAACCTAGTGGGACTAGGATTAGAGAAGTTCTCACTCACCCTTATCAATAGGACACAAAAAACTGCTAGTTTAATTAAGAACTGAACTCCATATATTCTAGAGAGAATAAGGCCTTTTGAATCTATTAACATGGATTCAATTGGTGTGGGAGATATTTATAATTAAAGACCTTATTATAAATGAAATGTGTTTACAATAGTTTTCTTATATTTTGTTTATCATCTCTTGACGTAAACAAACCAATTGGACCAAACTATGTTGATTAGTTAAGAAACCTGAAAATAGTATTGTAATCTGAAAAGAGAGCATACACACTTGAGACTTCTCATTCGGTTAGCCTGCTAGAAAATGCAACTGAGGAAGAGCTTGCAGAGTATTGGCGTCAAGTTGATGATGATCTACAAGGTCAATGTTATATGATGGCATCAATATTAAATGAGTTGCAGAGGCAACATAAGGTCCATACACATGCGTATATGATCTTGATTTACCTATAAGAATTATGTGGTGAAAATACTCAATAGGCAAGTTACTAGATCTCAAAAGAGTTTTTTAGGACCCGTGTGGTGGAAGGCTCTTTAGTTCATGATCATGGGGTAAAGATGATAGGCCTGATAGAATGGCTCGGATCCTTTAGAATCGTTATGGATAATGAACTATATGTGGATCTTATCTATAATCTCTGCCACCATCATTTGACACCTTTGTTGTCAATTTCAATATACCAAAGATGGAGACTATCATCACTGAGTTGGTTAACATGTTGAAGACAACTGAGTCCACCATGAAAAAGGACAAGCTGGACATGCTTGTTGGATCCTCTTCCAACTCGAAGGCTGTAAAGCCAAAGAAGAATAAGGGGAAGAATAAGGGTTACTCAAAACCTAATATGATGAAATCAATGGGTGGGGTCTCAAAAGGTTCCAATAAGGCCAATAACAAATTCCATTTACTGTAGGAAACCAGGGCATTGGCAGAGGAACTATAAGGAGTACATTGCGAGCCTAAAAAATTTTAAGTATATTTTTTTGTTGAAGTTAACTTATCAGTTAACGATGCTTCTTATGTATTGGATGCCATATTAGATATTGGTTGTAGCTCACATATTTGGAATAACTTGCAGATAATGACAAGAAGCAAAAAAATTGGATAAAGGAGAAACGATCCTATGGATAGGGAATAGAGTAAAGGTTGCTGTACTAGCCATAGGGACAGTTATTCTAGCTTTTGAGAATAAGAATGTAATAAGTTTAAACAATTGTTTTTTTATTCCAGATTTGACTAAAAACATAATCTCTATTCTGGTTTTGGATAAATAAGGTTTTAGATTTACCATTGACAAAGGAAATTATTCTATTTTCAAACATTCTAATTTAATTTATTCTGGTTCATTGAAGAATAGTTTATATGCTATTGCTCCCCAAGACCCCATTCTATATATTCAATAAAATAAAACAAAATTGCATAATCATAGTTCCATAAGCCAACGACACGCCAGATTAGGTCATATTTCTAAGAAGATGATCTATAAGTTGGCACAATTGCTTAACCTAAAGGACGAGCAAGGACTGCCAACATGTGAGTCTTATCGTAAAGGCAAGATGGTCAGATCTCTATTTGTTGGACAAATATAGCATACCAAGCATCTTTTGGATTTGATACACATAGATGTACATCGGCCACTAAGTGTTAGTGCTCGAAGGAACCATAACTACTTCTTAACCTTTATCGATGACTTCTCTAGATATGGTTATGTGTACTTTTTAAGGTACAAGTTTGAAGTCTTTGAAAGGTTCAAGGAATTTAGAAGCGAAGTAGAGATACAAACTGGCCTAAGTATAAAGGCTCTTTAATCTGATCGATGATGTGAATACTTAAGCACAAAATTTCTTGAATATTTAAAAGAGAATATGATTCTCCCATAGTAGACTCCTCCTCCTACTCCCCAACTCAATAGAGTTGTGGAGCATAGGAATCGAACCTTGTTGGACATGGTTTGATTGATGATGAGTTTCACATCATTACCTATTTCCTTCTGGGGCTATGCTTTAGAAACAGTGGCATACCTATTGAATAGGGTGCAATCTAAAGTCGCGCTGAAAACACCATAAGAGATATGGTATGGAAAGACACCCTTATATAAATATCTTAGGGTATGGAGGTATGCTACTTACGTGAAGCAGCAAGTAAAAGATAAGTTGGATATGAGATCCAACTTGTACAAGTTCACAGGGTATCCAAAAGAGACTATTCGATACTATTTCTACGACACTTCGGAACAAAAGATATTTGTTTCAAGAAATGCCTTCATTAAGGAGGAGTTTCTATTAGATAGAAATAACAAGTCGTGGAGCTTGAAGAGGTTCAATAACCACAAGACATCCCAACCGTTACAGTAAATGAAAAACCAGTTGAGTCTAGGCCTTCTAACACACAACCTCATTTGAGATCCGAAAGGGTGTCAAAGCTACCTAAGAGGTACATTTTTTTGTTAGAGAACAACAAGAAAGGTTTCTCCTTGGATAGTGATCCAAGGAGCTATGGAGAGGTGATGTCTAATGTCGACTCGAGAAAATAGCAAGAAACCATGCAATCTGATAGAGAAATATAATACCCCTACACCCTATCCTAGTGATTGAAATCTTTCACTGTTGGGGTATTGATTTTATGAGGCTATTTTCATTATTATTTGATTTTCTTTACATACTAGTTGTCATAGATTATGTTTCAAAATGGATCGAGGCAATTCCTTGTCAAAACAATGATCACAAAATAGTGATAAATTTTTTGAAAGAAAATATTTTAAGTCGATTTGGAATTCATAGATCTATTATCAGTGATGGAGGAAAATATTTTTGTAACAAAGTTTTTGGAACTTTAATGAGAAAATATGGAATCATACATAAAGTTGCAACCCCTTATCACCCTTAGACAAATGGATAAGTTGAACTCAAATAGGGAGATAAAACAAATTTTGAAGAAAGCAGTTAATCCAAACCGTAAAAATTGGTCTCTTAAACTTACCGATACACTTTAGGTATATAGAACTGCTTTTAAAACATCATTAGGTATGTCTCCTTATAGGATAGTTTTTGGACAACCTTATCATTTACCTGTTGAACTTGAACATAAAGTTTATTGGACAATCAAAATATTTAACTTCAACCTTGATGAAGTTTCAAAATTGCGCAAATTGCAAATCAATAAATTTCAAGAACAGAGAAATGTTGCATATGAGAATTCTAAAATTTATAAAGTAAGAATCAAATATTTTCATGATAATAAAATTTCAAGAAAAATATTTGAGATTGGTCAAAAGGTTTTGCTTTATAATTTTCGATTGCATTTGTTTCCTGAAAAATTGAGATCATGGTGGAGTGGTTCTTTTGTTGTAAAAAAAGTATATCCTTATGGGATGATTGACATTGAGAATCCTAGAAATGGTAACATGTTCAAAGTAAATGGACAAAGAGCTAAACCATTTCTAGAAAATCAATTTTCACTAGAGGAAATTATTTTTCTTTCTAACTCTTGTTATGATTAGTATTGTATATACTCATTTTCTCTGACTTTGTTTGTTTTGAAAGTTTTATTTTTTTTCTTTTCTTTTCTTTTATTTTATTTTCTTTTCCTGATTAAATGGCGGATAACGGTACTCCGTGGCTATAAAAGTCGGACTTGTCAGTTTCCCAAATAACTAAAATATTTGTACAAATTTTCTTTTCTTTTCTCATTCTCTTTTCTTGTTCTTTTCAAATGGGTGACATTTTTGTAACTCTCAAGAAGCGATTTTCTTTTCTTCCTAAAAATGCAATTTTGAAAATTTATAAAATCAGGATTGAAAGATTGAGGATGCTTATGCACAAGGGCATCCCGGAGGACATATGATGGATAATTGAAGCAAAGGTAAGAGCATGTGAGTTTTCACATGAGTTTTCAGATTTGCTTACTAGATACATGTCTGATTTTGGTAAAAATACATATTCAAAAAAACGAAGAGTGGAAAAAATAAAAATTTGTCACAATTGTTCTAGATGGACTTGCAACAAAAAGTATCGTTCTTTACAAATGGCCTCTAAAAATAAATAAATAAAATCATAAAATTCTAAAATATATAATAAGATAAGTTTATTTTCTGAATCATAATTTTATTTAAACTACTTATACACTGTAAATAAATTATAAATATTCTTGTTTACATACACTATTTAAATAAATAAAATGCGAATATTGAAGATAATTATAATTAAAATCACAAAATTTCATATTGCATATAACTAAACAATAAATCACAAAACCCTAAGCCAAAATTTATGCAAAATAAAATTATGTAACATAATTATAAATAAATAAATAAAAATTACTCAATTTTAATATAGTTTTGAATAAAATCAAAAAAATTCTAAATCACAATTTCATTTGTTACTCATATTCTATACATTCGTTAATTAATAATCAATATATATTCACATAAACATTTCAATCAATAAATTACTCATATGAAATATTATAAATAAATAATTTAATTTACATATAGCATTCAAAATTTACAAAATTATAGTTATATTATAATGTAACTAAAATACTATTTTGTAAAATAAAGTAAGAAAATTGAAATACCAATAATTAATACATTGTGTAACTTGAAATTTTTAAAAAATTAAATCACAAAATAAAATGTACAAAATATAAATTTATTTTTTAAATTATAACAAGGTAAATAAATAGTAAATACTTGTTCACATATACCATTCAAATAAATAAAATATAATTATGAATAAAATCATAAATTTTCTTATTGAACAATATCCTAAATATACATGAACAAATTTACATACACCATTCAAATTAATAAATTACACATTAAATAAAATAAAATCATAAAATTCTAAAATATATAATAAGATAAGTTTATTTTCTAAATCATAATTTTATTTAAACTACTTATACACTATAAATAGATTGTAAATATTCTTGTTTACATACACCATTTAAATAAATAAAATGCTAATATTGAATATAATTATAATTAAAATTACAAAATTTCATATTGCATATAACTAAACAATAAATCACAAAACTCTAAATCATAATTTATGAAAAATAATTATAAATAAATAAATAAAAATTACTCAATTTTAATAGAATTTTAAATAAAATCAAAAAATTCTAAAATCACAATTTTATTTGTTACTCATATTGAATATATTTGTTAACAAATAATCAATATTTATTCACATAAACATTTCAACTCAATAAATTACTCATACGAAATATTATAAATAAACAATTTAATTTACATACAGCATTCAAAATTTACAAAATTATGGTTATATTATAATCTAACTAAAATACTACTTTGTAAAATAAAGTAAGAAAATCGAAAGATCAATAATTAATACATTGTGTAACTTGAAATTTTCAAAAAATTAAATAACAAAATAAAATATATAAAGTATAAATTTATTTTTTAAATTATAACAAGGTAAATAAATAGTAAATTCTTATTCACATATACCATTCAAATAAATAAAATATAATTATGAATAAAATCATAAATTTCCTTATTGAACAATATCCTAAATATACATGAACAAATTTACATACACCATTCAAATTAATAAATTACACATTAAATAAAATAAAATCATAAAATTCTAAAATATATAATAAGATAAGTTTATTTTCTAAATCATAATTTTATTTAAACTACTTATACACTGTAAATAATTTGTAAATATTCTTGTTTACATACACCATTTAAATAAATAAAATGCTAATATTGCATATAATTATAATTAAAATCATAAAATTTCATATTGCATATAACTAAACAAAAATCACAAAACTCTAAATCATAATTTATGAAAAATAATTATAAATAAATAAATAAAAATTACTCAATTTTAATAGAATTTTAAATAAAATCAAAAAATTCTAAAATCACAATTTTAATTGTTACTCATATTGAATATATTTGTTAACAAATAATCAATATTTGTTCACATAAACATTTCAACTCAATAAATTACTCATACGAAATATTATAAATAAATAATTTAATTTACATATAGCATTCAAAATTTACAAAATTATGGTTATATTATAATGTAACTAAAATGCTATTTTGCAAAATAAAGTAATAAAATCGAAAGATCAATAATTAATACAATGTGTAACCTGAAATTTTCAAAAAATTAAATCACAAAATAAAATATAAAAAATATAAATTTATTTCTTAAATTATCAAATGGTAAATAAACTGTAAATACTTCTTCACGTATACTATTAAAATTAATAAAATATAATTATAAATAAAATCACAAATTTCCTTATTGAACAATATCCGAAATATACATGAACAAATTTATGTACACCATTCAAATTAATAAATTACACATTAAATAAAAAAATCATAAAATTCTTAAATATACAATAAGTTAAGTTTATTTTCTAAATCATAATTTTATTTAAACTACTTTTACACCGCAAATAAATAGTTAATATTCTTGTTTACATACACCATTTAAATAAAATAAAATGCTAATATTGAAGATAATTATAATTAAAATCACAAAATTTCATAATGCATATAAATAAACATTAAAACACAAAACCATAAATCAAAATTTAGGCAAAACAAAATTATGTAACATAATTATAAATAAATAAATAAATAATTACTCAATATTAATATTGTTTTGAATAAAATCAAAAAAATCTAAAATCACAATTTTATTTGTTACTCATATTGAATATATTTGTTAACAAATAATCAATATTTGTTCACATAAACATTTCAACTCAATAAATTACTCATACGAAATAATATAAATAAATAATTTTATTTACATATACAATTCAAAATTTACAAAATTATAGTTATATTATAATGTAACTAAAACACTATTTTGTAAAATAAAGTAATAAAATCGAAAGATCAATAATTTAACAATGTGCAAATTGAAATTTTCAAAAAAATAAATAACAAAATAAAATGTACAAAGTATAAATTTATTTCTTAAATTATAACAATGTAAATAAACTGTAAATACTTGTTCACATATACTATTCCAATAAATAAAATAAAATTATAAATAAAATCACAAATTTCCGTATTGAACAATATCCTAAATATACATAAACAAATTTACCTACACCATTCAAATTAATAAATTACACATTAAATAAAATAAAATCATAAAATTCTAAAATATACAATAAGATAAGTTTATTTTCTAAATCATAATTTCATTTAAACTACTTATATACTGTAAATAAATTGTAAATATTCTTGTTTACATATACCATTTAAATAAATAAAATGTTAATACCCGAATATAATTATAATTAAAATCACAAAATTTCATATTGCATATAACTAAACATTAAATCACAAAACCATAAATCATAATTTATGAAAAATAATTATAAATAAATAAAATAAAATTACTCAATTTTAATACAATTTTAAATAAAATCAAAAAATTCTAAAATCACAATTTTATTTGTTACTCATATTGAATATATTTGTTAACAAATAATCAATATTTGTTCACATAAACATTTCAACTCGATAAATTACTCATACAAAACATTATAAATAAATAATTTAATTTACATATACCATTCAAAATTTACAAAATTATAGTTATATTATAATGTAACTAAAATACTATTTTGTAAAATAAAGTAATAAAATCGAAAGATCAATAATTAATACATTGTGTAACTTCAAATTTTCAAAAAATTAAATCACAAAATAAAATATAAAAAATATAAATTTATTTTTTAAAATATCATATGCTAAATAAACTATAAATACTTGTTCACATATACTATTCAAATTAATAAAAAATAAGTATAAATAAAATTATAAATTTACTTATTGAACAATATCCTAAATATACATGAACAAATTTACATACACCATTCAAATTAATAAATTACACATTAAATAAAATAAAATTCTAAAATATACAATAAGTTAAGTTTGTTTTCTAAATCATAATTTTATTTAAACTACTTATACACTGTAAATAAATAGTTAATATTCTTGTTCACATAAATAATTTAAATAAATAAAACGCTAATATTGAAGATAATTATAATTAAAATCACAAAATTTCATAATTCATATAACTAAACATTAAAACACAAAACCATAAATCAAAATTTAGGCAAAATAAAATTATGTCACATATTATAAATAAATAAAAAAAAATTACTCAATATTAATATAGTTTTGAATAAAATCAAAAAATTGTAAAATCACAATTTTATTTATTACTCGTATTGAATATATTTGTTAACAAATAATCAATATTTGTTCACATAAACATTTCAACTCAATAAATTACTCATACGAAATATTATAAATAAATAATTTAATTTACATAAACCATTCAAAATTTACAAAATTATGGTTATATTGTAATGTAACTAAAATGCTATTTTGCAAAATAAAGTAATAAAATCGAAAGATCAATAATTTAACATTGTGTAACTTGTAATTTTCAAAAATTAAATTACAAAATAAAATGTACACAATATAAATTTATTTTATAAATTATAAGATGGTAAATAAACTATAAATACTTGTTCACATATACTATTCAAATTAATAAAATATAATTATAAATAAAATCACAAATTTCCGTATTGAACAATATCCTAAAAATGCATGAACAAATTTACGTACACTATTCAAATTAATAAATTACACATTAAATTAAATAAAATCATAAAATTCTAAAATATACAATAAGATAAGTTCATTATCTAAATCATAATTTTATTTAAACTACTTATACACTATAAATAAATAGTTAATATTCTTGTTTACATACACCATTTAAATAAATAAAATTCTAATATTGAAGATAATTATAATTAAAATCACAAAATTTCATAATGCATATAGCTAAATATTAAATTACAAAACCATAAATCAAAATTTATGCAAAATAAAATTATGTAACATAATTATAAATAAATAATAAAAGAATTACTCAATTTTAATATAGTTAGGAATAAAATCAAAAAATTCTAAAATCATAATTTTATTTGTTACTCATATTGAATATATATTTGTTAACAAATAATCAATATTTGTTCACATAAACATTTCAACTCAATAAATTACTTATACAAAATATTATAAATAAATAATTTAATTTACAGATACCATTCAAAATTTATAAAATTATAGTTATATTATAATGTAACTACAAAACTATTTTGTAAAATAAAGTAATAAAATCGAAAGATCAATAATTAATACATTCTGTAACTTGAAATTTTCAAAAAATTAAATCACAAAATAAAATGTACAAAATATAAATTTATTTTTTAAATTATCAGATGGTAAATAAACGGTAAATACTTTTTCACATATACTATTCAAATTAATACAACATAATTATAAATAAAATCACAAATTTCCTTATTGAACAATATCCTAAATATACATGAACAAATTTACGTACACCATTCAAATTAATAAATTACAAATTAAACAAAATAAAATCATAATATTCTAAAATATACAATAAGATAAGTTTATTTTCTAAATCATAATTTTATTTAAACTACTCATGCACTGTAAATAAATTAAAAATATTCTTGTTTACATACACCATTTAAATAAATAAAATGCTAATATTAAATATAATAATAATTAAAATCACAAAATTTCATATTGCATATTACTGTACATTAAATCACAAAACCCTAAATCATAATTTATGACAAATAATTATAAATAAATATATAAAAATTACTCAATTTTAATAAAATTTTAAATAAAATCAAAAAATTCTAAAATCACAATTTTATTTGTTACTCATATTGAATATATTTGTTAACAAATAATCAATATTCGTTCACATAAAACATTTCAACTCAATAAATTGCTCATACGAAATATTATAATTAAATAATTTAATTTACATATACCATTCAAAATTTACAAAATTATAGTTATATTATAATGTAGCTAAAATACTATTTTGTAAAATAAAGTAATAAAATCGAAAGATAAAAAATTAATACATTGTGAAACTTGAAATTTTCAAAAAATTAAATCACAAAATAAAATGTAAAAAATAGAAATTTATTTTTTAAATTATCAGATGCTAAATAAACTGAAAATACTTGTTCACATATACTATTCAAATTAATAAAATATAATTATAAATAAAATCATAAATTTCCTTATTGAACAATATCCTAAATATACATTAACAAATTTACGTACATCATTCAAATTAATAAATTACGCATTAAATAAAATAAAATCATAAAATTCTAAAGTATACACAATGTATTTAATTTTTGAAAATTTCAATTGACACAATGTATTAATTATTGATCTTTCGATTTTATTATTTTATTTTAAAAAATAGTATTTTAGTTAAATTATAATATAACTATAATTTTGTAAATTTTGGAATGGTATATGTAAATTAAGTTACTTATTTATAATATTTGAAATGAGTAATTTGTTGATTTGAAATGTTTACGTGAACAAATATTGATTATTTATTAACGAATATATTGAATATGAGAAACCAACAAAATTGTTATTTTAGAATATTTTGATTTCATTTAAAATTGTATTAAAATTGAGTAATTTTTTTATTATTTATAATTATATTTTCAAATTTTATTTTGCATAAATTATGATTTAGAGTTTCGTGATTTAATGTTTAGATATATGCAATATGAAATTTTGTGACTTTAACTATAATTAAATTCAATATTAGCATTTTATTTTATTTAAATGGTGCATGTAAACAAGAATATTTACTATTTATTTACAGTGTATAAGTAGTTTAAATAAAATTATGATTTAGAAAATAAACTTATCATACTGTATATTTTAGAATTTTATGATTTTATTTTATTTAATGTGTAATTTATAGATTTGAATGGTGTACGTAAATTTGTTCGTGTATATTTAGGATATTGTTCAATAAGAAAATTTGGGATTTTATTTAATATTATATTTTATCTATTTAAATGGTATATGTGAACAAGTATTTACTATTTATTTACCATGTTATAATTTAAAAAATAAATCTATATTTTGTGCATTTTATTTTTTGAAAATTTCAAGTTACATGATGTATTAATTATTGATCTTTTGATTTTGTTATTTTATTTTAAAAAATAGTATTTTAGTTACATTATAATATAACTATAATCTTGTGAAATTTGAATGGTTTATGTAAATTAACTTATTTATTTATAATATTTGGTATCAGTAATTTATTGATTTCAAATGTTTATGTGAACAAATATTGATTATTTATTAATGAATATATTGAATATGAGAAACTAATAAAATTGTTATTTTAGAATTTTTTGATTTCATTTAAAATTATATTTAAATTGAGTAATTTTTTTTATTATTTATAATTATAATACATAATTTTATTTTGCATAAATTATGATTTAGGGTTTCGTGATTTAATGTTTAGTTATGTGAAATATTAAGTTTTGTGATTTTAATTATAATTATATTCAGTATTAGCATTTTATTTATTTAAATGGTGTATGTAAACAAGAATATTTACTATTTATTTACAGTGTATAAGTAGTTTCAATAAAACTATGATTTAGAAAAGCCAAACTTATCTTATTATATATTTTATAATTTTATAATTTTATTTTATTTAATGTGTAATTTATTGATTTGAACGGTGTACATAAATTTATTCGTGTATATTTAGGATATTGTTCAATAAGGAAATTTGGGATTTTATTTATAATTATATTTTATCTATTTGAATGATATATGTGAACAGGTATTTACTATTTATTTACCATGTTATAATAAAAAAAATAAATTTATATTTTGTGCATTTTATTTTTGGAAAATTTCAAGTTACATAATGAATTAATTATTGATCTTTTGATTTTATTATTTTATTTTAAAAAATAGTATTTTAGTTACATTATAATATTACTATAATTTTGTAAATTTTGGAATGGTATATGTAAATTAAGTTATTTATTTATAATATTTGGAATGAGTAATTTGTTGATTTGAAATGTTTATGTGATCAAATATTGATTATTTATTAACGAATATACTAATTATGAGAAACAAATAAAATTGTTATTTTAGAATTTTTTGATTTCATTTAAAATTATATTAAAATTGAGTAATTTTTTATCATTTATTTAAAATTATATAACATAATTTTATTTTGCGTAAATTACGATTTAAGATTTTGTGATTTAATGTTTAGTAATAAGCAATATGAAATTTTGTGACTTTAATTATAATTATATTCAGTATTAGCATTTTATTTATTTAAATGGTGCATGTAAACAAGAATATTTACTATTTATTTACACTGTATAAGTAGTTTAAATAAAATTATGGTTTAGAAAAAATAAACTTATCTTATTATATATTTTAGAATTTTATGATTTTATTTTATTTAATTTGTAATTTATTGATTTGAACGCTGTAAATAAATTTGTTCGTGTATATTTAGGATATTGTTCAATAAGGAAATTTGTGATTTTATTTATAATTATATTCTATTTATTTGAATGGTATATGTGAACAAGTATTTATAATTTATTTACCATGTTATAATTTAAAAAATAATTTTATATTTTGTACATTTTATTTTGGAATTTAATTTTTTGAAAATTTCAATTGACACAATACATTAATTATTGATCTTTCAATTTTATTATTTTATTTTAAAAAATAGTATTTTAGTTAAATTATAATATAACTATAATTTTGTAAATTTTGGAATGGTATATGTAAATTAAGTTATTTATTTATAATATTTGAAATGAGTAATTTGTTGATTTGAAATGTTTATGTGAACAAATATTGATTATTTATTAACGAATATATTGAATATGAGAAACCAACAAAATTGTTATTTTAGAATATTTTGATTTCATTTAAAATTGTATTAAAATTGAGTAATTTTTTTATTATTTATAATTATATTTTCAAATTTTATTTTGCATAAATTATGATTTAGGGTTTCGTGATTTAATGTTTAGATATATGCAATATGAAATTTTGTGATTTTAATTATAATTATATTCAATATTAGCATTTTATTTATTTAAATGGTGCATGTAAACAAGAATATTTACTATTTATTTACAGTGTATAAGTAGTTTAAATAAAATTATGATTTAGAAAATAAACTTATCATACTGTATATTTTAGAATTTTATGATTTTATTTTATTTAATGTGTAATTTATAGATTTGAATGGTGTACGTAAATTTGTTCGTGTATATTTAGGATATTGTTCAATCAGAAAATTTGGGATTTTATTTAATATTATATTTTATCTATTTGAATGGCATATGTGAACAAGTATTTACTATTTATTTACCATGTTACAATTTAAAAAATAAATCTATATTTTGCGCATTTTATTTTTTGAAAATTTCAAGTTACATAATGTATTAATTACTGATTTTTTTATTTTGTTATTTTATTTTAAAAAATAGTATTTTAGTTACACTATAATATAACTATAATCTTGTGAATTTTGAATGGTTTATGTAAATTAAGTTATTTATTTATAATATTTGGGATGAGTAATTTATTGATTTGGAATGTTTATGTGAACAAATATTGATTATTTATTAACCAATATGTCCAATATGAGTAATGAAAAAAATGGTGATTTTAGAATTTTTTGATTTTATTTAAAATTATATTGAAATTGAGTAATTTTTTTATTATCTATTTATAATTATATTACATAATTTTATTTTGCATAAATTATGATTTAGAGTTTTGTGATTTATTGTTTAGCAATAAGCAATATGAAATTTTGTGATTTTAATTATAATTATAATCAGTATTAACATTTTATTTATTTAAATGGTGCATGTAAACAAGAATATTTACTATTTATTTACTCTGTATAAGTAGTTTAAATAAAATTATGGTTTAGAAAAAATAAACTTATCTTATTATATATTTTAGAATGTTATGATTTTATTTTATTTAATTTATAATTTATTGATTTGAACGCTGTAAATAAATTTGTTCGTGTATATTTAGGATATTGTTCAATAAGGTAATTTGTGATTTTATTTATAATTATATTTTATTTATTTGAATGGTATATGTGACCAAGTATTTACAATTTATTTACCATGTTATAATTTAAAAAATAATTTGATATTTTGTACATTTTATTTTGGTATTTAATTTTTTAAAAATTTCAAGTTACACAACGTATTAATTTTTTATATTTCGATTTTATTATTTTATTTTAAAAAATAGTGTTTTAGTTACATTATAATATAACTATAATTTTGTAAATTTTGGAATGGTATATGTAAATTAAGTTATTTATTTATAATATTTGAAATGAGTAATTTGTTGATTTGAAATGTTTATGTGAACAAATATTGATTATTTATTAACCAATATATTGAATATGAGAAACCAACAAAATTGTTATTTTAGAATATTTTGATTTCATTTAAAAATGTATTAAAATTGAGTAGCTTTTTTTATTATTTATAATTATATTTTCAAATTTTATTTTGCATAAATTATGATTTAGGGTTTCGTGATTTAATGTTTAGTTATGTGAAATATTAAGTTTTGTGATTTTAATTATAATTACATTCAGTATTAGCATTTTATTTATTTAAATGGTGCATGTAAACAAGAATATTTACTATTTATTTACACTGTATAAGTAGTTTAAATAAAATTATGATTTAGAAAATAAACTTATCTTATTATATATTTTAGAATTTTATGACTTTATTTTATTTAATGTGTAATTTATTGATTTGACGGTGTAAATAAATTTGTTCGTGTATATTTAGTATATTGTTCTATAAGGAAATTTGTGATTTTATTTGTAATTATATTTTATTTATTTGAATGGTATATGTGAACAAGTATTACCAATTTGTTTACCATGTTATAATTTGAAAAATAAATTTATATTTTGTACATTTTATTTTGGTATATAATTTTTTAAAAATTTCAAGTTACACAATGTTTTAATTTTTGATCTTTTGATTTTATTATTTTATTTTAAGAAATGGTGTTTTAGTTACATTATAATATTACTATAGTTTTGTAAATTTTGGAATGGTATATGTAAATTAAGTTATTTATTCATAATATTTGGAATGAGTAATTTGTTGATTTGAAATGTTTATGTGAACAAATATTGATTATTTATTAACCAATATATCCAATATGAGTAATGAATAAAATTGTGATTTTAGAATTTTTTGATTTCATTTAAAATTATATTGAAATTGAGTAATTTTTTTATTATTTATTTATAATTATATTTTCAGATTTTATTTTGCATAAATTATGATTTAGGGTTTCGTGATTTAATGTGTAGATATATGCAATATGAAATTTTGTGACTTTAACTATAATTAAATTCAATATTAGCATTTTATTTATTTAAATGGTGCATGTAAACAAGAATATTTACTATTTATTTACAGTGTATAAGTAGTTTAAATAAAATTAGGATTTAGAAAATAAACTTATCATACTGTATATTTTAGAATTTTATGATTTTATTTTATTTAATGTGTAATTTATAGATTTGAATGGTGTACGTAAATTTGTTCGTGTATATTTAGGATATTGTTCAATAAGAAAATTTGGGATTTTATTTATATTATATTTTATCTATTTGAATGGCATATGTGAACAAGTATTTACTATTTATTTACCATGTTACAATTTAAAAAATAAATCTATATTTTGCGCATTTTATTTTTTGAAAATTTCAAGTTACATAATGTATTAATTACTGATTTTTTGATTTTGTTATTTTGTTTTAAAAAATAGTATTTTAGTTACACTATAATATAACTATAATCTTGTGAATTTTGAATGGTTTATGTAAATTAAGTTATTTATTTATAATATTTGGAATGAGTAATTTATTGATTTGGAATGTTTATGTGAACAAATATTGATTATTTATTAACCAATATGTCCAATATGAGTAATGAATAAAATGGTGATTTTAGAATTTTTTGATTTCATTTAAAATTATATTGCAATTGAGTAATTTTTTTATTGTCTATTTATAATTATATTACATAATTTTATTTTGCATAAATTATGATTTAGAGTTTTGTGATTTATTGTTTAGCAATAAGCAATATGAAATTTTGTGATTTTAATTATAATTATAATCAGTATTAACATTTTATTTATTTAAATGGTGCATGTAAACAAGAATATTTACTATTTATTTACACTGCATAACTAGTTTAAATAAAATTATGGTTTAGAAAAAATAAACTTATCTTATTATATATTTTAGAATTTTAGAATTTTATTTTATTTAATGTGTAATTTATTGATTTGACGGTGTAAATAAATTTGTTCGTGTATATTTAGGATATTGTTCAATAAGGTAATTTGTGATTTTATTTATAATTATATTTTATTTATTTGAATGGTATATGTGACAAGTATTTACAATTTATTTACCATGTTATAATTTAAAAAATAATTTGATATTTTGTACATTTTATTTTGGTATTTAATTTTTTAAAAATTTCAAGTTACACAACGTATTAATTTTTTATATTTCGATTTTATTATTTTATTTTAAAAAATAGTATTTTAGTTACATTATAATATAACTATAATTTTGTAAATTTTGGAATGGTATATGTAAATTAAGTTATTTATTCATAATATTTGGAATGAGTAATTTGTTGATTTGAAATGTTTATGTGAACAAATATTGATTATTTATTAACCAATATATCCAATATGAGTAATGAATAAAATTGTGATTTTAGAATTTTTTGATTTCATTTAAAATTATATTGAAATTGAGTAATTTTTTTATTATTTATTTATAATTATATTACATAATTTTATTTTGCATAAATTATGATTTAGGGTTTCGTGATTTAATGTTTAGATATATGCAATATGAAATTTTGTGATTTTAACTATAATTAAATTCAATATTAGCATTTTATTTATTTAAATGGTGCATGTAAACAAGAATATTTACTATTTATTTACAGTGTATAAGTAGTTTAAATAAAATTATGATTTAGAAATAAACTTATCTTATTGTATATTTTAGAATTTTATGATTTTTTTTTATTTAATGTGTAATTTATAGATTTGAATGGTGTACGTAAATTTGTTCGTGTATATTTAGGATATTGTTCAATAAGGAAATTTGTGATTTTATTTATAATTATATTTTATCTATTTGAATGGCATATGTGAACAAGTATTTACTATTTATTTACCATGTTATAATTTAAAAAATAAATCTATATTTTGCGCATTTTATTTTTTGAAAATTTCAAGTTACACAATGTATTAATTTTTGATCTTTTGATTTTATTATTTTATTTTAAAAATAGTATTTTAGTTACATTATAATATAACTATAATTTTGTGAATTTTGAATGGTTTATGTAAATTAAGTTATTTATTTATAATATTTGGAATGAGTAATTTGTTGATTTGAAATGTTTATGTGAACAAATATTGATTATTTATTAACCAATATATCCAATATGAGTAATGAATAAAATTGTGATTTTAGAATTTTTTGATTTCATTTAAAATTATATTGAAATTGAGTAATTTTTTTATTATTTATTTATAATTATATTACATAATTTTATTTTGCATAAATTATGATTTAGGTTTTGTGATTTAATGTTTAGATATATGCAATATGAAATTTTGTGATTTTAATTATAATTAAATTCAGTATTAGCATTTTATTTATTTAAATGGTGCATGTAAACAAGAATATTTACTATTTATTTACAGTGTATAAGTAGTTTAAATAAAATTATGATTTAGAAAAAATAAACTTATCTTATTGTATATTTTAGAATTTTATGATTTTTTTTTATTTAATGTGTAATTTATTGATTTGACGGTGTAAATAAATTTGTTCGTGTATATTTAGGATATTGTTCAATAAGGTAATTTGTGATTTTATTTATATTATATTTTATTATTTGAATGGTATATGTGAACAAGTATTACCAATTTGTTTACCATGTTATAATTTAAAAAATAAATTATATTTTGTACATTTTATTTTGGTATATAATTTTTTAAAATTTCAAGTTACACAATGTATTAATTTTTGATCTTTTGATTTTATTATTTTATTTTAAAAATAGTATTTTAGTTACATTATAATATACTATAATTTTGTAAATTTTGAATGGTATATGTAAATTAAGTTATTTATTTATAATATTTGGAATGAGTAATTTGTTGATTTGAAATGTTTATGTGAACAAATATTGATTATTTATTAACCAATATATCCAATATGAGTAATGAATAAAATTGTGATTTTAGAATTTTTTGATTTCATTTAAAATTATATTGAAATTGAGTAATTTTTTTATTATTTATTTATAATTATATTTTCAGATTTTATTTTGCATAAATTATGATTTAGGGTTTTGTGATTTAATGTTTAGATATATGCAATATGAAATTTTGTGATTTTAATTATAATTAAATTCAGTATTAGCATTTTATTTATTTAAATGGTGCATGTAAACAAGAATATTTACTATTTATTTACAGTGTATAAGTAGTTTAAATAAAATTATGATTTAGAAATAAACTTATCATATGTATATTTTAGAATTTTATGATTTTTTTTTATTTAATGTGTAATTTATTGATTTGAATGGTGTACGTAAATTTGTTCGTGTATATTTAGGATATTGTTCAATAAGGAAATTTGTGATTTTATTTATATTATATTTTATTTATTTGAATGGTATATGTGAACAAGTATTTACTATTTATTTACCATGTTATAATTTAAAAAATAATTTATATTTTGTGCATTTTATTTTTTTGAAAATTTCAAGTTACATAATGTATTAATTACTGATTTTTTGATTTTGTTATTTTATTTTAAAAATAGTATTTTAGTTACATTATAATATAACTATAATTTTGTAAATTTTGAATGGTATATGTAAATTAAGTTATTTATTTATAATATTTGGAATGAGTAATTTATTGATTTGAAATGTTTATGTGAACAAATATTGATTATTTATTAACCAATATATCCAATATGAGTAATGAATAAAATTGTGATTTTAGAATTTTTTGATTTCATTTAAAATTATATTTAAATTGAGTAATTTTTTATTATTTATTTATAATTATATTACATAATTTTATTTTGCATAAATTATGATTTAGGTTTTGTGATTTAATGTTTAGTAATAAGCAATATGAAATTTTGTGATTTTAATTATAATTATATTCAGTATTAGCATTTTATTTATTTAAATGGTGCATGTAAACAAGAATATTTACTATTTATTTACACTGTATAAGTAGTTTAAATAAAATTATGATTTAGAAAAATAAACTTATCTTATTATATATTTTAGAATTTTATGATTTTATTTTATTTAATGTGTAATTTATTGATTTGACGGTGTAAATAAATTTGTTCGTGTATATTTAGGATATTGTTCAATAAGGAAATTTGTGATTTTATTTATAATTATATTTTATTTATTTGAATGGTATATGTGACAAGTATTTACAATTTATTTACCATGTTATAATTGAAAAATAAATTTATATTTTGTACATTTTTATTTTGGTATTTTATTTTTTTTAAAAATTTCAAGTTACACAATGTTTAATTTTTGATCTTTTGATTTTATTATTTTATTTTAAAAAATGGTGTTTTAGTTACATTATAATATAACTATAATTTTGTAAATTTTGGAATGGTATATGTAAATTAAGTTATTTATTTATAATATTTGGAATGAGTAATTTGTTGATTTGAAATGTTTATGTGAACAAATATTGATTATTTATTAACCAATATATCCAATATGAGAAATGAACAAAATTGTGATTTTAGAATTTTTTGATTTCATTTAAAAATATATTAAAATTGAGTAATTTTTTTATTATTTATAATTATATTTTCAGATTTTATTTTGCATAAATTATGATTTAGGGTTTCGTGATTTAATGTGTAGATATATGCAATATGAATTTTTGTGACTTTAACTATAATTAAATTCAATATTAGCATTTTATTTATTTAAATGGTGCATGTAAACAAGAATATTTACTATTTATTTACAGTGTATAAGTAGTTTAATAAAATTATGAATTAGAAAAATAAACTTATCATACTGTATATTTTAGAATTTTATGATTTTATTTTATTTAATGTGTAATTTATAGATTTGAATGGTGTACGTAAATTTGTTCGTGTATATTTAGGATATTGTTCAATAAGAAATTTGGGATTTTATTTAAATATTATATTTTATCTATTTGAATGGCATATGTGAACAAGTATTTACTATTTATTTACCATGTTACAATTTAAAAAATAAATCTATATTTTGCGCATTTTATTTTTTGAAAATTTCAAGTTACATAAATGTATTAATTACTGATTTTTTGATTTTGTTTTAAAAATAGTATTTTAGTTACACTATATATAACTATAATCTTGTGAATTTTGAATGGTTTATGTAAATTAAGTTATTTATTTACAATATTTGGAATGAGTAATTTATTGATTTGGAATGTTTATGTGAACAAATATTGATTATTTATTAACCAATATGTCAATATGAGTAATGAATAAAATGGTGATTTTTAGAATTTTTTGATTTCATTTAAAATTATATTGCATTGAGTAATTTTTTTATTGTCTATTTATAATTATATTACATAATTTTATTTTGCATAAATTATGATTTAGAGTTTTGTGATTTATTGTTTAGCAATAAGCAATATGAAATTTTGTGATTTTAATTATAATTATATTCAGTATTAGCATTTTTATTTATTTAAATGGTGCATGTAAACAAGAATATTTACTATTTATTTACAGTGTATAACTAGTTTAAATAAAATTATGGTTTAGAAAAAATAAACTTATCTTATTATATATTTTAGAATCTTAGAATTTTATTTTATTTAATGAGTAATTTATTGATTTGACGGTGTAAATAAATTTGTTCGTGTATATTTAGGATATTGTTCAATAAGGTAATTTGTGATTTTATTTATAATTATATTTTATTTATTGAATGGTATATGCGACCAAGTATTTACAATTTATTTACCATGTTATAATTTAAAAAATAATTTGATATTTTGTACATTTTATTTTGGTATTTAATTTTTAAAAATTTCAAGTTACACAACGTATTAATTTTGTATATTTCGATTTTATTATTTTATTTTGAAAAATAGTGTTTTAGTTACATTATAATATAACTATAATTTTTGTAAATTTTGGAATGGTATATGTAAATTAAGTTATTTATTCATAATATTGGAATGAGTAATTTGTTGATTTGAAATGTTTATGTGAACAAATATTGATTATTTATTAACCAATAATCCAATATGAGTAATGAATAAAATTGTTATTTTAGAATTTTTTTGATTTCATTTAAAATTATATTAAAATTGAGTAAATTTTTTTATCATTTATTTAAAATTATATTAAATAATTTAATTTTGCATAAATTACGATTTAGGATTTTGTGATTTAATGTTTAGTAATAAGCAATATGAAATTTTGTGATTTTAATTGTAATTATATTCAGTATTAGCATTTTTATTTATTAAAATGGTGCATGTAAACAAGAATATTTACTATTTATTTACACTGTATAAGTAGTTTAAATAAAATTATGATTTAGAAAATAAACTTATCTTATTATATATTTTAGAATTTTATGACTTTATTTTATTTAATGTGTAATTTATTGATTTGACGGTGTAAATAAATTTGTTCGTGTATATTTAGTATATTGTTCTATAAGGAAGAATTTGTATTTATTTATATTATATTTTATTTATTTGAATGGTATATGTGAACAAGTATTACCAATTTGTTTACCATGTTATAATTTGAAAAATAAATTATATTTTGTACATTTTATTTTGGTATATAATTTTTCAAAAATTTCAAGTTACACAATGTTTTAATTTTTGATCTTTTGATTTTATTATTTTATTTTAAGAAATGGTGTTTTAGTTACATTATATATATAACTATAATTTTGTAAATTGGTTTGAATGTATGT
Source organism: Paulownia fortunei (assembly GCA_019321725.1). Classification (NCBI taxonomy): domain Eukaryota; kingdom Viridiplantae; phylum Streptophyta; class Magnoliopsida; order Lamiales; family Paulowniaceae; genus Paulownia; species Paulownia fortunei. The sequence continues at coordinate 9,763,819 of CM033115.1, read as the reverse complement.
AATGTAAGTTATTAATAATATTTATTTATTAATATTTTGAGAATATTTAGTAAGAATTTTTGATTGATGATATGTTTTATGTGAACAATATTGATTATTTATTAACCTATACCATATAATGAGTAATGAATAAATTGTGATTTTAGAATTTGATTTTGATTTCATTTAAAATTATTTGAAATTGAGTAATTTTTTTTTTATTTATTTAATTTATATTATTTAGATTTTATTTTGGCATAAATTATGATTTTAGGGTTCGTGATTTAATGTTTAGATATATGCAATATGAATTTTGTGACTTTAACTATAATTAAATTCAATATTAGCATTTTATTTATTTAAATGGTGCATGTAAACAAGAATATTTACTATTTATTTACAGTGTATAAGTAGTTTAAATAAAAATTATGATTTAGAAATAAACTTATCTCATATAGTATATTTTAGAATTTTATGATTTTATTTTATTTAATGTGTAATTTATTGATTTGAACGGTGTACATAAATTTGTTCGTGTATATTTAGGATATTGTTCAATAAGGAAATTTTGAGATTTATTTATATTATATTTTATTTATTTGAATTGTATATGTGTCAACAATTTACTTATATTGTTTTACCATTTAAAAAATAAATTTATATTTGTTGTACATTTTATTTTGGGATTTAATTTTTTAAAATTTTCAAGTTACAATGTTTAATTTTGATCTTTGTTATTTTATTTTAAAAAATAGTATTTTAGTTACATTATTATATATAACTATAATTTTGTAAATTTTGAATGGTATATGTAAATGAAGTTATTTATTTATAATATTTGGAATGAGTAATTTATTGATTTGAAATGTTTATGTGAACAAATATTGATTATTTATTAACCAATATATCCAATATGAGTAATGAATAAAATTGTGATTTTAGAATTTTTTTCATTTCATTAAAATTATATTTAAATTGAGTAATTTTTATTATTATTTATTTATTATATTACATAATTTTATTTTGCATAAATTATGATTTAGGTTTTGTGATTTATTGTTTAATAAGCAATATGAAATTTTTGTGATTTTAACTATAATTAAATTCAATATTAGCATTTTATTTATTTAAATGGTGCAATGTAAATAAGATATTTACTATTTATTTACAGTGTATAAGTAGTTTAAATAGAATTATGAGAGAAAAAAAACTTATCTTATTGTATATTTTAGAATTTTATGATTTTTTTATTTAATGTGTAATTTATTGATTTGAATGGTGTACATAAATTTGTTCGTGTATATTTAGGATATTGTTCTATAAGGAAATTTGAGATTTTATTTATAATTATATTTTATTTATTTGAATTGTATATGTGAACAAGTATTTACAATTTATTTACCATGTTATAATTTAAAAAATAAATTTATATTTTGTACATTTTATTTTGGGATTTAATTTTTTTAAAAATTTCAAGTTACACAATGTATTAATTTTTGATGTTTCGATCTTGTTATTTTATTTTAAAAAAAGTATTTTAGTTACATTATAATATAACTATAATTTTGTAATTTTGAATGGTATATGTAAATGAAGTTATTTATTTATAATATTTGGTATGAGTAATTTATTGATATGAAATGTTTATGTGAACAAATATGATTATTTATTAACCAATATATCCAATATGAGTAATGAATAAATTGTGATTTTAGAATTTTTTGATTTCATTTAAAATTATATTTAAATTGAGTAATTTTTTTTTATTTATTTATAATTAAATTACATAATTTTATTTTGCATAAATTATGATTTAGGGTTTTGTGATTTAATGTTTAGTAATAAGCAATATGAAATTTTTGTGATCTTAATTATATATTCAGTATTAGCATTTTATTTATTTAAATAGTGAATGTAAACAAGAATATTTACTATTTATTTAACTGTATAAGTAGTTTAAATAAAATTATGATTTAGAAATAAACTTATCTTATTGTATATTTTAGAATTTTATGATTTTATTTTATTTAATGTGTAATTTATTGATTTGAACGGTGTACATAAATTTGTTTGTGTATATTTAGGATATTGTTCAATAAGGAAATTTGTGATTTTATTTATAATTATATTTTATTTATTTGAATGGTATATGTGGAACAGTATTTACAATTTACTTACCATGTTATAATTTAAAAATAATTTATATTTTGTACATTTTATTTTGGGATTTAATTTTTCAAAAAATTTCAAGTTACACAATGTATTAATTTTTGATCTTTGATTTTGTTATTTTATTTTAAAAATAGTATTTTAGTTACATTATTAATATAACTATAATTTTGTAAATTTTGAATGGTATATGTAAAAAGTTTATTATTTATAATATTTGAGTAATTTATTGATTTGAAATGTTTAGAGATGTGAACAATATGTGATTATTTATTAACCAATATATAATTGATACTAATGATGAATAATTGTGATTTTAGAATTTTTTGATTTCATTTAAAATTATATTTAAATTGAGTAATTTTTTTTTATTTTTTATTTATAATTATATTACATAATTTTATTTTGCATAAATTATGATTTAGGGTTTTGTGATTTATTGTTTAGATAAGCAATATGAAATTTTGTGATTTTAACTATAATTAAATTCAATATTAGCATTTTATTTATTTAAATGGTGCATGTAAATAAGAATATTTACTATTTATTTACAGTGTATAAGTAGTTTAAATAAAATTATGATTTAGAAAAATAAACTTATCATATTGTATATTTTAGAATTTTATGATTTTTTTTTATTTAATGTGTAATTTATTGATTTGAATGGTGTACATAAATTTGTTCGTGTATATTTAGGATATTGTTCAATAAGAGAAATTTGTGATTTTATTTAATAATTATATTTTATTTATTTGAATGGTATATGTGAACAAGTATTTACAATTTACTTACCATGTTATAATTTAAAAAATAAATTTATATTTTGTTCATTTTATTTTTTGAAAATTTCAAGTTAAATGATGTATTTAATTATTGATCTTTCGATTTTGTTATTTTATTTTAAGAATAGTATTTTAGTTACATTATAATATAACTATAATCTTGTGAATTTTAAATGGTTTATGTAAATTAACTTATTTATTTATAATATTTGGAATCAGTAATTTATTGATTTGAAATGTTTATGTGAACAAATATTGATTATTTATTAACGAATATATTGAATATTAGAAACATATAAAATTTTTTTTAGAAGTTTTTGATTTCATTTAAAATTATATTAAAATTGAGTAATTTTTTTAATTATTTATTTATAATATAACATAATTTTATTTTGCATAAATTATGATTTAGAGTTTTGTGATTTTTGTTTCGCAATAAGCAATATGAAATTTTGTGATTTTAATTATAATTATATTCAGTATTAGCATTTTATTTATTTAAATGGTGCATGTAAACAAGAATATTTACTATTAATTTACAGTGTATACGTAGTTTAAATAAAATTATGATTTAGAAAATAAACTTATCTTATTATATATTTTAGAATTTTATGATTTTATTTATTTAATGTGTAATTTATTGATTTGACGGTGTAAATAAATTTGTTCGTGTATATTTAGGATATTGTTCAATAAGGAAATTTGTGATTTTATTTATAATTATATTTTATTTATTTGAATGGTATATGTGACAAGTATTTACAATTTATTTACCATGTTATAATTTAAAAAATAAATATAATATTTTGCGCATTTGATTTTTTGAAAATTTCAAGTTACACAATGTATTAATTATGATCTTTAGATTTTGTTATTTTATTTTAAAAATAGTATTTTAGTTACATTATAATATAACTATAATTTTGTAAATTTTGAATGGTATATGTAAATTAAGTTATTTATTTATAATATTTGGTATGATGAGTAATTTGTTGATTTGAAATGTTTATGTGAACAAATATTGATTATTTATTAACGAATATATTGAA